>JAUJEF010000017.1:0-360160 GCA_030444885.1 Citrus sp. QX-2021
GTCTCGAACCATTCCGAGTCCGGCGGACGGTTCGCCAGCCCCACACCCCAAGGCTATAGCCCACCCGCTTTTGTGGCCTTTTACCGCTTGGACGAACTTGGCGGCCCGGCCTTCGGGTGGGTATTTTTGCGCGGCTGTGCCGAAGCCTATTTTTGGCACACGGAGGTGCCTCGAAAAGTCTCGCACCATTCCGAGTCGGGCGGACGAAGTGGGCCAGCCCCACCCCCCAAGGCTATAGCACACGCGTTTTTGTGGCGTTTTTCGGCAGGACGAACTTGGCGGCCCGGCCTTCGGTGGGGAATTTTTTGGCGCGGCTGTGCCCGTAGCCTATTTTTGGCACACGGAGGTGCCTCGCAAAGTCTCGCGCCATTCCGAGTCTGGCGGACGAAGTGGGCCAGCCCTACCCCCCAAGGCTATAGCCCACCCGGTTTTGTGGCCTTTTTCCGCTGGACGAACTTGGCGCCTGGCCTTCGGCGGGTATTTTTGGGCGCGGCTGTGCCCGCGGCCTATTTTTGTCACACGGAGGCACATCGCAAAGTCTCGCGCCATTCCGAGTCCGGCGGACGAAGTTGGCCAGCCCCACCGCCCAAGGCTATAGCCCACCCGTTTTTGTGGCCTTTTTCCGCCGGACGAACATTGTACCCCGGCCTTCGGACGGGTATTTTTGATCGCGGCTGTGCCCGCGGCCTATTTTTGTCACACGGAGGCACATCGCAAAGTCTCGCACCATTCCGAGTCCGGCGGACGAAGTTGGCCAGCCCCACCCCCCAAGGCTATAGCCCACCCGTTTTTGTAGCCTTATTCCGCTGGACGAACTTGGCGCCCCGGCCTTCGGGCTGGTATTTTTGGGCGTGGCTGTGCCCGTGGCCTATTTTTGGCACATGGAGGCGCCTCGCAAAGTCTCGCCCCATTCCGAGTCCAGCGGACGATGTTGGCCAGCCCCAACCCCTAAGGCTATAGCCCACCCGTTTTTGTGGCCTTTTTCCGCTGGACGAACTTGGCGCCCTGGCCTTCAGGCGGGTATTTTTGGGTACGGCTGTGGCCACGTCCTATTTTTGGGACACAGAGGTGCCTCGCTAAGTCTCGTGCCATTCCGAGTCCGGCGGATGAAGTCGGCCAGCCCCACCCGCCAAGGCCATAGCCCAGCCGTTTTTGTGGCCCTTTTCCGCTGGACGAACTTGGCGCCCCGGCCTTCGGGCGGGTATTTTTGGGCGCGGTTGTGTCCGCGGCCTTTTTTTGTCACACCGAGGCACCTCGCAAAGTCTCGTACCATTCCGAGTCCAGCGGACGAAGTTGGCCAGCCCCGCCCCCCAAGGCTATAGCCCACCCGTTTTTGCAGCCTTATTCCGCTGGACGAACTTGGCGCCCCGGCCTTCATGGTGGTATTTTTGGGCGTGGCTGTGCCCGCGGCCTATATTTGGCACACGGAGGTGCCTCGCAACCTCTCACCCCATTCCGAGTCCGGCGGACGAAGTTGGCCAGCCCCAACCCCTAAGGCTCTAGCCCGCCCGTTTTTGTGGCCTTTTTCCGCTGGACGAACTTGGCGCCCCGGCCTTCAGGCAGGTATTTTTGGGCGCGGCTGTGCCCGCGGCCTATTTTTGTCACACGGAGGTGCCTCGCAAAGTCTCGGCCCATTCCGTGCCCGGCGGACGAAGTTGGCCAGCCCCACCCCCCAACGCTATAGCCCACCCGTTTTTGTGGCCTTTTTCCGCTGGACGAACTTGGGGCCCCGGCCTTTGGGCTGGTATTTTTGGGCGCGGCTGTGCGCACGGCCTATTTTTTGCAAATGAAGGCGCCTGGCAAAGTCTCGCGTCATTCCGAGTCCGGCGGACAAAGTTGGCCAGCCCCACCCCTCAAGGCTATAGCCCACCCGTTTTTGTGTCCTTTTTCCGCTGGACGAACTTGGGGCCCCGGCCTTCGGGCGGGTATTTTTGGGCGCGGCTGTGCCCGCGGACTATTTTTTGCACACGGAGGCGCCTCGTAAAGTCTCGCGCCATTCCGAGTCCGGCGGACGAAGTTGGCCAGCCCCGCCCCCCAAGGCTATCGCCCACCCGTTTTTGTGGCCTTTTTCCGCTGGACGAACTTGGCGCCCCGGCCTTCGGGCGGGTATTTTTGGGCGCAGCTGTGCCCGCGGCCTATTTTTGGGACACGGAGGCGCCTTGCAAAGGCTCGCACCATTCCAAGTCCGGCGTACGAAGTTGGCCAGCCCCACCCCCCCCAGGCTATAACCCACCCATTTTTGTGGCCTTTTTCCGCTGGACGAACTTGGCGAACCAGCCTTCGGGCGGGTATTTTTGGGCGCGGCTGTGCCCGCGGCCTATTTTTGGGACACAGAGGTGCCTCGCAAAGTCTCGCGCCATTCCGAGTCCGGCGGACAAAGTTGGCCAGCCCCACCCCCCAAGGCTATAGCCCACTCGTTTTTGTGGCCTTGTTCCGCTGGACGAACTTGGCGGCCCGGCCTTCGGGCGGGTATTTTTGTGCGTGGCTGTGACCACGGCCTATTTTTGGGACACGGAGGCACCTCGCAAAGTCTCGCGCCATTCTGAATCCAGCGGACGAAGATGGCCAGCACCACCCCCCAAGGCTATAGCCCACCCGTTTTTGTGGCCTTTTTCCGCTGGACGAAATTGGCGCCCCGGCCTTCGGGCGGGTATTTTTGGGCGCGGCTGTGCCCGCGGCCTAATTTTTGGACACAGAGGTGCCTCGCAAAGTCTCGCGCCATTCCGAGTCCGGCGGACGAAGTTGGCCAGCCCCACCCCCCAAGCCTATAGCCCACCCGTTTTTGTGGCCTTTTTCAGCTGGACGAACTTAGCGCCCCGGCCTTCAGGCGGGTATTTTTGGGCAAGGCTGTGACCGCGGCCTATTTTTGGCACATGGAGGTGCCTCGCAAAGTCTCGCGCCATTCCGAGTCCGGCGGACGATGTTGGCCAGCCCCACCCCCCAAGGTTATAGCCCACCCGTTTTTGTGGCCTTTTTCCGCTGGACGAACTTAGCGCCCTGGCCTTCGGTCGGGTATTTTTGGGCGCGGCTGTGCCCGAGGCCTATTTTTGGTACACGGAGGCGCCTCGTAAGGTCTCGCCCCATTCCGTGTCCGGCGGACGAAGTTGGCCAGCCCCATCCCCCAAGGCTATAGCCCACCCGTTTTTGTGGCCTTTTTCCGCTGGATGAACTTGGCGCCCCGGCCTTTGGGCTGGTATTTTTGGGCGCGGCTGTGCCCACGGCCTATTTTTTGCAAATGGAGGCGCCTGGCAAAGTCTCGCGTCATTCCGAGTCCGGCGGACGAAGTTGGCCAGCCCCACCCCTCAAGGTTATAGCCCACTCGTTTTTGTGTCCTTTTTCCACTGGACGAACTTGGCGCCCCGGCCTTCGGGCGGGTATTTTTGCGCGCGGTTGTGTCCGCGGCCTTTTTTTGTCACACGGAGGCACCTCGCAAAGTCTCGTACCATTCCGAGTCCGGCGGACGAAGTTGGCCAGCCCCACCGCCCAAGGCTATAGCCCACCCGTTTTTGTGGCCTTTTTCCGCCGGACGAACATTGCACCCCGGCCTTCGGGCGGGTATTTTTGATCGCGGCTGTGTCCGCGGCCTATTTTTGTCACACGGAGGCACATCGCAAAGTCTCGCACCATTCCGAGTCCGGCGGACGAAGTTGGCCAGCCCCACCCCCCAAGGCTATAGCCCACCCGTTTTTGTAGCCTTATTCCGCTGGACAAACTTGGCGCCCCGGACTTCGGGGTGGTATTTTTGGGCGTGGCTGTGCCCGCGGCCTATATTTGGCACACGGAGGTGCCTCGCAAACTCTCGCCCCATTCCGAGTCCGGCGGACGAAGTTGGCCAGCCCCAACCCCTAAGGCTCTAGCCCACCCGTTTTTGTGGCCTTTTTCCACTGGACGAACTTGGCGCCCCGGCCTTCGGGCAGGTATTTTTGGGCGCGGCTGTGCCCGCGGCCTATTTTGGTCACACGGAGGCGCCTCGCAAAGTCTCGGCCCATTCCGTGTCCGGCGGACGAAGTTGGCCAGCCCCACCCCCCAACGCTATAGCCCACCCGTTTTTGTGGCCTTTTTCCGCTGGACGAACTTGGCGCCCCGGCCTTTGGGCTGGTATTTTTGGGTGCGGCTGTGCCCACGGCCTATTTTTTGCAAATGGAGGCGCCTGGCAAAGTCTCGCGTCATTCCGAGTCCGGCGGACGAAGTTGGCCAGCCCCACCCCTCAAGGCTATAGCCCACCTGTTTTTGTGTCCTTTTTCCACAGGACGAACTTGGCGCCCCGGCCTTCGGGCGGGTATTTTTGGGCGCGGCTGTGCCCGCGGCCTATTTTTGTCACACGGAGGCACATCGCAAAGTCTCGCACCATTCCGAGGCCGGCGGACGAAGTCGGCCAGCCCCACCCCCCAAGGCTATAGCCCACCCGTTTTTGTAGCCTTATTCCGCCGGACGAACTTTGCACCCCGGCCTTCGGGCGGGTATTTTTGATCGCGGCTGTGCCCGCGGCCTATTTTTGTCACACGGAGGCACATCGCAAAGTCTCGCGCCATTCCGAGTCCGGCGGACGAAGTTGGCCAGCCCCACCGCCCAAGGCTATAGCCCACCCGTTTTTGTGGCCTTTTTCCGCCGGACGAACTTTGCACCCCGGCCTTCGGGCGGGTATTTTTGATCGCGGCTGTGCCCGCGGCCTATTTTTGTCACACGGAGGCACATCGCAAAGTCTCGCGCCATTCCGAGTCCGGCGGACGAAGTTGGCCAGCCCCACCGCCCAAGGCTATAGCCCACCCGTTTTTGTGGCCTTTTTCCGCCGGACGAACATTGCACCCCGGCCTTCGGGCGGGTATTTTTTATCGCGGCTGTGCCCGCGGTCTATTTTTTTCACACGGAGGCACATCGCAAAGTCTCGCACCATTCCGAGTCCGGCGGACGAAGTTGGCCAGCCCCACCCCCCAAGGCTATAGCCCAACCATTTTTGTAGCCTTATTCCGCTGGACGAACTTGGCGCCCCGGACTTCGGGGTGGTATTTTTGGGCGTGGCTGTGCCCGCGGCCTATATTTGGCACACGGAGGTGCCTCGCAAACTCTCGCCCCATTCCGAGTCCGGCGGACGAAGTTGGCCAGCCCCAACCCCTAAGGCTCTAGCCCACCCGTTTTTGTGGCCTTTTTCCGCTGGACGAACTTGGTGCCCCGGCCTTCGGGCAGGTATTTTTGGGCGCGGCTGTGCCCGCGGCCTATTTTGGTCACACGGAGGCGCCTCGCAAAGTCTCGGCCCATTCCGTGTCCGGCGGACGAAGTTGGCCAGCCCCACCCCCCAACGCTATAGCCCACCCGTTTTTGTGGCCTTTTTCCGCTGGACGAACTTGGCGCCCCGGCCTTCGGGCGGGTATTTTTGGGCGCGGCTGTGCCCGCGGCCTATTTTTGGCACACAGAGGCGCCTCGCAAAGTCTCGCGCCATTCCGAGTCCGGCGGACGAAGTTGGCCAGCCCCACCGCCCAAGGCTATAGCCCACCCGTTTTTGTGGCCTTTTTCCGCCGGACGAACTTTGCACCCCGGCCTTCGGGCGGGTATTTTTGATCGCGGCTGTGCCCGCGGCCTATTTTTGTCACACGGAGGCACATCGCAAAGTCTCGCGCCATTCCGAGTCCGGCGGACGAAGTTGGCCAGCCCCACCGCCCAAGGCTATAGCCCACCCGTTTTTGTGGCCTTTTTCCGCCGGACGAACATTGCACCCCGGCCTTCGGGCGGGTATTTTTTATCGCGGCTGTGCCCGCGGTCTATTTTTGTCACACGGAGGCACATCGCAAAGTCTCGCACCATTCCGAGTCCGGCGGACGAAGTTGGCCAGCCCCACCCCCCAAGGCTATAGCCCAACCGTTTTTGTAGCCTTATTCCGCTGGACGAACTTGGCGCCCCGGACTTCGGGGTGGTATTTTTGGGCTTGGCTGTGCCCGCGGCCTATATTTGGCACACGGAGGTGCCTCGCAAACTCTCGCCCCATTCCGAGTCCGGCGGACGAAGTTGGCCAGCCCCAACCCCTAAGGCTCTAGCCCACCCGTTTTTGTGGCCTTTTTCCGCTGGACGAACATGGCGCCCCGGCCTTCGGGCAGGTATTTTTGGGCGCGGCTGTGCCCGCGGCCTATTTTTGTCACACGGAGGCGCCTCGCAAAGTCTCGGCCCATTCCGTGTCCGGCGGACGAAGTTTGCCAGCCCCACCCCCCAACGCTATAGCCCACCCGTTTTTGTGGCCTTTTTCCGCTGGACGAACTTGGCGCCCCGGCCTTTGGGCTGGTATTTTTAGGCGCGGCTGTGCCCACGGCCTATTTTTTGCAAATGGAGGCGCCTGGAAAAGTCTCGCGTCATTCCGAGTCCGGCGGACGAAGTTGGCCAGCCCCACCCCTCAAGGCTATAGCCCACCTGTTTTTGTGTCCTTTTTCCACAGGACGAACTTGGCGCCCCAGCCTTCGGGTGGGTATTTTTAGGCGCGGCTGTGCCCGCGGCCTATTTTTGGCACACGGAGGCACCTCACAAAGTCTCGCGCCATTCTGAGTCCGGCGGACGAAGTCGGCCAGCCCCACCGCCCAAGGCTATAGCCCACCCGTTTTTGTGGCCTTTTTCCGCCGGACGAACTTTGCACCCCGGCCTTCGGGCGGGTATTTTTGATCGCGGCTGTGCCCGCGGCCTATTTTTGTCACACGGAGGCACATCGCAAAGTCTCGCGCCATTCCGAGTCCGGCGGATGAAGTGGGCCAGCCCCACCGCCCAAGGCTATAGCCCACCCGTTTTTCTGGCCTTTTTCCGCCGGACGAACTTTGCACCCCGGCCTTTGGGCAGGTATTTTTGATCGCGGCTGTGCCCGCGGCCTATTTTTGTCACATGGAGGCACATCGCAAAGTCTCGCGCCATTCCGAGTCCGGCGGACGAAGTTGGCCAGCCCCACCGCCCAAGGCTATAGCCCACCCGTTTTTGTGGCCTTTTTCCGCCGGACGAACATGGCACCTCGGCCTTCGGGCGGGTATTTTTGATCGCGGCTGTGCCCGCGGCCTATTTTTGTCACACGGAGGCACATCGCAAAGTCTCGCACCATTCCGAGTCCGGCAGACGAAGTTGGCCAGCCCCACCCCCCAAGGCTATAGCCCACCCGTTTTTGTAGCCTTATTCCGCTGGACGAACTTGGCGCCCCGGCCTTCGGGCTGGTATTTTTGGGCGTGGCTGTGCCCGTAGCCTATTTTTGGCACATGGAGGTGCCTCGCAAAGTCTCGCCCCATTCCGAGTCCAGCGGACGAAGTTGGCCAGCCCCAACCCCTAAGGCTATAGCCCACCCGTTTTTGTGGCCTTTTTCCGCTGGACGAACATGGCACCCTGGCCTTCGGGCGGGTATTTTTGGGCGCGGCTGTGGCCGCGTCCTATTTTTGGGACACAGAGGTGCCTCGCTAAGTCTCGTGCCATTCCGAGTCCGGCGGATGAAGTCGGCCAGCCCCACCCGCCAAGGCCATAGCCCAGCCGTTTTTGTGGCCCTTTTCCGCTGGACGAACTTGGCGCCCCGGCCTTCGGGTGGGTATTTTTGGGCGCGGTTGTGTCCGCGGCCTTTTTTTGTCACACGGAGGCACCTCGCAAAGTCTCGTACCATTCCGAGTCCGGCGGACGAAGTTGGCCAGCCCCACCCTCCAAGGCTATAGCCCACCCGTTTTTGCAGCCTTATTCCGCTGGACGAACTTGGCGCCCCGGCCTTCGGGGTGGTATTTTTGGGGGTGGCTGTCCCCGCGGCCTATATTTGGCACACGGAGGTGCCTCGCAAACTCTCGCCCCATTCCGAGTCCGGCGGACGAAGTTGGCCAGCCCCAACCCCTAAGGCTCTAGCCCACCCGTTTTTGTGGCCTTTTTCCGCTGGACGAACTTGGCGCCCCGGCCTTCGGGCAGGTATTTTTGTGCGCGTCTGTGCCCGCGGCCTATTTTTGTCACACGGAGGCGCCTCGCAAAGTCTCGGCCCATTCCGTGTCCGGCGGACGAAGTTGGCCAGCCCCACCCCCCAACGCTATAGCCCACCCGTTTTTGTGGCCTTTTTCCGCTGGACGAACTTGGCGCCCCGGCCTTTGGGCTGGTATTTTTGGGCGTGGCTGTGCCCACGGCCTATTTTTTGCAAATGGAGGCGCCTGGCAAAGTCTCGCGTCATTCCGAGTCCGGCGGACGAAGTTGGCCAGCCCCACCCCTCAAGACTATAGCCAACCCGTTTTTGTGTCCTTTTTCCGCTGGACGAACTTGGCGCCCCGGCCTTCGGGCGGGGATTTTTGGACACGGCTGTGCCCACGGCCTATTTGTGGCACACGGAGGCGCCTGGCAAAGTCTCGCGGCTTTCCGAGTCCGGCGGACGAAGTTGGCCAGCCCCACCCCTCAAGGCTATAGCCCACCCGTTTTTGTGTCCTTTTTCCGCTGGACGAACTTGGCGCCCCGGCCTTCGGGCGGGTATTTTTGGGCGCGGCTGTGCCCGCGGCCTATTTGTGGCACACGGAGGCACCTCGCAAAGTCTCGTGCCATTCCGAGTCCGGCGGATGAAGTCGGCCAGCCCCACCCGCCAAGGCCATAGCCCAGCCGTTTTTGTGGCCCTTTTCCGCTGGACGAACTTGGCGCCCCGGCCTTCGGGCGGGTATTTTTGGGCGCGGTTGTGTCCGCGGCCATTTTTTGTCACACGGAGGCAACTCGCAAAGTCTCGTACCATTCTGAGTCCGGCGGACAAAGTTGGCCAGCCCCACCCCCCAAGGCTATAGCCCACCCGTTTTTGCAGCCTTATTCCGCTGGACGAACTTGGCGCCCCGGCCTTCGGGGTGGTATTTTTGGGCGTGGCTGTGCCCGCGGCCTATATTTGGCACACGGAGGTGCCTCGCAAACTCTCGGCCCATTCCGTGTCCGGCGGACGAAGTTGGCCAGCCCCACCCCCCAACGCTATAGCCCACCCGTTTTTGTGGCCTTTTTCCGCTGGACGAACTTGGCGCCCCGGCCTTTGGGCTGGTATTTTTGGGCGCGGCTGTGCCCACGGCCTATTTTTTGCAAATGGAGGCGCCTGGCAAAGTCTCGCGTCATTCCGAGTCCGGCGGACGAAGTTGGCCAGCCCCACCCCTCAAGGCTATAGCCCACCCGTTTTTGTGTCCTTTTTCCACTGGACGAACTTGGCGCCCCGGGCTTAGGGCGGGTATTTTTGGGCGCGGCTGTGCCCGCGGCCTATTTTTGGCACACGGAGGCACATCGCAAAGTCTCACACCATTCCGAGTCCGGCGGACGAAGTTGGCCAGCCCCACCCCCCAAGGCTATAGCCCACCCGTTTTTGTAGCCTTATTCCGCTGGACGAACTTGGCGCCCCGGCCTTCGGGCTGGTATTTTTGGGCGTGGCTGTGCCCGTGGCCTATTTTTGGCACATGGAGGCGCCTCGTAAAGTCTCGCCCCATTCCGAGTCCAGCGGACGAAGTTGTCCAGCCCCAACCCCTAAGGCTATAGCCCACCCGTTTTTGTGGCCTTTTTCCGCTGGACGAACTTGGCGCCCTGGCCTTCGGGCGGGTATTTTTGGGCGCGGCTGTGGCCACGTCCTATTTTTGGGACACAGAGGTGCCTCGCTAAGTCTCGTGCCATTCCGAGTCCGGCGGATGAAGTCGGCCAGCCCCACCCGCCAAGGCCATAGCCCAGCCGTTTTTGTGGCCCTTTTCCGCTGGACGAACTTGGCGCCCCGGCCTTCGGGTGGGTATTTTTGGGCGCGGTTGTGTCCGCGGCCTTTTTTTGTCACACGGAGGCACCTCGCAAAGTCTCGTACCATTCCGAGTCCGGCGGACGAAGTTGGCCAGCCCCACCCCCCAAGGCTATAGCCCACCCGTTTTTGTGGCCTTTTTCCGCCGGACGAACATTGCACCCCGGCCTTCGGGCGGGTATTTTTGATCGCGGCTGTGCCCGCGGCCTATTTTTGTCACACGGAGGCACATCGCAAAGTCTCGCCCCATTCCGAGTCCGGCGGAGAAGTTGGCTAGCCCCTCCCCCCAAGGCTATAGCCCACCCGTTTTTTGGCCATTTTTCCGCTGCACGAACTTGGCGCCCCGGCCTTCGGTCGGTTATTTTTGGGCGCGGCTGTGCCCGCAGCTTATTTTTGGCATGCGGAGGCCGCTCGTAAAGTCTCGCCCCATTCCGAGTCCGGCAGACGAAGTTGGGCAGCCCCTCCCCCAAGGCTATAGCCCACCCGCTTTTGGCCATTTTTCCGCTGGGGGGTTTGGGCGCGCTGACCTTCGGGCAGTTATTTTTGGGCGCGGCTGTGCCCGAGGCCTATTTTTGGCACGCGGAGACCGCTCGCAAAGGCTCGCCCCATTCCGAGTCCTGCGGACGAAGTTTGCCAGCCCCACCCCCCAAGGCTATAACCCACCCGTTTTTGTGGCCTTTTTCCGCTGGACGAATCTGGCGCCCTGGCCTTCGGGCGGTTATTTTTGGGCACGGCTGTGCCCGTGGCCTATTTTTAGCACACGGAGGTGCCTCGCAAAGTCTCGCGCCATTCCGAGTCCGGCGGACGAAGGTGGCCAGCCCCACCCCCCAAGGCTATAGCCCACCCGATTTTGTGGCCTTCTACCGCTGGACGAACTTGGCGCCGCGGTCCTCGGCAGTTATGTTTGGGTGCGGCCATGCCCGCGGCCTATTTTTGGGACACGGAGTCCCCTTGCAAAGTCTCGCACCATTCCGAGTCCGGCGGACGAAGTTGGCCAGCCCCTCCCCCCAAGGCTATAGCCCACCCGTTTTTTGGCCATTTTTCCGCTGGACGAACTTGGCGCCCCGGTCTTCGGGCAGTTATTTTTGGGCGCGGCTGTGCGCACGGCCTATTTTTGGCACACGGAGGCCTCTCGTAAAGTCTCGCACCATTCCGAGTCCGGCGGACGAAGTTGGCCAGCACCACCCCCCAAGGCTATAGCCCACCCGTTTTTGTGGCCTTTTTCCACTGGACGAACTTGGCGCCCCGGCCTTCGGGCGGTTATTTTTGGGCACAGCTGTGCCCACGGGCTATTTTTGTCACACGGAGAGCCCTCATAAAGTCTCACGCCGTTCCTAGTCCGGCGGACGAAGTTGGCCAGCCCCACCCGCCAAGGCTATAGCCCACCCGTTTTTGTGGCCTTTTTCCGCTGGATGATCTTTGCGCCCCGGCCATCGGGTGGTTATTTTTGGGATTGGTGGTGCCCGCGTCCTATTTTTGGCACACGGAGGCTCCTTGCAAAGTCTCACGCCATTCCGAGTCCGGCGGACGAAGCTGGCCAGCCCCAACCCCCAAGGCTATAGCCCACCTGTTTTTGTGGCCTTTTTCCGCTGGACGAACTTGGTGCCCCCACCTTAGGGCGGTTATTTTTGGGCGGGGCTGTGCCCGTGGCCTATTTCTGGTACCCAGAGGCCCCTCGCAAAGTCTCACGCCATTCCGAGTCCGGCGGACGAAGTGGGCCGGCCCCACCCCCGAAGGCTATAGCCCACCCGTTTTTGAGGCCTTTTTCCGCTGGATGAACTTGGCGCCCTGGCCTTCGGGCAGTTATTTTTGGGCGCGGCTGTGTCCACGGCCTTTTTTTGGCACACGGAGGCCCCTCGTAAAGTCTCACGGCATTCTGAGTCCGGCGGACAAAGTTGGCCGGCCCCACCCCCCAAGGCTATAGGCCGCCAGTTTTTGTGGCCTTTTTCCGCTGGACGAACTTGTTGCCCTGACCTTTGGGCCTATATTTTTGGGCGCGGCTGTGCCCACGGCTTGTTTTTGGCACACGGAGACCCCTCGCAATGTCTCGCGCCATTCCGAGTCCGGCGGACGAAGTTGGCCAGCCCCACCCCCCAAGTCTATAGCCCACCCGTTTTTGTGGCCTTTTTCCGCGGGACGATCCTGCCGCCCCGACCTTTGGGCTGTTATTTTTGGGCGAGGCTGTGCCCGCGGCCTTTTTTTGGCACACGGAGACCCCTCGCAATGTCTCGGGCCATTCCGAGTCCGGCGGACGGTTAGCCAGCCCCACCCCCAAGGCTATAGCCCTCCCGTTTTTGTGGCCTTTTTCCGCGGGACGATCTTGACGCCCCGTCCTTAGGGAGGTAATTTTTGGGCGCGGCTGTGCCCGTGGCCTATTTTTTGCACACAGAGGCCCCTCGCAAAGTCTCGCGCCATTCCGAGTCCGGCGGACGAAGTGGGCCAGCCCCACCCCCCAAGGCTATAGCCCACCCGTTTTTGTGGCCTTTTTCCGCGGGACGATCTTGGCGACCCGGCCTTTGGGCGGTAATTTTTAGGCGCGGCTGTGTCCGCGGCTTATTTTTGGTAGACGGAGGCCCCTCGCAAAGTCTTGCGCCATTCCGAGTCCGGCGGATGAAGTGGGCCGGCCCCACCCCCGAAGGCTATAGCCTACCCGTTTTTGTGCCCTTTTTCCGCTGGACGAACTTGGCGCCCCGGCCTTTTGGCAGTTATTTTTGGGTACGGCTGTGCCCGCGGACTATTCTTGGCACGCGGAGGCCGTTCGCAAAGTCTCACCCCATTCCGAGTCCGGCGGACGAAGTTGGCCAGCCCCTCCCCCCAAGGCTATAGCCCACCAGTTTTTTGGCCATTTTTCCGCTAGGGGGTTTGGGCGCGCCTACCTTCGGGGGGTTATTTTTGGGCGCAGCTGTGCCCGCGGCCTATTTTTGGCACGCGGAGGCCGCTCGCATAGTCTCGCCCAATTCCGAGTCCGGCGGACGAAGTTGGACAGCCCCTCCCCGCAAGGCTATAGCCCACCCGTTTTTTGCCCATTTTTCCGCTGGACGAACTTGGCGCCCCGGCCTTCGGGTTGTTATTTTTGGGTGCGGCTGTGCGCGCGGCCTATTTTAGGCATACGGAGGCCGCCGCAAAGTCTTGCTTCATTCCGAGTCCGGCGGACGAACTTGGCCAGCCCCACCCCCGTAGGCTATAGCCCCCCCGGTTTTGTGGCGTTTTTCCGCTGGACGAACCTCGGCGTCCCGCCTTCGGGCGGTTATTTTTGGGCACGGCTGTGCCCGCAGCTTATTTTTGGCACAGGGAGGCCGCTCGTAAAGTCTTGCGCCATTCCGAGTCCGGCGAACGAAGTTGGCCTGCCCCACCCCCCAAGACTATAGCCCACCCGTTTTTGTGGCCTTTTTCCGCTGGACGAACTTGGCGCCCCGGCCTTCGGGAGGTTATTTTTGGGTGCGGCTGTGCCCGCGGCCTATTTTTGTCACACGGAGTCCCCTCGCAAAGTCTCGCACCATTCCGAGTCCGGCGGACGAAGTTGGCCAGCCCCACCCCCCAAGGCTATAGCGCACCCTTTTTTGTGGCCTTTTTCCGCTGGACGAACTTGGCGCCCCGGCCTTCGGGCGGTTATTTTTGGACGCAGCTGCGACCGCAGCCTATTTTTGGCCCACGGAGGCTGCTCGCAATGTCTCGTCCCATTCCGAGTCCGGCGGACGAACATCGCCAGCCCCACCCCCCAAGGCTATAGCCCACCCGTTTTTGTGGCCTTTTTCCGCTGGATGATCTTTGCGCCCCGGCCATCGGGTGGTTATTTTTGGGAGTGGTGGTGCCCGCGTCCTATTTTTGGCACACGGAGGCTCCTTGCAAAGTCTCACGCCATTCCGAGTCCGGCGGACGAAGCTGGCCAGCCCCAACCCCCAAGGCTATAGCCCACCTGTTTTTGTGGCCTTTTTCCGCTGGACGAACTTGGTGCCCCCACCTTAGGGCGGTTATTTTTGGGCGGGGCTGTGCCCGTGGCCTATTTCTGGTACCCAGAGGCCGCTCGCAAAGTCTCTCGCCATTCCGAGTCCGGCGGACGAAGTGGCCGGCCCCAACCCCCGAAGGCTATAGCCCACCCGTTTTTGAGGCCTTTTTCCGCTGGATGAACTTGGCGCCCTGGCCTTCGGGCAGTTATTTTTGGGCGCGGCTGTGTCCACGGCCTTTTTTTGGCACACGGAGGCCCCTCGTAAAGTCTCACGGCATTCTGAGTCCGGCGGACAAAGTTGGCCAGCCCCACCCCCCAAGGCTATAGGCCGCCAGTTTTTGTGGCCTTTTTCCGCTGGACGAACTTGTTGCCCTGACCTTTGGGCCTATATTTTTGGGCGCAGCTGTGCCCACGGCTTGTTTTTGGCACACGGAGACCCCTCGCAATGTCTCGCGCCATTCCGAGTCCGGCGGACGAAGTTGGCCAGCCCCACCCCCCAAGTCTATAGCCTACCCGTTTTTGTGGCCTTTTTCCGCGGGACGATCCTGCCGCCCCGACCTTTGGGCTGTTATTTTTGGGCGAGGCTGTGCCCGCGGCCTTTTTTTGGCACACGGAGACCCCTCGCAAAGTCTCGCCCCATTCCGAGTCCGGCGGACGAAGTTGGCCAGCCCCAGCCCCCAAGGCTGTAGCCCACCCGTTTTTGTGGCCTTTCTCCGCTGGACGAACTTGGCGCCCCGGCCTTCGGGCGGGTATTTTTGGGCGCGGCTGTGCCCTCGGACTACTTTTGGCACACGGAGGTGCCTCGGAAAGTCTCGTGCCATTCCGAGTCCGGCGGACGAAGTTGGGCAGCCCCACCCCCCAAGGCTATAGCCCACCCGGTTTTGCGGCCTTTTTCTGCTCGACGAACTTGGTGCCCCGGGCTTCGGGCGGGTATTTTTTGGCGCGGCTGTCGCCGCGGCCTATTTTTGCACACGGAGTCTTCTCACAAAGTCTCGCGCCATTCCGAGTCCGGCGGACGAAGTTGACCAGCCCCTCCCCCCAAGGCTATAGCCCACCCGTTTTTTCGCCTTTTTCCACTGGACGAACTTGGCGGCCGACCTTCGGGGGGTTATTTTTGGGCGTGGCTGTGCCCGCGGCCTATTTTTGGCACGCGGAGGCCGCTCGCAAAGTCTCGCCCCATTCCGAGTCCGGCGGACGAAGTCGGCCAGCCCCTCCCCTCAAGGCTATAGCCCACCCGTTTTTTGGCCATTTTTCTGCTGGACGAACTTGGTGCCCCGGCCTTCGGGCGGTTATTTTTTGTCACGGCTGTGCCCGTGGCCTATTTTTGGCATGCGGAGGCCGCTCGCAAAGTCTGGCCCCATTCCGAGTCCGGCGGACGAAGTTGGCCAGCCCATTCCCCCAAGGCTATAGCCCACCCGTTTTTTGCCCATTTTTACGCTGGGGGGTTTGGGCGCAACGACCTTCGAGGTGTTATTTTTGGGCGCGGCTGTGCCCGCGTCCTATTTTTGGCACGCGGAGGCCGCTCGCAAAGTCTCGCCCCATTCCGAGTCCGGCGGACGAAGTTGGCCAGCCCCTCCCCCCGAGGCTATAGCCCACCGGTTTTTTTGCCATTTTTCCGCTGGACGAACTTGGCGCCCCGGCCTTCGGGCGGTTATTTTTGGGCGCGGCTGTGCCCGCAGCCTATTTTTGGCACGCGGAGGCCGCTCAGAAAGTCTTGCCAGATTCCGAGCCCGGCGGACGAAGTGGGCCAGCCCCTCCCCCCAAGGCTATAGCCCACCCGTTTTTTTGCCATTTTTCCGCTGGACGAACTTGGCGCCCCTGCCTTCGTGCAGTTATTTTTGGGCGCGGCTGTGCCCGCGGCCTAGTTTTGGCACGCGGAGGCCGCTCGCAAAGTCTCACCCCATTCCGAGTCCGGCGGACGAAGTGGGCCAGCCCCTCCCCCTAAGGCTATAGCCCACCCGTTTTTTGGCCATTTTTCCGCAAGGGGGTTTGGGTGCGCTGACCTTCGGGGGGTTATTTTTGGGCGCAGCTGTACCCGCGGCCTAGTTTTGGCATGCGGAGGCAGCTCGCAAAGTCTCGCCCCATTCCGAGTCCGGCGGACGAAGTTGGCCCCCCCCCCAAGGCTATAGCCCACCCGTTTTGTGGCCATTTTTCCGCTGGATGAACTTGGCGCCCCGGCCTTCGGGCGGTTATTTTTGGGCGCGGCGGTGCCTACGGTTTATTTTTGGTACGCGGAGGCCGCTCGTAAAGTCTCGCCCAATTCCGAGTCCGGCGGACGAAGTTGGCCAGCCCCTCCCCCCAAGGCTATAGCCCACCCGTTTTTTGGCCATTTTTCCGCTGGTCGAACTTGGCGCCCCGGCCTTCGGGCGGTTATTTTTGGGCGCGGCGGTTCCTACGGCCTATTTTTGGCACGCGGAGGCCGCTCGCAAAGTCTCGCCCCATTCCGAGTCTGGCGGACAAAGTGGGCCAGCCGCTCCCCCCAAGGCTATAGCCCACCCATTTTTTGGCCATTTTTCCGCTGGGGGGTTAGCGCGCGCCGACCTTCGGGCGGTTATTTTTGGGCGCGGCTGTGCCCACGGCCTATTTTTAGCTCGCGGAGGCCGCTCGCAAAGTCTCGCCCCATTCCGAGTCCGGCGGACGAAGTTGGCCAGCCCCTTCCCCCAAGGCTATAGCCCACCCTTTTTTTGGCCATTTTTCCGCTGGACGAACTTGGCGCCCCGGCTTTCGGGGGGTTATTTTTGGGCGCAGCTGTGCCCGCGGCCGATTTTTGGCACGCGGAGGCCGCTCGCATAGTCTCGCCCCATTCCGAGTCCGGCGGACGAAGTTGGCCAGCCCCTCCTCCCAAGGCTATAGCCCCCCCGTTTTTTGGCCATTTTTCCGCTGGACAAACTTGGCGCCCCGGCCTTCGGGCAGTTAGTTTTGGGCGCCGCTGTGCCCACGGCTTTTTTTGGCACGCGGAGGCCGCTCGCAAAGTCTCACCCCATTCCGAGTCCGGCGGAAGAAGTTGGCCAGCGCCTCCCCCCAAGGCTATAGCCCACCCGTTTTTTGGCCGTTTTTCCGCTGGAGGGTTTGTGTGCGCCGACCTTCGGGGGTTATTTTTGGGTGCGGCTGTGCCCGCGGCCTATATTTGGCACGCGGAGGCCGCTCGCAAAGTCTAGCCCCATTCTGAGTCCGGCGGACGAACTTGGCCAGCCCCTGCCCCCAAGGGTATAGCCCACCCATTTTTTGGCCATTTTTCCGCTGGACGAACTTGGCGCCCCGGCCTTCGGGCGGTTATTTTTGGGCACGGCTGTGTCCGCGGCCTATATTTGGTACGCGGAGGCCGCTCGCAAAGTCTCGCCCCATTCTGAGTCCGGCGGACGAACTTGGCCAGCCCCTGCCCCCAAGGGTATAGCCCACCCGTTTTTTGGCCATTTTTCCGCTGGGGGGTTTGGGCGCGCCGACCTTCGGGGGGTTATTTTTGGGCGCGGCTGTGCCCGCGGCCTATATTTGGCACGCGGAGGCCGTTCGCAAAGTCTCGCCCCATTCTGAGTCCGGCGGACGAAGTTAGCCAGCCCCTCCCCCAAGGCTATAGCCCACCCGTTTTTTGGCCATTTTTCCGCTGAACGAACTTGGCGCCCCGGCCTTCGGGCAGTTAGTTTTGGGCGCAGCTGTGCCCGCGGCCTATTTTTGGCACGCGGAGGCCGCTCGCAAAGTCTCGCCCCATTCCGAGTCCGGCGGAAGAAGTTGGCCAGCGCCTCCCCCCAAGGCTATAGCCCACCCGTTTTTTGGCCATTTTTCCGCTGGGGGGTTTGGGTGCGCCGACCTTCGGGGATTATTTTTGGGCGTGGCTGTGCCCGCGGCCTATATTTGGCACGCGGAGGCCGCTCGCAAAGTCTCGCCCCATTCTGAGTCCGGCGGACGAACTTGGCCAGCCCCTGCCCCCAAGGGTATAGCCCACACGTTTTTTGGCCATTTTTCCGCTGGACGAACTTGGCGCCCCGGCCTTCGGGGGGTTATTTTTGGGCGCGGCTGTGTCCGCGGCCTATTTTTGGCACGCGGAGGCCGCTCGCAAAGTCTCGCCCCAATCCGAGTCCGGCGGACGAAGTCGGCCAGCCCCTCCCCCCAACGCTATAACCCACCCGTTTTTTGGCCATTTTTCCGCTGGACGAACTTGGTGGCCCGGCCTTCGGGCGGTCAGTTTTGGGCGCGGCTGTGCCCGTGGCCTATTTTTTGCACGCGGAGGCTGCTCGCAAAGTCTCGTCCCATTTTGAGTCCGGCGGACGAAGTAGGCCAGCCCCTCCCCCCAAGGCTATACCCCACCCGTTTTTTGGCCATTTTTCCGCTGGGGAGTTTGGGCACGCCGACCTTCGGGGGATTATTTTTGGGCGCGGCTGTGCCCACGGCCTATTTTTAGCTCGCGGAGGCCGCTCGCAAAGTCTCGCCCCATTCCGAGTCCGGCGGACGAAGTTGGCCAGCCCCTTCCCCCAAGGCTATAGCCCACCCTTTTTTTGGCCATTTTTCCGCTGGACGAACTTGGCGCCCCGGCTTTCGGGGGGTTATTTTTGGGCGCAGCTGCGCCCGCGGCCGATTTTTGGCACGCGGAGGCCGCTCGCATAGTCTCGCCCCATTCCGAGTCCGGCGGACGAAGTTGGCCAGCCCCTCCCCCCAAGGCTATAGCCCCCCCGTTTTTTGGCCATTTTTCTGCTGGACGAACTTGGCGCCCCGGCCTTCGGGGGGTTATTTTTTGGGGCGGCTGTGCCCACGGCCTATTTTTGGCATGCGGAAGCTGCTCACAAACTCTCGCCCCATTCCGAGTCCGGTGGACGAAGTTGGCCAGCCCCTCCCCCCAAGGCTATCGCCCACCCGTTTTTTGGCCATTTTTCCGCTGGACGAACTTGGCGCCGAGGCCTTCGGGCAGTTATTTTTGGGCGCGGCTGTGCCTGTGGCCAATTTTTGGCACGCAGAGGCCGCTCGCAAAGTCTCGCCCCATTCCGAGTCCGGCGGACGAAGTGGGCCAGGCCCTCCCCCGAAGGCTATAGCCCACCCGTTTTTTGGCCATTTTTCCGCTGGACGAACTTGGCGCCCCAGCCTTCGGGTGGTTATTTTTGGGCGCAGCTGTGCCCGCGGCCTATTTTTGGCATGCGGAGGCCGTTCGTAAAGTCCTGCCCCATTCCTAGTCCGGCGGACAAAGTTGGCCAGCCCCTCGCCCCAAGGCTATAGCCCACCCGTTTTTTGGCCATTTTTCTGCTGGGGGACTTGGGCGAGCCGACCTTCGGGCGGTTATTTTTGGGCGCGGCTGTACCCGCGGCCTATTTTTGGCATGCGGAGGCCGCTGGCAAAGTCTCGCCCCATTCCGAGTCCGGCGGACGAAGTTGGCCAGCCCCTCCCCCCAAGGCTATAGCCCACCCGTTTTTTGGCCATATTTCCGCTGGACGAACTTGGCGCCCCGGCCTTCGGGCAGTTATTTTTGGCCGCGGCTGTGTCCGCGGCCTATTTTTTGAACGCAGAGGCTGCTCGCAAAGTCTCGCCCCATTCCGAGTCCGGCGGACGAAGTTGGCCAGCCCCTCACCCCAAGGCTATAGCCCACCCGTTTTTTGGCCATTTTTCCGCTGGGGGGTTTGGGCGCGCCGACCTTCGGGGAGTTATTTTTGGCCGGGGCTGTGCCCGCGCCCTTTTTCTAGCACGCGGAGGCCGCTCGCAAAGTCTCACCACATTCTGAGTCCGGCGGACGAAGTAGGCCAGCCCCTCCCCCCAAGGCTATCGCCCACCCGTTTTTTGGCCATTTTTCCGCTGGACGAACTTGGCGCCCCGGCCTTCGGTGGGTTATTTTTGGGCGCGGCTGTACCCGCGTCCTATTTTTGGCACGCGGAGGCCGCTCGCAAAGTCTCGCCCCATTCCGAGTCCGGCGGACGAAGTTGGCCAGCCCCTCCCCCCAAGGCTATAGCGCACCCGTTTTTTGGCCATTTTTCCGCTGAGGGGTTTGGGCGCGCCGACCTTCGGGGGATTATTTTTGGGCGCGGATGTGCCCGAGGGCTATTTTTGGCACGTGGAGGCCGGTCGCATAGTCTCGCCCCATTCCGAGTCCGGCGGACGAAGTTGGCCAGCCCCTCCCCCCAAGGCTATAGCCCCCCCGTTTTTTGGCCATTTTTCTGCTGGACGAACTTGGCGCCCCGGCCTTCGGGGGGTTATTTTTTGGGGCGGCTGTGCCCACGGCCTATTTTTGGCATGCGGAAGCTGCTCACAAACTCTCGCCCCATTCCGAGTCCGGTGGACGAAGTTGGCCAGCCCCTCCCCCCAAGGCTATCGCCCACCCGTTTTTTGGCCATTTTTCCGCTGGACGAACTTGGCGCCGAGGCCTTCGGGCGGTTATTTTTGGGCGCGGCTGTGCCTGTGGCCAATTTTTGGCACGCAGAGGCCGCTCGCAAAGTCTCGCCCCATTCCGAGTCCGGCGGACGAAGTGGGCCAGGCCTTCCCCCGAAGGCTATAGCCCACCCGTTTTTTGGCCATTTTTCCGCTGGACGAACTTGGCGCCCCAGCCTTCGGGTGGTTATTTTTGGGCGCAGCTGTGCCCGCGGCCTATTTTTGGCACGCGGAGGCCGTTCGTAAAGTCCTGCCCCATTCCTAGTCCGGCGGACAAAGTTGGCCAGCCCCTCGCCCCAAGGCTATAGCCCACCCGTTTTTTGGCCATTTTTCTGCTGGGGGACTTGGGCGCGCCGACCTTCGGGCGGTTATTTTTGGGCGCGGCTGTACCCGCGGCCTATTTTTGGCATGCGGAGGCCGCTGGCAAAGTCTCGCCCCATTCCGAGTCCGGCGGACGAAGTTGGCCAGCCCCTCCCCCCAAGGCTATAGCCCACCCGTTTTTTGGCCATATTTCCGCTGGACGAACTTGGCGCCCCGGCCTTCGGGCAGTTATTTTTGGCCGCGGCTGTGCCCGCGGCCTATTTTTTGAACGCGGAGGCTGCTCGCAAAGTCTCGCCCCATTCCGAGTCCGGCGGACGAAGTTGGCCAGCCCCTCACCCCAAGGCTATAGCCCACCCGTTTTTTGGCCATTTTTCCGCTGGGGGGTTTGGGCGCGCCGACCTTCGGGGAGTTATTTTTGGCCGGGGCTGTGCCCGCGCCCTTTTTCTAGCACGCGGAGGCCGCTCGCAAAGTCTCACCACATTCTGAGTCCGGCGGACGAAGTAGGCCAGCCCCTCCCCCCAAGGCTATCGCCCACCCGTTTTTTGGCCATTTTTCCGCTGGACGAACTTGGCGCCCCGGCCTTCGGTGGGTTATTTTTGGGCGCGGCTGTACCCGCGTCCTATTTTTGGCACGCGGAGGCCGTTCGCAAAGTCTCGCCCCATTCCGAGTCCGGCGGACGAAGTTGGCCAGCCCCTCCCCCCAAGGCTATAGCGCACCCGTTTTTTGGCCATTTTTCCGCTGAGGGGTTTGGGCGCGCCGACCTTCGGGGGATTATTTTTGGGCGCGGATGTGCCCGAGGGCTATTTTTGGCACGTGGAGGCCGGTCGCATAGTCTCGCCCCATTCCGAGTCCGGCGGACGAAGTTGGCCAGCCCCTCCCCCCAAGGCTATAGCCCCCCCGTTTTTTGGCCATTTTTCTGCTGGACGAACTTGGCGCCCCGGCCTTCGGGGGGTTATTTTTTGGGGCGGCTGTGCCCACGGCCTATTTTTGGCATGCGGAAGCTGCTCACAAACTCTCGCCCCATTCCGAGTCCGGTGGACGAAGTTGGCCAGCCCCTCCCCCCAAGGCTATCGCCCACCCGTTTTTTGGCCATTTTTCCGCTGGACGAACTTGGCGCCGAGGCCTTCGGGCGGTTATTTTTGGGCGCGGCTGTGCCTGTGGCCAATTTTTGGCACGCAGAGGCCGCTCGCAAAGTCTCGCCCCATTCCGAGTCCGGCGGACGAAGTGGGCCAGGCCTTCCCCCGAAGGCTATAGCCCACCCGTTTTTTGGCCATTTTTCCGCTGGACGAACTTGGCGCCCCAGCCTTCGGGTGGTTATTTTTGGGCGCAGCTGTGCCCGCGGCCTATTTTTGGCACGCGGAGGCCGTTCGTAAAGTCCTGCCCCATTCCTAGTCCGGCGGACAAAGTTGGCCAGCCCCTCGCCCCAAGGCTATAGCCCACCCGTTTTTTGGCCATTTTTCTGCTGGGGGACTTGGGCGCGCCGACCTTCGGGCGGTTATTTTTGGGCGCGGCTGTACCCGCGGCCTATTTTTGGCATGCGGAGGCCGCTGGCAAAGTCTCGCCCCATTCCGAGTCCGGCGGACGAAGTTGGCCAGCCCCTCCCCCCAAGGCTATAGCCCACCCGTTTTTTGGCCATATTTCCGCTGGACGAACTTGGCGCCCCGGCCTTCGGGCAGTTATTTTTGGCCGCGGCTGTGCCCGCGGCCTATTTTTTGAATGCGGAGGCTGCTCGCAAAGTCTCGCCCCATTCCGAGTCCGGCGGACGAAGTTGGCCAGCCCCTCACCCCAAGGCTATAGCCCACCCGTTTTTTGGCCATTTTTCCGCTGGGGGGTTTGGGCGCGCCGACCTTCGGGGGGTTATTTTTGGCCGGGGCTGTGCCCGCGCCCTTTTTCTAGCACGCGGAGGCCGCTCGCAAAGTCTCACCACATTCTGAGTCCGGCGGACGAAGTAGGCCAGCCCCTCCCCCCAAGGCTATCGCCCACCCGTTTTTTGGCCATTTTTCCGCTGGACGAACTTGGCGCCCCGGCCTTCGGTGGGTAATTTTTGGGCGCGGCTGTACCCGCGTCCTATTTTTGGCACGCGGAGGCCACTCGCAAAGTCTCGCCCCATTCCGAGTCCGGCGGACGAAGTTGGCCAGCCCCTCCCCCCAAGACTATAGCGCACCCGTTTTTTGGCCATTTTTCCGCTGAGGGGTTTGGGCGCGCCGACCTTCGGGGGATTATTTTTGGGCGCGGATGTGCCCGAGGGCTATTTTTGGCACGTGGAGGCCGGTCGCAAAGTCTCTCCCCATTCCTAGTCCGGTGGACAAAGTTGGCCAGCCCCTCCCCCCAAGGCTATAGCCCACCCGTTTTTTGGCCATTTTTCCAATGGACGAACTTGGCGCCCCGGGCTTCGGGCGGTTATTTTTGGGTAAAGCTGTGCCCGCGGCCTATTTTTGGCACGCGGAGGCCGCTCGTAAAGTCTCGCCCCATTCCGAGTCCGGCGGACAAAGTTGGCCAGCCCCTCCCCCAAAGGATATAGCCCACCCGTTTTTTGGCCATTTTTCCACTGGGGGGTTTGGGCGCGCCGACCTTCGGGGGGTTATTTTTGGGCGCGGCTGTGCCCGAGGCCTATTTTTGGCACGCGGAGGTCGCTCGCAAAGTGTCTCTCCATTGCGACTCCGGAGGACGAAGTTGGTCAGCCCCTCCCCCCAAGGCCATAGCCCACCCGTTTTTTGGCCATTTTTCCGCTGGACGAACTTGGCGCCCCGGCCTTCGTGGGGTTATTTTTGGGTGCGGCTGTGCCCGCGGCCTATTTTTGGTACGCGGAGGCCGCTCGCAAAGTCTCGCCCCATTCCGAGTCCGGCGGACGAAGTTGGCCAGCCCCTCCCCCCAAGGCTATAGCGCACCCGTTTTTTGGCCATTTTTCCGCTGAGGGGTTTGGGCGCGCCGACCTTCGGGGGATTATTTTTGGGCGCGGATGTGCCCGATGGCTATTTTTGGCATGTGGAGGGCGGTCGCAAAGTCTCTCCCCATTCCAAGTCCGGTGGACAAAGTTGGCCAGCCCCTCCCCCCAAGGCTATAGCCCACCCGTTTTTTGGCCATTTTTCCAATGGACGAACTTGGCGCCCCGGGCTTCGGGTGGTTATTTATGGGTACGGCTGTGCCCGCGGCCTATTTTTGGCACGCGGAGGCCGCTCGTAAAGTCTCGTCCCATTTCGAGTCCGGCGGACAAAGTTGGCCAGCTCCTCCCCCAAAGGATATAGCCCACCCGTTTTTTGGCCATTTTTCCACTGGGGGGTTTGGGCGCGCCGACCTTCGGGGGGTTATTTTTGGGTGCGGCTGTGCCCGAGGTCTATTTTTTGCACGCGGAGGTCGTTCCCAAAGTGTCTCTCCATTGCGACTCCGGAGGACGAAGTTGGTCAGCCCCTCCCCCCAAGGCCATAGCCCACCCGTTTTTTGGCCATTTTTCCGCTGGACGAACTTGGCGCCCCGGCCTTCATGGGGTTATTTTTGGGTACGGCTGTGCCCGCGGCCTATTTTTGGTACGCGGAGGCCGCTCGCAAAGTCTCGCCCCATTCCGAGTCCGGCGGACGAAGTTGGCCAGACCCTCCCCCCAAGGCTATAGCCCACCCGTTTTTTGGCCATTTTTCCACTGGGGGGTTTGGGCGCGCCGACCTTCGGGGGGTTATTTTTGGGCGCGGCTGTGCCCGAGGCCTATTTTTGGCACGCGGAGGTCGCTCGCAAAGTGTCTCTCCATTGCGACTCCGGAGGACGAAGTTGGTCAGCCCCTCCCCCCAAGGCCATAGCCCACCCGTTTTTTGGCCATTTTTCCGCTGGACGAACTTGGCGCCCCGGCCTTCGTGGGGTTATTTTTGGGTGCGGCTGTGCCCGCGGCCTATTTTTGGTACGCGGAGGCCGCTCGCAAAGTCTCGCCCCATTCCGAGTCCGGCGGACGAAGTTGGCCAGCCCCTCCCCCCAAGGCTATAGCGCACCCGTTTTTTGGCCATTTTTCCGCTGAGGGGTTTGGGCGCGCCGACCTTCGGGGGATTATTTTTGGGTGCGGCTGTGCCCACGTCCGATTTTTGGCATACGGAGGCTGCTCGCAAAGTCTCGTCCCATTCCGAGTCCGGCGGACGAACTTGGCCAGCGCCACCCCCCATGCCTATAGCCCACCCGTTTTTGTGGCCTTTTTCCGCTGCACGAACTTGGCGCCCCGGCCTTCGGGCGGTTATTTTTGGGGACGGCTGTGCGCGCGGCCTATTTTAGGCATACGGAGGCCGCTCGCAAAGTCTTGCTTCATTCCGAGTCCGGCGGACGAACTTGGCCAGCCCCACCCCCTGAGGCTATAGCCCACCCGTTTTTGTGGGCTTTTTCCGCTGGACGAACTTGGCGCCCCGGCCTTCGGGCGGTTATTTTTGGGCGCGGCTATGCCCGCAGCTTATTTTTGGCACAGGGAGGCCGCTCGCAAAGTCTCAGCCCATTCCGAGTCCGGCGGACGAACTTGGCCTGCCCCACCCCCCAAGGCTATAGCCCCCCGTCTTTGTGGCCTTTTTCCGCTGCGCGAACTTGGCGCCCCGGCCTTCGGGCGGTTATTTTTGGGTGCGGCTGTGCCCGCGGCCTATTTTTGTCACAAGGAGGCCCCTCGCAAAGTCTCGCACCATTCCGAGTCCGGCGGACGAAGTTGGCCAGCCCCACCCCCCAAGGCTATAGCCCACTCGTTTTTGTGGCCTTTTTCCGCTGGACGAACTTGGCGCCCCGGCCTTCGGTCGGTTATTTTTGGGCGCGGCTGTGCCCGCAGCCTATTTTTGACACATGGAAGCCGCTCGCAAAGTCTCGCCCCATTCCTAGTCCGGCGGACGAACATCGCCAGCCCCACCCCCCAAGGCTATAGCCCACCCGTTTTTGTGGCCTTTTTCCGCTGGATGAAATTGGAAGCCCGGCCTTCGGGCGGTTTTTTTATGGCGCGGCTGTACCCGTGGCCTATTTTTGGCACATGGAGGACGCTCGCAAAGTCTCGTCCCATTCCAAGTCCGGCGGACGAACTTGGCCAGCCCCACCCCCCAAGGCTATAGCCCACCCGTTTTTGTGGCCTTTTTCCGCTTGATGAAATTGGCACCCCGGCCTTCGGGCGGTTATTTTTGGGCGCGGCTTTGTCCGCGGCCTATGTTTAGCACACGGAGGCCGCTCGCAAAGTCTCGCTCCATTCCGAGTCCGGCGGACGAACTTGGCCAGCCCCACCCCCCAAGGCTAAAGCCCACCCGTTTTTGTGGCCTTTTTCCGCTGGACGAACTTGGCGCCCCGGCCTTCGGGCTGTAATTTTCTGGCGCGGCTGTGCCCATGGATAATTTTTGGCACACGGAAGCCGCTCGCAAAGTCTCGTCCCATTCCGAGTCCGGCGGACGGACTTGGCCAGCCCCACCCCCCAAGGCTATAGCTCACCCGTTTTTGTGGCCTTTTTCCGCTGGACGAACTTGGCGACCCAGCCTTCGGGTGGTTATTTTTGGGTACGGCTGTGCCCGCGGCCTATTTTTGGCACACAGAGGCCGCTCGCAATGTCTCGCCCCATTCCGAGTCTGGCGGAGCGACTTGGGCAGCCCCACCCCCCAAGGCTATAGCCCACCCGTTTTTGTGGCCTTTTTCCGCTGGACGAACTTGGCGACCCAGCCTTCGGGTGGTTATTTTTGGGCACGGCTGTGCCTGCAGCCTATTTTTTGCACAGGGAGGCCGCTCGGAAAGTCGCGTCCTATTCCGAGTCCGGTGGACAAACTTGGCCAGCACCACCTCCCAAGGCTATAGCCCACCCGTTTTTGTGGCCTTTTTCCGCTGGACGAACTTGGCGCCGCGGACTTCGGGTGGTTATTTTTGGGCGCGGCTGTGCCCGTAGCCTATTTTTGGAACACAGAGGCCGCTCGCAAAGTCTCGCCCCATTCCGAGTCCGGCGGACGAACTTGGCCAGCCCCACCCCTGAGGCTATAGCCCACCCGTTTTTGTGGCCTTTTTCCGCTGGATGAAATTGGCAGCCCGGCCTTCGGGCGGTTATTTTATGGCGCGGCTGTGCCCGTGGCCTATTTTTGGCACACGGAGGACGCTCGCAAAGTGTCGTCCCATTCCAAGTCCGGCGGACGAACTTGGCCAGCCCCATGCCCCAAGGCTATAGCCCACCCGTTTTTGTGGCCTTTTTCCGCTTGATGAAATTGGCACCCCGGCCTTCGGGCGGTTATTTTTGGGCGCGGCTTTGTCCGCGGCCTATTTTTGGCACACGGAGGCCGCTCGCAAAGTCTCGCTCCATTCCGAGTCCGGCGGACGAACTTGGCCAGCGCCACCCCCCATGGCTATAGCCCACCCGTTTTTGTGGCCTTTTTCCACTGCACGAACTTGGCGCCCCGGCCTTCGGGGCGTTATTTTTGGGCGCGATTGTGCCCGAGGCCTATTTTTGGCACACAGAGGCCGCTCACAATGTCTCGCCCCATTCCGAGTCCGGCGGACGAACTTGGCTAGCCCCATTCCCCGAGGCTATAGCCCACCCGTTTTTGTGGCCTTTTTCCGCTGGACGAACTTGGCGCCCCGGCCTTCGGGCTGTAATTTTCTGGCGCGGCTGTGCCCGTGGCTAATTTTCGGCACATGGAAGCCGCTCGCAAAGTCTCGTCCCATTCCGAGTCCGGCGGACGAACTTGGCTAGCCCCACCCCCCAAGGCTATAGCTCACCCGTTTTTGTGGCCTTTTTCCGCTGGATAAACTTGGCGACCCAGCCTTCGGGTGGTTATTTTTTGGTGCGGCTGTGCTTGCAGCCTATTTGTGGTACAGGGAGGCCGCTCGCAAAGTCTCATACCATTCCCAGTCCGGTGGACAAACCTGGCCAGCACCACCTCCCAAGGTTATCGCCCACCCGTTTTTGTGGCCTTTTTCCGCTGGACGAACTTGGCGCCCCGGACTTCGGGTGGTTATTTTTTGGGTGCGGCTGTGCCTGCAGCCTATTTTTGGCACACGGAGGCCGCTCGCAAAGTCTCGCCCCATTCCGAGTCCGGCGGTAGAACTTGGCCAGCCCCACCCCCCAAGGCTAAAGCCCACCCGTTTTTGTGGCCTTTTTCCGCTGGACGAACTTGGCGCACCGGCGTTCGGGCGGTTATTTTTGGGCGCGGCAGTGACCGCGGCCGATTTTTGGCGTACGGAGGCTGCTCGCAAAGTCTCATCCCATTCCGAGTCCGGCGGACGAACTTGGCCAGCGCCACCCCCCAAGGCTATAGCCCACCCGTTTTTGTGGCCTTTTTCCGCTGGACGAACTTGGCGCCCCGGAGTTCGGTTGGTTATTTTTGGGCGCGGCTATGCCCGCTGCCTATTTTTGACACACAGAGGCCGCTCGCAAAGTCTCGCCCCATTCCGAGTCCGGCGGACGAACTTGGCCAGCCCCACCCCCCGTGGCTATAGCCCACCCGTTTTTGTGGCCTTTTTCCGCTGGACGAACTTGGCGCCCCGGAGTTCAGGTGGTTATTTTTTGGGCGCGGCTGTGCCCGTGGCCTATATTTGACACACAGAGGCCGCTCGCAAAGTCTCGCCCCATTCCGAGTCCGGCGGACGAACATGGCCAGCCGCACCCCCTGAGGCTATAGCCCACCCGTTTTTGTGGCCTTTTTCCGCTGGACGAACTTGGCGCCCCGGAGTTCGGGTGGTTATTTTTGGGCGCGGCTGTGCCCGTGGCCTATTTTTGACACACAGAGGCCGCTCGCAAATTCTCGCCCCAATCCGAGTCCGGCGGACGAACTTGGCCAGCCCCACCCCCCAAGGCTATAGCCCACCCGTTTTTGTGGCCTTTTTCCACTGGACGAACTTGGTTCCCAACCTTCGGGCGGTTATTTTTGGGCGCGGCTGTTCCCGAGGCCTATTTTTGGCACACGGAGGCCACTCGCTAAGTCTAGTCCCATTCCGAGTCCGGCGGACAAACTTTTCCAGCCCCACCCCACAAAGCTATAGCCCACCCATTCTTGTGGCCTTTCTCCGCTGGACGAACTTGGCGCCCCGGCCTTCGGGCAGTTATTTTTGGACGTGGCTGTGCCCGCGGCCTATTTTTGGTTCACGGACGCCGCTAGCAAAGTCTCGCCCCATTCCGAGTCCGGCGGACGAACTTGGCCAGCCCCACCCACCAAGGCTATAGCCCGCCCGTTTTTGTGGCCTTTTTCCGCTGGACGAACATGGCACCCCAGTCTTCGGGCAGCTATTTTTGGGCGCGGCTGTGCCAGAGGCCTATTTGCGGCACACGGAGGCTGCTCGCAAAGTCTCGTCCCATTCCGAGTCCGGCGGACAAACTTGGCCAGCCTACCACCCAAGGCTATAGCCCACCCGTTATTGTGGCCTTTTTCCGCTGGAGGAACTTGGCGCCCCGGCCTTCGGGCCGTTAGTTTTCGGCGCGGCTGTGCCCGCGGCCTATTTTTTGTACACGGAGGCCGCTCGCAAAGTCTCGCCCCATTCCGAGTCCGGCGGACGAACTTGGCGAGCCCCACCCCCCAAGGCTATAGCCCACCCGATTTTGTGGCATTTTTCCGCTGGACGAACTTGGTGCACCGGCCTTCGGGCTGTTATTGTTGGTCGCGGCTGTGCCCGCGGCCTATTTGTGGCTCACGGAGGCCACTCGCAAAGTCTCATCCGATTCCGAGTCCGACGGACGAACTTGGCCAGCCCACCCCCCAAGGCTATAGCCCACCCGTTTTTGTGGCCCTTTTCCGCTGGACGAACTTGGCGCCCCGGCCTTCGGGAGGTTATTTTTGGACGCGGCTGTGCCCTTGTCCTATTTTTGGCACACAGAGGCCGCTCGCAAAGTCTCATCCGATTCCGAGTCCGGCGGACGAACTTGGCCAGCCCCAACCCCAAGGCTATAGCCCACCCGTTTTTGTGGCCTGTTTCCGCTGGACGAACTTGGCGCCCCAGCCTTCGGGTGGTTATTTTTGGGTGCGCCAGAGTTCACGTCCTATTTTTGGAACACGGAGGCCGCTCGCAAAGTCTCGCCCCATTTCGAGTCCGGCGGATGAACTTGGCGAGCCCCACCCCCCAAGGCTATAGCCCACCCGATTTTGTGGCATTTTCCCGCTGGATGAACATGGCACCCCGGCCTTCGTGTGGTTATTTTTTGGCGCGGCTATGCCCGCGGTCTATTTTTGGCACGCGGAGGCCGCTCGCAAAGTCTCATCCGATTCTGAGTCCGGCGGACGGACTTGGCCAGCCCCACCCAACAAGGCTATAGCCCACCCGTTTTTGTGGCCTGTTTCCGCTGCACGAACTTGGCGCCCCGGCCTTCGGTCGGTTATTTTTGGTCTCGGCTGTGCCCACGGCCTATTTTACCACACGGAGGCCGCTCGCAAAGTCTCATCCTATTCCGAGTCCGGCGGACGAACTTGGCCAGCCCGACCCCCCAAGGCTATAGCCCACCCGTTTTTGTGGCCTTTTTCCGCTGGACGAACTTGGCGTCCCAGCCTTCGGGTGGTTATTTTTGGGCGCGGCTTTGCCCGCGTCTTATTTGTTGCACACGGAGGCCGTTCGCAAAGTCTCATCCGACTCCGAGTCCGGCGGATGAACTTGGACAGCCCCACCCCCCAAGGTTATAGCCCACCCGTTTTTGTGGCCTTTTTCCGCTGGACGAACTTGGTGCACCGGCCTTCGGGCTGTTATTGTTGGTCGCGGCTGTTCCCGCGGCCTATTTTTGGCGCACGGAGGATGCTCGCAAAGTCTCATCCTATGCCGAGCCCGGTGGACGAACTTGGCCGGCCCCACCCCCCAAGGCTATAGCCCACCCGTTTTTGTGGCCTTTTTACGCTGGACGAACTTGGCGCCCCGGCCAACGGGCGGTTATTTTTGGGCGCGGCTGTGTCCGCGACCTATTTTTGGCACACGGAGGCCGCTCGCAAAGTCTCATCCGGTTCTGAGTCCGGCGGACGGACTTGGCCAACCCCACCCCCCAAGGCTATAGCCCACCCGTTTTTGTGGCCTTTTTCCGCTGGACGAACTTGGCAGCCCGGCCTTCGGGCAGTTATTTTTGGGCGCGGCTGTGCCCACGGCCTATTTGTGGCACACGGAGGCCGCTCACAAAGTCTCATCCGATTCTGAGTTCGGCGGACGAACTTAGCCAGCCCCACCCCCCAAGGCCATAGCCCACCCGTTTTTGTGGCCTTTTTCCGCTGGACGAACTTGGCGCCACGGCCTTCGGGTGGTTATTTTCGGGCGCGGCTGTGCCCTCGGCCTATTTTTGGCACATGGAGGCCCCTCGCAAAGTCTCGTCCCATTCCCAGTCCGGCGGCAAACTTGGCCAGTCTACCCCCCAAGGCTATAGCCCACCCGTTTTTGTGGCCTTTTTCCGCTGGACGAACTTGGCGCCCCGCCCTTCGGGCTGTTATTTTTGGGCACGGCTGTGCCCATGGCCTATTTTTGGCACACCGAGGCCGCTCGCAAAGTCTCGCCCCATTGCGAGTCCGGCGGACAAACTTGGCGAGCCCCACCCCCCAAGGCTATAGCCCACCCGATTTTGTGGCATTTTTCCGCTGGACGAACTTGGTGCACCGGCCTTCGGGCTGTTATTGTTGGTCGCGGCTGTGCCCGCGGCCTATTTTTGGCACATGGAGGCCGCTCGCAAAGTCTCGCCCCATTCCGAGTCCGGCGGACGAACTTGGCCAGCCCCACCCCCCAAGGCTATAGCCCACCTGTTTTTGTGGCCTTTTCCCGCTGGAGGAAGTTGGCGCCCCGGCCTTCGGGCCGTTAGTTTTTGGCACGGCTGTGCCCGCGGCCTATTTTTGGCACACGGAGGCCGCTCGCAAAGTCTCGCCCCATTGCGAGTCCGGCGGACAAACTTGGCGAGCCCCACCCCCCAAGGCTATAGCCCACCCGATTTTGTGGCATTTTTCCGCTGGACGAACTTGGTGCACCGGCCTTCGGGCTGTTATTGTTGGTCGTGGCTGTGCCCGCGGCCTATTTTTGGCACATGGAGGCCGCTCGCAAAGTCTCGCCCCATTCCGAGTCCGGCGGACGAACTTGGCCAGCCCCACCCCACAAGGCTATAGCCCACCCGTTTTTGTGGCTTGTTTCCGCTGGATGAACTTGGCGTCCCGGCCTTCGGGAGGTTATTTTTGGACGCGGCTGTGCCCTTGTCCTATTTTTGGCACACAGAGGCCGCTCGCAGAGTCTCATCCGATTCCGAGTCCGGCGGACGAACTTGGCGAGCCCCACCCCCCAAGGTTATAGCCCACCCGATTTTGTGGCATTTTCCCGCTGGATGAACATGGCGCCCCGGCCTTCGTGTGGTTATTTTTTGGCGCGGCTGTGCCCGTGGCCTATTTTTGGCACGCAGAGGCCGCTCGCAAAGTCTCATCCGATTCTGAGTCCGGGCGGACGGACTTGGCCAACCCCACCCCCCAAGGCTATAGCCCACCCGTTTTTGTGGCCTTTTTCCGCTGGACGAACTTGGCGGCCCGGCCTTTGGGCTGTTATTTTTGGGCGTGGCTGTGCCCACGGCCTATTTTTGGCACATGGAGGCCCCTCGCAAAGTCTCGCGCCATTCCGAGTCCGGCAGACGAAGTTGGCAGGTCCCAGCCCCCAAGGCTATAGCCCACCCGTTTTTTTGGCATTTTTCCGCTGGGCGAACTTGGCGCCCCGGCCTTCGGGTGGTTATTTTTGGGGGCGGCTGTGCCCGCGGCCTATTTTTGGCACACGGAGGCCGCTTACAAAGTCTCGCCCCATTCCAAGTCCGGCGGACAAACTTGGCGAGCCCCACCCCCCAAGGCTATAGCCCACCCGATTTTGTGGCATTTTTCCGCTGGACGAACTTGGTGCACCGGCCTTCGGGCTGTTATTGTTGGTCGCGGCTGTGCCCGCGGCCTATTTTTCCCACATGGAGGCCGCTCGCAAAGTCTCGCCCCATTCCGAGTCTGGCGGACGAACTTGGCCAGCCCCACCCCACAAGGCTATAGCCCACCCGTTTTTGTGGCCTTTTTCCGCTGGACGAACTTGGCGCCCCGGCCTTCGGGCGGTTATTTTCGGAGCCGGCTGTGTCCGCGGCCTATTTTTGGCACACGGAGGCCCCTCGCAAATTCTCGCGCCATTCCGAGTCCGGCGGACGAAGTTGGCCAGCCCCACCCCCCAAGGCTGTAGCCAACCCGTTTTTGTCGCCTTTTTCCGCTGGACGAACTTGGCGCCCCGGCATTCGGGCAGTTATTTTCGGGCGCGGCTGTGCCCGCGGCCTATTTTCGGCACACGGAGGACCCTCGCAAAGTCTTGCGCCATTCCGAGTCCGGCGGACGAAGTTGGCCAGCCCCACCTCCCAAGGCTATAGCCCACCCGTTTTTGTGGCCTTTTTCCGCTGGACGAACTTGGCGCCCCGGCATTCGGGCAGTTATTTTCGGGCGAGGCTGTGCCGGCGGCCTATTTTTGGCACACGGAGTACCCTCGCAAAGTCTCACGCCATTTCGAGTCCGGCGGACGAAGTGGGCCAGCCCCACCTCCCAAGGCTATAGCCCACCTGTTTTTGTGGCCTTTTTCCGCTGGGCGAACTTGGCGCCCCGGCCTTCGGGCGGTTATTTTTGGGTGCGGCTGTGCCCGCGGCCTATTTTTGGCACACGGAGGCCCCTCACAAAGTCTCGCGCCATTCCGAGTCCGGCGGACGAAGTGGGCCAGCCCCACCCCCCAAGGCTATAGCCCACCCGTTTTTGTGGCCTTTTTCCGCTGGGCGAACTTAGCGCCCCGGCCTTCGGGTGGTTATTTTCGGACGCGGCTTTGCCCGCGGCCTATTTTTGGCACATGGAGGCCCCTCGCAAAGTCTCGCGCCATTCCGAATCCGGCGGACGAAGTTGGCCAGCCCCACCTCCCAAGGCTATAGCCCACCCGTTTTTGTGGCCTTTTTCCGCTGGGCGAACTTGGCGCCCCGGCCTTCGGGCGGTTATTTTCGGGAGCAGCTGTGCCCGCGGCCATTTTTTGCACACGGAGGCCCCTCGCAAAGTCTCGCGCCATTCCGAGTCCGGCGGACGAAGTTGGCCAGCCCCATCCCCCAAGTCTATAGCCCACCCATTTTTGTGGCCTTTTTCCGCTGGGTGAACTTGGCGCCCCGTCCTTCGGGCGGTTATATTCAGGCACGGCTGTGCCCGCGGCCTATTTTTGACACACGGAGACCCCTCACAAAGTGTCGCGCCATTCCGAGTCCGGCGGACGAAGTTTGCCAGCCCCACCCCCCAAGGCTATAGCCCACCCGTTTTTGTGGCAATTTTCCGCTGGACGAACTTGGCGCCCCGGCCTTCGGGCAGTTATTTTTTGGCGTGGCTGTGCCCACGGCCTATTTTTGGCACACAGAGGCCCCTCGCAAAGTCTTGCGCCATTCCGAGTCCGGCGGACGAAGTTGGCCAGCCCCACCCCCCAAGGCTATAGCCCACCCGTTTTTGTGGCCTTTTTCCGCTGGGCGAACTTGGCGCCCCGGCCTTCGGGCGGTTATTTTTGGGCGCGGCTGTGCCCGCGGCCATTTTTTGCGCACGGAGGCCCCTCGCAAAGTCTCATGCCATTCCGAGTCCGGCGGACGAAGTTGGCCAGCCCCATCCCCCAAGGCTATAGCCCACCCGTTTTTGTAGCCTGTTTCCGCTGGACGAACTTGGCGCCCCGGCCTTTGGGCAGTTATTTTTGGGCGCGGCTGTGTATGCGGCCTATTTTTGGCACACGGAGGCCCCTCGCAAATTCTCGCGCCATTCCGAGTCCGGCGGACGAAGTTTTCCAGCCCCACCCCCCAAGGCTATAGCCCACCCGTTTTTGTGGGCTTTTTCCGTTGGACGAACTTGGCACCCCGGCCTTCGGGCGGTTATTTTTTGGTGCAGCTGTGCCCGCGGCCTATTTTTTGCACACGGAGGCCCCTCGCAAAGTCTCACGCCATTCCGAGTCCGGCGGACAAAGTTGGCCAGCCCACCCCCCAAGGCTATAGCCCACCAGTTTTTGTGGCATTTTTCCGCTGGACGAACTTGGCGCCCCGGCCTTCGGGCGGTTATTTTTGGGAGCGTCTGTACCCGCGGCCTATTTTTGGCACACGGAGGCCCCTCGCAAAATCTCGCACCATTCCGAGTCCGGCGGACGAAGGTGGCCAGCCCCACCCCCCAAGGCTATAGCCCACCCGTTTTTGTGGCCTTTTTCTGCTGGACGAAGTTGGCGCCCCGGCCTTCGGGCGGTTATTTTCAGGTGCGGCTGTGCCCGCGGCCTATTTTTGGCACACGGAGGGGCCTTTTTCCGCTGGACGAACTTGGCGCCCCGGCCTTCGGGCGGTTATTTTCCGGTGCGGCTGTGCCCGCGGCCTATTTTTGGCACACGGAGGCCCCTCGCAAACTCTCGCGCCATTCCGAGTCCGGCGGACGAAGTTGGCCAGCCCCACCCCCCAAGGCTATAGCCCACCCGTTTTTGTGGCCTTTTTCCGCTGGACGAACTTGGCGCCCCGGCATTCGGGCAGTTATTTTCGGGCGTGGCTGTGCCCGCGGCCTATTTTTGGCACACGGAGGACCCTCGCAAAGTCTCGCGCCATTCCAAGTCCGGCGGACGAAGTTGGCCAGCCCCACCTCCCAAGGCTATAGCCCACCCGTTTTTCTGGCCTTTTTCCGCTGGACGAACTTGGAGCCCCGGCCTTCGGGCGGTTATTTTTGGGCGCGGCTGTGCTCGCGGCCTATTTTTGACACACGGAGGCCCCTTACAAAGTCTCGCGCCATTCCGAGTCCGGCGGACGAAGTGGGCCAGCCCCACCTCCCAAGGCTATAGCCCACCCGTTTTTGTGGCCTTTTTCCGCTGGACGAACTTGGTGCCTCGGCCTTCGGGCAGTTATTTTTGGATGCGGCTGTGACCACGGCCTATTTTTGGCAAACGGAGGCCCCTCATAAAGTCTCGCGCCATTCCTAGTCCGGCGGACGAAGTTGGCCAGCCCCACCTCCCAAGGCTATAGCCCACCCATTTTTCTAGCCTTTTTCCGCTGGACGAACTCGGAGCCCCGGCCTTCAGGTGGTTATTTTTGGGCGCGGCTGTGATCACGGCCTATTTTTGACACACGGAGGCCCCTTACAAAGTCTCGCGCCATTCCGAGTCCGGCGGACGAAGTTGGCCAGCCCCACCTCCCAAGGCTATAGCCCACCCGTTTTTGTGGCCTATTTCGGCTGGACGAACTCGGAGCCCCGGCCTTCGGGCGGTTATTTTTGGGCGCGGCTGTGCTCGCGGCCTATTTTTGACACACGGAGGCCCCTTGGAAAGTCTCGCGCCATTCCGAGTCCGGCGGACGAAGTTGGCCAGCCCCACCTCCCAAGGCTATAGACCACCCGTTTTTGTGGCCTTTTTCCGCTGGACGAACTGGGTGCCCCGGCCTTCGGGCGGTTATTTTTGGACGCGGCTGTGCCCGCGGCCTATTTTTGGCGCACGGAGGCCCCTCACAAAGTCTCGCGCCATTCCTAGTCCGGCGGACGAAGTTGGCCAGCCCCACCTCCCAAGGCTACAGCCCACCCGTTTTGTGGCCTTTTTCCGCTGGACGAACTCGGAGCCCCGGCCGTCGGGCGGTTATTTTTGGGCGCGGCTGTGCTCGCGGCCTATTTTTGACACACGGAGGACCCTTACAAAGTCTCGCGCCATTCCGAGTCCGGCGGACGAAGTTGGCCAGCCCCACCTCCCAAGGCTATAGCCCACCCGTTTTTGTGGCCTTTTTCCGCTGGACGAACTTGGCGCCCCGGCTATCGGGCGGTTATTTTTGGGCGCGGCTGTGTCCGCGGCCTATTTTTGGCACACGGAGGCCCCTCGCTAATCTCGCACCATTCCGAGTCCGGCGGACGAATTTGGCCAGCCCCACCCCCCAAGGCTATAGCCCACCCGTTTTTGTGGCCTTTTCCCGCTGGACGAACTTGGCGCCCCGCCCTTCGGGCGGTTATTTTCGGGTGGTTATTTTTGGGCGCGGCTGTGTCCGCGGCCTATTTTTGGCACACAGAGTCCCCTCGCAAATTCTGGCGCCATTCCGAGTCCGGCGGACGATGTTGGCCAGCCCCACCCACCAAAGCTATAGCCCACCCGTTTTTGAGGCCTTTTTCCGCTGGACGAACTTGGCGCCCCGGCCTTGGGGCGGTTATTTTTGGATGCGGCTGTGCCCGCGGCCTATTTTTGGCACACGGAGGCCCCTCGTAAAGTCTCACGCCATTCCTAGTCCGGCGGACGAAGTTGGCCAGCCCCACCTCCCAAGGCTATAGCCCACCCGTTTTGTGGCCTTTTTCCGCTGGACGAACTCGGAGCCCCGGCCTTCGGGTGGTTATTTTTGGGCGCGGCTGTGTTCGCGGCCTATTTTTGACGCGCGGAGGCCCCTTACAAATTCTCGCGCCATTCCGAGTCCGGCGGACGAAGTTGACCAGCCCCACCTCCCAAGGCTATAGCCCACCTGTTTTTGTGGCCTTTTTCCGGTGGACGAACTTGGCGCCCCGGCCTTCGGGCGGTTATTTTTTGGCGCAGCTGTGCCCACAGCCTATTTTTGGCACACGGAGGGTCCTCGCAAAGTCTCGCGCCATTCCGAGTCCGGCGGACGAAGTCGGCCGGCCCCACCCCCCAAGGCTATAGCCCACCCGTTTTTGTGGCCTTTTTCCGCAGGACGAACTTGGCGCCTCGGCCTTCGGTCGGGTATTTTTGGGCGCGGCTGTGCCCGTGGCCTATTTTTGGCACACGGAGGCGCCTCGCAAAGTCTCTCGCCATTCCCAGTCCGGCGGACGAAGTGGGTCAGGCCCACCCCCCAAGGCTATAGCCCACCCATTTTTGTGGCCTTTTTCCGCTGGACGAACTTGGCGCCCCGGCCTTCGGGCGGGTGTTTATGGGCGCGGCTGTGTCCGCATCCTATTTTTTGGACACGGAGGTGCCTCGCAAAGTCTCGCGCCATTCCAAGTCCGGCGGACGAAGTTGGCCAGCCCCACCCCCCAAGGCTATAGCCCAACCGTTTTTGTGGCCTTTTTCCGCTGGACGAACTTGGCGTCCCGGCCTTCGGGCGGGTATTTTTGGGCGCGGCTGTGTCCCGGCCTATTTTTGGCACAGGGAGGCGCCTCGCAAAGTCTCGCGCCATTCCGAGTCCGGCGGACGAAGTTGGCCAGCCCCACCCCCCAAGGCTATAGCCAACCTGTTTTTGTGGCCTTTTTCCGCTGGACGAACTTGGCGCCCCGGCCTTCGGGCGGGTATTTTTGGGCGCGGCTGTGCCCGCGGCCTATTTTTGGCATACGGAGGTGCCTCGCTAAGTCTCACGCCTTTCCGAGTCCGGCGGACGAAGTCGGCCAGCCCCAACCCCCAAGCCAATAGCCCACCCGTTTTTGTGGCCTTTTGCCGCTGGACGAACTTGGCGCGCCAGCCTTCGGGCGGGTATTTTTGGGCGCGGCTGAGCCCCGGCCTATTTTTGGCACACGGAGGCGCCTCGTAAAGTCTCACGCCATTCCCAGTCCGGCGGACGATGTTGGCCAGCCCCACCCCCCAAGGCTATAGCCCACCCGTTTTTGTGGCCTTTTTCCGATGGACCAACATGGCACCCCGGCCTTCGGGCGGGTATTTTTGGGCGCAGCTTTGCTCCGGCCTATTTTGTGAATAGAGAGGCGCCTCGCAAAGTCATGCGCCATTCCGAGTCCGGCGGACGAAATGAGCCAGCCGCACCCCCCAAGGCTATAGCCCACCCGTTTTTGTGGCTTTTTTCCGCTGGACGAACTTGGCGCCCCGGCCTTCAGGCGGGTATTTTTGGGCGCGGCTGAGCCCCGGCCTATTTTTGGCACACGGAGGCGCCTCGCAAAGTCTCGCGCCATTCCCAGTCCGGCGGACGAAGTTGGCGATCCCCACCCCCCAAGGCTATAGCCCACCCGTTTTTGTGGCCTTTTTCCGCTGGACGAACTTGGCGTCCCGGCCTTCGGGCGGGTATTTTTGGGCGCGGCTGTGTCCCGGCCTATTTTTGGCACAGGGAGGTGCCTCGCAACGTCTCGCGCCATTCCGAGTCCGGCGGACGAAGTTGGCCAGCCCCACCCCCCAAGGCTATAGCCAACCTGTTTTTGTGGCCTTTTCCGCTGGACGAACTTGGCGCCGCGGCCTTCGGGCGGGTATTTTTGGGGGTGGCTGTGCCGCGGCCTATTTTTTGCACACGGAGATGCCTCGTAAAGTCTCGTGCCATTCCGAGTCCGGCGGACGAAGTCGGCCAGCCCCACTCCCCAAGGCAATAGCCCACCCGTTTTTGTGGCCTTTTTTCGCTGGACGAACTTGGCGCCCCGGCCTTCGGGGGGGTATTTTTGGGCGCGGCTGTGCCCGCGGCCTATTTTTGGAACGCGGAGGCGCCTCGCAAATTCATGCGCCATTCCGAGTCCGGCGGACGAAATGAGCCAGCCGCACCCCCCAAGGCTAATGCCCACCCGTTTTTGTGGCTTTTTTCCACTGGACGAACTTGGCGCCCTGGCCTTCAGGCGGGTATTTTTGGGCGCGGCTGAGCCCCGGCCTATTTTTGGCACACGGAGGTGCCTCGCAAAGTCTCGCGCCATTCTCAGTCCGGCGGACGAAGTTGGCGAGCCCCACCCCCCAAGGCTATAGCCCACCCGTTTTTGTGGCCTTTTGCCGCTGGACGAACTTGGCGCGTCAGCCTTCAGGCGGGTATTTTTGGGCGCGGCTGAGCCCCGGCCTATTTTTGGCACACGGAGGCGCCTCGTAAAGTCTCGCGCCATTCCCAGTCTGGCGGACGATGTTGGCCAGCCCCACCCCCCAAGGCTATAGCCCACCCGTTTTTGTGGCCTTTTTCCGCTGGACGAACTTGGCACCCCAGCCTTCGGGCGGGTATTTTTGGGCGCGGCTGCGCCCGCAGCCTATTTTTGGCACACAGAGATGCCTCGCAAAGTCTCGCGCCATTCCAAGTCCGGCGGACGAAGTTGGCCAGCCCCACCCCCTAAGGCTATAGCCCACCCGTTTTTGTGGCCTTTTTCCGCAGGACGAACTTGGCGCCTCGGCCTTCGGTCGGGTATTTTTGGGTGCGGCTGTGCCCGTGGCCTATTTTTGGCACACGGAGGCGCCGCGCAAAGTCTCTCGCCATTCCCAGTCCGGCGGACGAAGTGGGTCAGGCCCACCCCCCAAGGCTATAGCCCACCCATTTTTGTGGCCTTTTTCCGCTGGACGAACTTGGCGCCCCGGCCTTCGGGAGGGTGTTTATGGGCGCGGCTGTGTCCGCATCCTATTTTTTGGACACGGAGGTGCCTCGCAAAGTCTCGCGCCATTCCAAGTCCGGCGGACGAAGTGGGCCAGCCCCACCCCCCAAGGCTATAGCCCAACCGTTTTTGTGGCCTTTTTCCGATGGACGAACTTGGCGCCCCGGCCTTGGGGCGGGTATTTTTGGGCGCGGCAGTGTCCCGGCCTATTTTTGGCACAGGGAGGCGCCTCGCAAAGTCTCGCGCCATTCCGAGTCCGGCGGACGAAGTTGGCCAGCCCCACCCCCCAAGGCTATAGCCAACCTGTTTTTGTGGCCTTTTTCCGCTGGACGAACTTGGCGCCCCGGCCTTTGGGCGGGTATTTTTGGGCGCGGCTGTGCCCGCGGCCTATTTTTGGCATACGGAGGTGCCTCGCAAAGTCTCACGCCTTTCCGAGTCCGGCGGACGAAGTGGGCCAGCCCCACCCCCCAAGGCTATAGCCAACCTGTTTTTGTGGCCTTTTCCGCTGGACGAACTTGGCGCCGCGGCCTTCGGGCGGGTATTTTTGGGGGTGGCTGTGCCGCGGCCTATTTTTTGCAAACGGAGATGCCTCGTAAAGTCTCGTGCCATTCCGAGTCCGGCGGACGAAGTCGGCCAGCCCCACCCCCCAAGGCAATAGCCCACCCGTTTTTGTGGCCTTTTTTCGCTGGACGAACTTGGCGCCCCGGCCTTCGGGCGGGTATTTTTGGGCGCGGCTGTGCCCGCGGCCTATTTTTGGGACACGGAGGCGCCTCGCAAATTCTTGCGCCATTCCGAGTCCTACGGACGAAGTGGGCTAGCCCCACCCCCCAAGGCTATAGCCCAGCCGTTTTTGTGGCCTTTTTCCGCTGGACGAACATGGCACCCCGGCCTTCGGGCGGGTATTTTTGGGCGCAGCTTTGCTCCGGCCTATTTTGTGAATAGAGAGGTGCCTCGCAAAGTCTTGCGCCATTCCGAGTCCAGCCGCACCCCCAAGGCTATAGCCCACGAAAACTGAGCCAGCCGCACATTTTTGGCCCCCAAGGCTATAGCCCACCCGCCCCACCCCCAAGGCTATAGCCCACCCGTTTTTGTGGCTTTTTTCCGCTGGACGAACTTGGCGCCCTGGCCTTCAGGCGGGTATTTTTGGGCGCGGCTGAGCCCCGGCCTATTTTTGGCACACGGAGGCGCCTCGTAAAGTCTCGCGCCATTCCCAGTCTGGCGGACGATGTTGGCCAGCCCCACCCCCCAAGGCTATAGCCCACCCGTTTTTGTGGCCTTTTTCCGCTGGACGAACTTGGCACCCCAGCCTTCGGGCGGGTATTTTTGGGCGCGGCTGCGCCCGCAGCCTATTTTTGGCACACAGAGATGCCTCGCAAAGTCTCGCGCCATTCCAAGTCCGGCGGACGAAGTTGGCCAGCCCCACCCCCTAAGGCTATAGCCCACCCGTTTTTGTGGCCTTTTTCCGCAGGACGAACTTGGCGCCTCGGCCTTCGGTCGGGTATTTTTGGGTGCGGCTGTGCCCGTGGCCTATTTTTGGCACACGGAGGCGCCGCGCAAAGTCTCTCGCCATTCCCAGTCCGGCGGACGAAGTGGGTCAGGCCCACCCCCCAAGGCTATAGCCCACCCATTTTTGTGGCCTTTTTCCGCTGGACGAACTTGGCGCCCCGGCCTTCGGGAGGGTGTTTATGGGCGCGGCTGTGTCCGCATCCTATTTTTTGGACACGGAGGTGCCTCGCAAAGTCTCGCGCCATTCCAAGTCCGGCGGACGAAGTGGGCCAGCCCCACCCCCCAAGGCTATAGCCCAACCGTTTTTGTGGCCTTTTTCCGATGGACGAACTTGGCGTCCCGGCCTTCGGGCGGGTATTTTTGGGCGCGGCAGTGTCCCGGCCTATTTTTGGCACAGGGAGGCGCCTCGCAAAGTCTCGCGCCATTCCGAGTCCGGCGGACGAAGTTGGCCAGCCCCACCCCCCAAGGCTATAGCCAACCTGTTTTTGTGGCCTTTTTCCGCTGGACGAACTTGGCGCCCCGGCCTTTGGGCGGGTATTTTTGGGCGCGGCTGTGCCCGCGGCCTATTTTTGGCATACGGAGGTGCCTCGCAAAGTCTCACGCCTTTCCGAGTCCGGCGGACGAAGTGGGCCAGCCCCACCCCCCAAGGCTATAGCCAACCTGTTTTTGTGGCCTTTTCCGCTGGACGAACTTGGCGCCGCGGCCTTCGGGCGGGTATTTTTGGGGGTGGCTGTGCCGCGGCCTATTTTTTGCAAACGGAGATGCCTCGTAAAGTCTCGCGCCATTCCGAGTCCGGCGGACGAAGTCGGCCAGCCCCACCCCCCAAGGCAATAGCCCACCCGTTTTTGTGGCCTTTTTTCGCTGGACGAACTTGGCGCCCCGGCCTTCGGGCGGGTATTTTTGGGCGCGGCTGTGCCCGCGGCCTATTTTTGGGACACGGAGGCGCCTCGCAAATTCTTGCGCCATTCCGAGTCCTACGGACGAAGTGGGCTAGCCCCACCCCCCAAGGCTATAGCCCAGCCGTTTTTGTGGCCTTTTTCCGCTGGACGAACATGGCACCCCGGCCTTCGGGCGGGTATTTTTGGGCGCAGCTTTGCTCCGGCCTATTTTGTGAATAGAGAGGTGCCTCGCAAAGTCTTGCGCCATTCCGAGTCCGGCGGACGAAATGAGCCAGCCGCACCCCCCAAGGCTATAGCCCACCCGTTTTTGTGGCTTTTTTCCGCTGGACGAACTTGGCGCCCTGGCCTTCAGGCGGGTATTTTTGGGCGCGGCTGAGCCCCGGCCTATTTTTGGCACACGGAGGCGCCTCGCAAAGTCTCGCGCCATTCCCAGTCCGGCGGACGAAGTTGGCGAGCCCCACCCCCCAAGGCTATAGCCCACCCGTTTTTGTGGCCTTTTGCCGCTGGACGAACTTGGCGCGCCAGCCTTCGGGCGGGTATTTTTGGGCGCGGCTGAGCCCCGGCCTATTTTTGGCACACGGAGGCGCCTCGTAAAGTCTCGCGCCATTCCCAGTCCGGCGGACGATGTTGGCCAGCCCCACCCCCCAAGGCTATAGCCCACCCGTTTTTGTGGCCTTTTTCCGCTGGACGAACTTGGCGCCCCAGCCTTCGGGCGGGTATTTTTAGGCGCGGCTGCGCCCGCGGCCTATTTTTGGTACACGGAGACACCTCGCAAAGTCTCGTGCCATTCCGAGTCCGGCGGACGAAGTAGGCCAGCCCCACCCCCAAAGGCTATAGCCCACCCGTTTTTGTGGCCTTTTTCCGCTGGACGAACTTGGCGCCCCGGCCTTCGGGCGGGTATTTTTGGACGTGGCTGCCCCCGCGGCCTATTTTTGGCACACGGAGGTGCCTCTCATAGTCTCGCGCCATTCCCAGTCCGGCAGACAAAGTTGGCCTGCCCCACCCCCCAAGGCTATGGCCCACCCATTTTTGTGGCCTTTTTACGCTGGACGAACATGGCGCCCTGGCCTTCGGGCGGGTATTTTTAGGCGCGGCTGTCCCCACGGCCTATTTTTGGGTCACGGAGGTGCCTCGCAAAGTCTCGCGCCATTCCGAGTCCGGCGGACGAAGGTGGCCAGCCCCACCCCCCAAAGCTATAGCCCACCCGTTTTTGTGGCCTTTTTCCGATGGACAAACTTGGCGCCCCGGCCTTCGGGCGGGTATTTTTGGGCGAGGCTGTGTCCGCGGCCTATTTTTGGCACATGGAGGCACCTCGCAAAGGCTCGCGCCATTCCGAGTCCGGCGGACGAAGTTTGCCAGCCCCACCCCCCAAGGCTATAGTCCACCCGTTTTTGTGGCCTTTTTCCGCTGGACGAACTTGGCGCCCCGGCCTTCGGGCGGGTATTTTTGGGCGCGGCTGTGCCCGCGGCCTATTTTTGGAACGCGGAGGCGCCTCATAAAGTCTCGCGCCATTCCTAGTCCGGCGGACGAAGTTGGCCAGCCCCACCCCCCAAGGCTATAGCCCACCAGTTTTTGTGGCCTTTTTTCCGCTGGACTAACTTGGCGCCCCGGCCTTCGGGCGGGTATTTTTGGGAGCGGCTGTGCCCGCGGCCTATTTTTTGGACACGGAGGGGCCTCGCAAAGTCTCGCGCCATTCCGAGTCCGGCGGACGAAGTGGGCAAGCCCCACCCCCCAAGGCTATAGCCCACCCGTTTTTGTGGCATTTTTCCGCTGGACGAACTTGGCGCCCCGGCCTTCGGGCGGGTATTTTTGGGCGCGGCTGTGCCCGCGGCCTATTTTTGGGGCACGGAGGTGCCTCATAAAGTCTCGCGCCATTCCGAGTCCGGCGGACGAAGTGGGCCAGCCCCACCCCCCAAGGCTATAGCCCACCCGTTTTTGTGGCCTTTTTCCGCTGCACGAACTTGGCGCCCCGGCCTTCGAGAGGGTATTTTTGGGCGCGGTTGTGCCCGCGGCCTATTTTTGGGACATGGAGGGGTCTCGCAAAGTCTCGCGCCATTCCGAGTCCGGCGGACGAAGTTGGCCAGCCCCACCCCCCAAGGCTATAGCCCACCCGTTTTTGTGGCCTTTTTCCGCTGGACGAACTTGGCGCCCCGGCCTTCGGGCGGGTATTGTTGGGCGCGGCTGTGCCCACGGCCTATTTTTTGCACACCGAGGCGCCTCGCAAAGTCTCGCTCCATTCCGAGTCCGGTGGCGGACGAAGTTGGTCGGCCCCACCCCCCAAGGCTATAGCCCACCCGTTTTTGTGGCCTTTTTCCGCTTGACGAACATGGCGCCCCGGCCTTCGGGCGGGTATTTTTGGGCGCGCCTGTGCCCGTGGACTATTTTTGGGACACGGAGGTGCCTCGTAAAGTCTCGCGCCATTCCGAGTCCGGCGGACGAAGTTGGCCAGCCCCACCCCCCAAGGCTATAGCCCACCCGTTTTTGTGGCCTTTTTCCGCTGGACGAACTTGGCGCCCCGGCCTTCGGGCGGGTATTTTTGGGCGCGGCTGTGCCCGCGGCCTATTTTTGGGACACGGAGCGGACTCGCAAAGTCTCGCTCCATTCCGAGTCCGGCGGCCGAAATTGGCCAGCCCCACCCCCCAAGGCTATAGCCCACCCGTTTTTGTGGCCTTTTTCCGCTCGACGAACTTGGCGCCCCGGCCTTCGGGCGGGTATTTTTGGGCGCGGCTGTGCCCGCGGCCTATTTTTGGGACTCGGAGGTGCCTCACAAAGTCTCGCGCCATTCCGAGTCCGGCGGACGAAGTCGGCCAGCCGCACCCCCCAAGGCTATAGCCCACCTGTTTTTGTGGCCTTTTTTCGCTGGACGAACTTGGCGCCCCGGCCTTCGGGCGGGTATTTTCGGGCGCAGCTGTGCCCCCAGCCTATTTTTGGGACACGGAGGCGCCTCGCAAAGTCTCGCGCCACTCCGAGTCCGGCGGACGAAGTTGGCAATTCCCACCCCCCAAGGCTATAGCCCACCCGTTTTTGTGGCCTTTTTCCGTTGGACGAACATGGCGCCCCGGCCTTCGGGTGGGTATTTTTGGGCGCGGCTGTTCCCGCGGCCTATTTTTGTCACACGGAGGGGCCTCGTAAAGTCTCGCGCCATTCCGAGTCCGGCGAGCCCCTCCCCCCAAGGCTATAGCCCACCCGTTTTTGTGGCCTTTTTCCGCTGGACGAACTTGGCGCACCGGCGTTCGGGCGGGTATTTTTGGGCACGGCTGTGTAGTGCCCTATTTTTGGCAAACGGAGACGCCTCGCAAAGTCTCGCGCCATTCCGAGTCCGGCGGACGAAGTTGGCAATTCCCACCCCCCAAGGCTATAGCCCACTCGTTTTTGTGGCCTTTTTCCGCTAGACGAACTTGGCGCCCCGGCCTTCGGGCGGGTATTTTTGGGCGTGGCTTTGCCCGCGGCCTATTTTTCGCACACGGAGGTGCCTCGCAAAGTCTCGCGCCATTCCGAGTCCGGCGGACGAATTTCGCCAGCCCCACCCCCCAAGGCTATAGCCCACCCGTTTTTATGGCCTTTTTCCGCTGGACGGACTTGGCGCCTCGGCCTTCGGGCGGCTATTTTTGGGCGCGGCTGTGCCCGCGGCCTATTTTTGGCACACGGAGGTGCCTCGCAAAGTCTCGCGCCATTCCGAGTCCGGCGGACGAAGTGGGCCAGCCCCACCCCCCAAGGCTATAGCCCACCCGTTTTTGTGGCCTTTTTCCACTCGACGAACTTGGCGCCCCGGCCTTCGTGCGGGTATTTTTGGGCGCGGCTGTATCCGCTGCCTATTTTTTGGACACGGAAGCGCCTCACAAAGTCTCGCGCCATTCCGAGTCCGGCGGACGAAGTCGGCCATCCGCACCCCCCAAGGCTATAGCCCACCTGTTTTTGTGGCCTTTTTCCGCTGGACGAACTTGGCGCCCCGGCCTTCGGGCGGGTATTTTCGGGCGCAGCTGTGCCCCCGGCCTATTTTTGGGACACGGAGGTGCCTCGCAAAGTCTCGCGCCATTCCGAGTCCGGCGGACGAAGTGGGGCAGCCCCACCCCCCAAGGCTATAGCCCACCCGTTTTTGTGGGCTTTTTCCGCTAGACGAACTTGGCGCCCCGGCATTCGGGCGGGTATTTTTGGGCAAGGCTGTGCCCGTGGCCTATTTTTCACACACGGAGGCGCCTCGCAAAGTCTCGCGCCATTCCGAGTCCGGCGGACGAAGTCGGCCAGCCCCACCCCTCAAGGCTATAGCCCACCCGTTTTTGTGGCCTTTTTCCGCTGGACGAACTTGGCGCCCCGGCCTTCGGGCGGGTATTTTTGGGTGCGGCTGTGCCCGCGGCCTATTTTTTGGACACGGAGGGGCCTCGTAAAGTCTCGCGCCATTCCGAGTCCGGCGGACGAAGTGGGCAAGCCCCACCCCCCAAGGCTATAGCCCACCCGTTTTTGTGGCATTTTTCCGCTGGACGAACTTGGCGCCCCGGCCTTCGGGCGGGTATTTTTGGGCACGGCTGTGCCTGCGGCCTATTTTTGGTACACGGAGGTGCCTCGCAAAGTCTCACGGCATTCCGAGACCGGTGGCGGACGAAGTGGGCCGGCCCACCCCCCAAGGCTATAGCCCACCCGTTTTTGTGGCCTTTTTCCGCTGGACGAACTTGGTGCCCCGGCCTTCGGGCGGGTATTTTTGGGCGCGGCTGTGCCCGCGGCCTATTTTTGGTACATGGAGGCCGCTCGCAAAGTCTCGCCCTATTCTGAGCCTGGCGGACGAACTTGGACAGCACCACCCCCCAAGGCTATAGCCCACCCGTTTTTGTTGCCTTTTTCCGCTGGACGAATTTGGCGCCCCGGCCTTCGGGCGGTTATTTCTGGGAGCGGCTGTGCACGCGGCCTATTTTTGGCACACGGAGACAACTCGCAAAGTCTCGCCCCATTCCGAGCCGGGCGGATGAACTTGGCCAGCCCCACACCCCAAGGCTATAGCCCACCCGTTTTTGTGGACTTTTTCCGCGGGACGAATTTGGCACCCCATCCTTCGGGAGGTTATTTTTGGATGCGGCTGTGTCCGCGGCTTATTTTTGGCACACGGAGGCCGGTCGCAATGTCTCGTCTCATTCCGAGTCCGGCGGACGAACTTGGCCAGCCCCACCCCCCAAGGCGATAGCCCACCCGTTTTTGTGCCCTTTTTCTGCTGGATGAACTTGGCACCCTGGCCTTCGGGCGGTTATTTTTGGGCGCGGCTATGCCTGCGGGCTATTTTCGGCACACGGAGGCCGATCGCAAAGTCTCGCCCCATTCCGAGTCCGGCGGACGAACTTGGCCAGCCCCACCCCCCAAGGCTATAGCCCACCCGTTTTTGTGGCCTTTTTCCGCTGGACGAACTTGACGCCCTGGCCTTCGGGCGGTTATTTTTGGCCGCGGATGTGCCCGCGGCCTATTTTTGGCACACGGAGGCCGCTCGCAAAGTCTCGCCCCATTCCGAGTCCGGCGGACGAACTTGGCCAGCCCCACCCGCCAAGGCTATAGCCCACCCATTTTTGCGGCCTTTATCCGCTTGACGAACATGCCGCCCCGGCCTTCGGGTGGTTATTTTTGGGCACGGCTGTATCCGCGGCCTATTTTTAGCACACGGAAACTGCTCGCAAAGTCTCGTCCCATTCCGAGTCCGGCGGACGAACTTGGACAGCACCACCCCCCAAGGCTATAGCCCACCCGTTTTTGTTGCCTTTTTCCGCTGGACGAATTTGGCGCCCCGGCCTTCGGGCGGTTATTTCTGGGAGCGGCTGTGCACGCGGCTTATTTTTGGCACACGGAGACAACTCGCAAAGTCTCGCCCCATTCCAAGCCGGGCGGATGAACTTGGCCAGCCCCACACCCCAAGGCTATAGCCCACCCGTTTTTGTGGACTTTTTCCGCGGGACGAATTTGGCACCCCAGCCTTCGGGAGGTTATTTTTGGATGCGGCTGTGCCCGCGGCTTATTTTTGGCACACGGAGGCCTGTCGCAATGTCTCGTCCCATTCCGAGTCCGGCGGACGAACTTGGCCAGCCCCACCCCCCAAGGCGATAGCCCACCCGTTTTTGTGCCCTTTTTCTGCTGGATGAACTTGGCGCCCCGGCCTTCGGGCGGTTATTTTTGGGCGCGGCTATGCCTGCGGGCTATTTTCGGCACACGGAGGCCGCTCGCAAAGTCTCGCCCCATTCATAGTCCGGCGGACGAACTTGGCCAGCCCCACCCCCCAAGGCTATAGCCCACCCGTTTTTGTGGCCTTTTTCCGCTGGACGAACTTGACGCCCTGGCCTTCGGGCGGTTATTTTTGGCCGCGGATGTGCCCGCGGCCTATTTTTGGCACACGGAGGCCGCTCGCAAAGTCTCGCCCCATTCCGAGTCCGGCGGACGAACTTGGCCAGCCCCACCCGCCAAGGCTATAGCCCACCCATTTTTGCGGCCTTTATCCGCTTGACGAACATGCCGCCCCGGCCTTCGGGTGGTTATTTTTGGGCACGGCTGTATCCGCGGCCTATTTTTAGCACACGGAAACTGCTCGCAAAGTCTCGTCCCATTCCGAGTCCGGCGGTCGATCTTGGCTGGCCCCACCCCCCAGGCTATAGCCCACCCGTTTTTGTGGCCTTTTTCCGCCGGACGAACTTTGATCCCCGGCCGTCGGGCGGTTTATTTTTTGAGTGCGGCTGTGCCCGCGGCCTATTTTTGGTACATGGAGACCGCTCGCAAAGCCTCGCCCCATTCCAAGTCTGGCGGACGAATTTGGCCATCCCCACCCCCCAAGGCTATAGCCCACCTGTTTTTGTGGCCTTTTTCCGCAGGACGAACTTGGCGCCCCGGCCTTCGGGGGGATGTTTTTGGGTACGGCTGTGCCCGCAACCTATTTTTGGCACACGGAGGGCGCTCACATAGTCTCGTCCCATTCCGAGTCCGGCGGACGAACTTGGCCAGCCCCACCCCCAAGGCTATAGCCCACCCGTTTTTGTGGCATTTTTCCGCTGGACGAACTTGGCAACCCGGCCTTCGGGCTGTTATTTTTAAGCCCGGCTGTTGCCGCGGCCTATTTTTGGTACATGGAGGCCGCTCGCAAAGTCTCACCCTATTCCGAGCCTGGCGGACGAACTTAGACAGCACCACCCCCCAAGGCTATAGCCCACCCGTTTTTGTGGCCATTTTCCGTTGGACGAACTTGGCGCCCCGGCCTTCGGGCGGGAATTTTTGGGTTCGGCTGCACCCACGGCCTATTTTTGGCAGACGGAGGCGCCTCGCAAAGTCTCGCGCCATTCCGAGTCCGGCGGACGAAGTTGGCCAGCCCCACCCCCCAAGGCTATAGCCCACCCGTTTTTGTGGCCTTTTTCCGCTGGACGAACTTGGCGCCCCGGCCTTCGGGCGGGTATTTTTGGGCGCGGCTGTGCCCACGGCCTATTTTTGGCACACGGAGGCGCCTCTCAAAGTCTCGCGCCATTCCGAGTCCGGCAGACGAAGTTGGCCTGCCCCTCCGCCCAAGGCTATAGCCCACCCGTTTTTGTGGCCTTTTTCCGTTATACGAACTTGGCGCCCCAGCCTTCGGGCGGGTATTTTTGGTCGCGACTGTGCCCGCGGCCTATTTTTGGCACACACGAGACCTCGCAAAGTCTCGCCCCATTCCGAGCCGGGCGGATGAACTTGGCCAGCCCCACACCCCAAGGCTATAGCCCACCCGGTTTTGTGGACTTTTTCCGCGGGACGAATTTGGCACCCCATCCTTCGGGAGGTTATTTTTGGATGCGGCTGTGTCCGCGGCTTATTTTTGGCACACGGAGGCCGGTCGCAATGTCTCGTCTCATTCCGAGTCCGGCGGACGAACTTGGCCAGCCCCACCCCCCAAGGCGATAGCCCACCCGTTTTTGTGCCCTTTTTCTGCTGGATGAACTTGGCACCCTGGCCTTCGGGCGGTTATTTTTGGGCGCGGCTATGCCTGCGGGCTATTTTCGGCACACGGAGGCCGATCGCAAAGTCTCGCCCCATTCCGAGTCCGGCGGACGAAGTTGGCCAGCCCCACCCCCCATGGCTATAGCCCACCCGTTTTTGTGGCCTTTTTCCGCTGCACGAACTTGGCGCCCCGGCCTTCGGGCGGGTATTTTTGGGCGCGGCTGCGCCCGCGGCCTATTTTTGGTGCAGGGAGGTGCCTCGAAAAGTCTCGCGCCATTCTGAGTCCGGCGGACGAAGTTGGCCAGCCCCACCCCCCAAGGCTATAGCCCACCCGTTTTTGTGGCCATTTTCCGTTGGACGAACTTGGCGCCCCGGCCTTCGGGCGGGAATTTTTGGGTTCGGCTGCACCCACGGCCTATTTTTGGCAGACGGAGGCGCCTCGCAAAGTCTCGCGCCATTCCGAGTCCGGCGGACGAAGTTGGCCAGCCCCACCCCCCAAGGCTATAGCCCACCCGTTTTTGTGGCCTTTTTCCGCTGGACGAACTTAGCGCCCCGGCCTTCCGGCGGGTATTTTTGGGCGCGGCTATGCCCGCGGCCTATTTTTGGCACACGGAGGCGCCTCTCAAAGTCTCGCGCCATTCCGAGTCCGGCAGACGAAGTTGGCCAGCCCCACCCCCCAAGGCTATAGCCCACCCGTTTTTGTGGCCTTTTTCCGCTGGACGAACTTGGCGCCCCGGCCTTCGGGCTGGTATTTTTGGGCGCGGCTGTGCCCGCTGCCCATTTTTGGCACACGAAGGTGCCTCGCAAAGTCTCGCGCCATTCCGAGTCCGGCGGACGAAGTTGGCCAGCCCCACCCCCCAAGGCTATAGCCCACCCATTCTTGTGGCCTTTTTCCGTTGGATGAACTTGGCGCCCTGGCCTTCGGGCGGGTATTTTTGGACGCGGCTGTGCCCGCGGCCTATTTTTGGCATGCAGAGGTGCCTCGTAAAGTCTCGCGCCATTCCAAGTCCAGCGGACGAAGATGGACAGCCCCACCCCCCAAGGCTATAGCCCACCCGTTTTTGTGGTATTTTTCTACTGGACGAACTTGGCGCCCCGGCCTTCGTGCGGGTATTTTTGGGCGCGGCTGTGCCCGCGGCCTATTTTTGGCACACGGAGGCCCCTCTCAAAGTCTCGCGCTAGTCCGAGTCCGGCGGAAGAAGTTGGCAAGCCCCACCCCCCAAGGCTATAGCCCACCCGTTTTTGTGGCCTTTTTCCGCTGGACGAACTTGGCGCCCCGGCCTTCCGGTGGGTATTTTTGGGTACGGCTGTGCCCGCGGCCTATTTTTGGCACACGGAGGCGCCTTGCAAATTCTCGAGCCATTCCGAGTCCGGCGGACGAAGTTGGCCAGCCCCACCCCCCAAGGCTATAGCCCACCCGTTATTGTGGCCTTTTTCCGCTGGACGAACTTGGCGCCCCGGCCTTCGGGCGGGTATTTTTGGGCGCGGCTGTGCCCGCGGCCTATTTTTGGCACACGGAGGTGCCTCTCAAAGTCTCGCACCATTCCGAGTCCGGCGGACGAAGTCGGCCTGCCCCACCCCCCAAGGCTATAGCCAACCCGTTTTTGTGGCCTTTTTCCACTGGACGAACTTGGCGCCCCGGCCTTCGTGCGGGTATTTTTGGGCGCGGCTGTGCCCGCGGCCTATTTTTGGCACACGGAGGCCCCTCTCAAAGTCTCGCGCTAGTCCGAGTCCGGTGGAAGAAGTTGGCAAGCCCCACCCCCCAAGGCTATAGCCCACCCGTTTTTGTGGCCTTTTTCCGCTGGACGAACTTGGCGCCCCGGCCTTCCGGTGGGTATTTTTGGGTACGGCTGTGCCCGCGGCCTATTTTTGGCACACGGAGGCGCCTTGCAAATTCTCGAGCCATTCCGAGTCCGGCGGACGAAGTTGGCCAGCCCCACCCCCCAAGGCTATAGCCCACCCGTTATTGTGGCCTTTTTCCGCTGGACGAACTTGGCGCCCCGGCCTTCGGGCGGGTATTTTTGGGCGCGGCTGTGCCCGCGGCCTATTTTTGGCACACGGAGGTGCCTCTCAAAGTCTCGCGCCATTCCGAGTCCGGCGGACGAAGTCGGCCTGCCCCACCCCCCAAGGCTATAGCCAACCCGTTTTTGTGGCCTTTTTCCACTGGACGAACTTGGCGCCCCGGCCTTCGGGTGGGTTATTTTTGGCACCCCGAGTCAACGCGCAAAGTCTTGCCCCATTCCAAGTCCGGCGGACGAACTTCGCCCGTGCCCCCCACCAAGGCAATAGCCCACCCGTTTTTTGGCCATTTTTCCGCTGGGGGGTTTTGGCACCACGATCTTCGGGCGCTTATTATTGGCACCACGATCTTCGGGCGCTTATTATTGGCACCACGATCTTCGGGCGCTTATTATTGGCACCATGAGGCCCCTCGCAAAGTCTCGCCCCATTCCGAGTCCGGCGGACGAACTTCGCCCGCGCCGCCCACCAAGGCTATAGCCCACCCGTTTTTTGGCCATTTTTCCGCTGGGGGGTTTTGGCACCACGATCTTCGGACAATTATTTTTGGGTGCGGCTTTGCCCGCGGCTTATTTTTAGCACCCCGAGGCCCCTCGCAAAGTCTCGTCCCATTCCGAGTCCGGCGGACGAACTTCGCCCGCGCCCTCCACCAAGGCTATAGCCCACCAGTTTTTTGGCCATTTTTCCGCTGGGGGGTTTTGGCACCACGACCTTCGGGCGCTTATTTTTGGGCGCGGCTTTTCCCGCGGCTTAGTTTTGGCACCCCGAGGCCCCTCGTAAAGTCTCGCCCCATTCCGAGTCCGGCGGATGAAGTTGGCCAGCCCCACCCCCCAAGGCTATAGCCCACCCGTTTTTGTGGCCTTTTTCCGCTGGACGAACTTGGCGCCCCGTCCTTCGGGCGAGTATTTTTGGGCGCAGCTTTGTCCGCGGCCTATTTTTGGCACACGGGGGCACCTCGCAAAGTCTCACGCCATTCCGAGTCCGGCGGACGAAGTCGGCCAGCCCCACCACCCAAGGCTATAGCCCGCCCGTTTTTGTGGCCTTTTTCCGCTGGACGAATTTGGCGCCCCGGCCTTCGGGCGGGTATTTTTGGCCACGGCCGTGCCCGCGGCCTATTTTTGGCACACGAATGCTCCTTGAAAAGTCTCACGCCATTACGAGTCCGGCGGACGAAGTTGGCCAGCCCCACCCCCCAAGGCTATAGCCCGCCCGTTTCTGTCGACTTTTTCCGCTGGACGAACTTGGCGCCCCGCCCTTCGGGCTGGTATTTTTGGGAGCGGCTGTGTCTGCGGCCTATTTTTGGCACACGGAGGTGCATCGCAAAGTGTCGCGCCATTCCGAGTCCGGCGGACGAAGTTGGCCAGCCCCACCCCCCAAGGCTATAGCCCACCCGTTTTTGTGGCCTTTTTCCGCTGGACGAACTTGGCAGCCCGTCCTTCGGGTGGGTATTTTTGGACGCAGCTGTGCCCGCGGCCTAGTTTTGGCACACGGAGGTGCCTCGCAAAGTCTCGCTCCATTCCGAGTCCGGCGGACGAAGTAGGCCGGCCCCACCCTCTAGGCTATAGCCCGCCCGTTTTTGTGGCCTTTTTCCGCTGGACGAACTTGGCGCCCCGGCCTTCGGGCAGGTATTTTTGGATGTGGCCGTGCCTACGGCCTATTTTTGGCACACGAATGCTCCTCGAAAAGTCTCGCGCCATTACGAGTCCGGCGGACGAAGTTGGCCAGCCCCACCCCCCAAGGCTATAGCCCGCCCGTTTTTGTGGCCTTTTTCCGCTGGACGAACTTGGCGCCCCGGCCTTCGGGCGGGTATTTTTGGGCGCGGCTTCTTCCGCAGCCTATTTTTGGCACCCGGAGGCGCCTCGCAAAGTCTCGCGCCATTCCGAGTCCGGCGGACGAAGTCGGCCAGCCCCACCACCCAAGGATATAGCCCGCCCGTTTTGGTGGCCTTTTTCCGCTGGACGAACTTGGCGCCCCGGCCTTAGGGCCGGTATTTGTGGGCGCGGCTGTGCCCGTGGCCTATTTTTGGCACACGGACACGCCTCGTAAAGTCTCGTGCGATTCCGAGTCCGGCGGACGAAGTTGGCCTGCCCCACCCCCCAAGGCTATAGCCCACCCGTTTTTGTGGCCTTTTTCCGCTGGACGAACTTGGCGCCCCGGCCTTCGGGCGGGTATTTTTGGGCACGGTCGTGCCCGCGGCCTATATTTGGCACACAAATGCTCCTCGAAAAGTCTCGCGCCATTACGAGTCCGGCGGACGAAGTGGGCCAGCCCCACCCCCCAAGGCTATAGCCCGCCCGTTTTTGTGGCCTTTTTCCGCTGGACGAACTTGGCGCCCGGCCTTCGGGCGGGTATTTTTGGGCGTGGCTGTGTCCGCGGCCTATTTTTGGGACACGTAGGCGCCTTGCAAAGTCTCGCGCCATTCCGAGTCCGGCGGACGAAGTTGGCGAGCCCCACCCCCCAAGGCTATAGCCCACACGTTTTTGTGGCCTTTTTCCGCTGGACGAACTTGGCAGCCCGTCCTTCGGGTGGGTATTTTTGGACGCAGCTGTGCCCGCGGCCTATTTTTGGAAGACGGAGGCGCCTCGTAAAGTCTCGCGCCATTCCGAGTCCGGCGGACGAAGTTGGCCAGCCCCACCCCCCAAGGCTATAGCCCACCCGTTTTTGTGCCCTTTTTCCGCTGGACGAACCTGGCGCCCCGGCCTTCGGGTGGGTATTTTTGGGCGCGGCTGTGCCCGCGGCCTATTTTTGGCACACGAAGGCGCCTTGCAAAGTCTCGCGCCATTACGAGTCCGGCGGACGAAGTTGGCCAGCCCCACCCCCCAAGGCTATAGCCCACCCGTTTTTGTGGCCTTTTTCCGCTGGACGAACTTGGCAGCCCGTCCTTCGGGTGGGTATTTTTGGACGCAGCTGTGCCCGCGGCCTAGTTTTGGCACACGGAGGTGCCTCGCAAAGTCTCGCTCCATTCCGAGTCCGGCGGACGAAGTAGGCCGGCCCCACCCTCTAGGCTATAGCCCGCCCGTTTTTGTGGCCTTTTTCCGCTGGACGAACTTGGCGCCCCGGCCTTCGGGCAGGTATTTTTGGATGTGGCCGTGCCTACGGCCTATTTTTGGCACACGAATGCTCCTCGAAAAGTCTCGCGCCATTACGAGTCCGGCGGACGAAGTTGGCCAGCCCCACCCCCCAAGGCTATAGCCCGCCCGTTTTTGTGGCCTTTTTCCGCTGGACGAACTTGGCGCCCCGGCCTTCGGGCGGGTATTTTTGGGCGCGGCTTCTTCCGCAGCCTATTTTTGGCACCCGGAGGCGCCTCGCAAAGTCTCGCGCCATTCCGAGTCCGGCGGACGAAGTCGGCCAGCCCCACCACCCAAGGATATAGCCCGCCCGTTTTGGTGGCCTTTTTCCGCTGGACGAACTTGGCGCCCCGGCCTTAGGGCCGGTATTTGTGGGCGCGGCTGTGCCCGTGGCCTATTTTTGGCACACGGACACGCCTCGTAAAGTCTCGTGCGATTCCGAGTCCGGCGGACGAAGTTGGCCTGCCCCACCCCCCAAGGCTATAGCCCACCCGTTTTTGTGGCCTTTTTCCGCTGGACGAACTTGGCGCCCCGGCCTTCGGGCGGGTATTTTTGGGCACGGTCGTGCCCGCGGCCTATATTTGGCACACAAATGCTCCTCGAAAATTCTCGCGCCATTACGAGTCCGGCGGACGAAGTTGGCCAGCCCCACCCCCCAAGGCTATAGCCCGCCCGTTTCTGTCGCGTTTTTCCGCTGGACGAACTTGGCGCCCCGCCGTTCGGGCTGGTATTTTTGGGCGCGGCTGTGTCCGCGGCCTGTTTTTGGCACACGGAGGTGCATCGCAAAGTGTCGCGCCATTCCGAGTCCGGCGGACGAAGTTGGCCAGCCCCGCCCCCCAAGGCTATAGCCCACCCGTTTTTGTGGCCTTTTTCCGCTGGACGAACTTGGCGCCCCGGCCTTCGGGCAGGTATTTTTGGACGTGGCCGTGCCTGCGGCCTATTTTTGGCACACGAATGCTCCTCGAAAAGTCTCGCGCCATTACGAGTCCGGCGGACGAAGTTGGCCAGCCCCACCCCCCAAGGCTATAGCCCGCCCGTTTTTGTGGCCTTTTTCCGCTGGACGAACTTGGCGCCCCGGCCTTCGGGCGGGTATTTTTGGGCGTGGCTGTGTCCGCGGCCTATTTTTGGGACACGGAGGTGCCTCGCAAAGTCTCGCGCCATTCCGAGTCCGGCGGACGAAGTTGGCGAGCCCCACCCCCCAAGGCTATAGCCCACACGTTTTTGTGGCCTTTTTCCGCTGGACGAACTTGGCAGCCCGTCCTTCGGGTGGGTATTTTTGGACGCAGCTGTGCCCGCGGCCTATTTTTGGAAGACGGAGGCACCTCGCAAAGTCTCGCGCCATTCCGAGTCCGGCGGACGAAGTTGGCCAGCCCCACCCCCCAAGGCTATAGCCCGCCCGTTTTTGTGGTCTTTTTCCGCTGGACAAACTTGGCGCCCCGGCCTTCGGGCGGGTATTTTTGGGCGCGGTTTTTCCCGCAGCCTATTTTTGGCACCCGGAGGTGCCTCGCAAAGTCTCGCGCCATTCCGAGTCCGGCGGACGAAGTCGGCCCGCCCCACCACCCAAGGCTATAGCCCGCCCGTTTTGGTGGCCTTTTTCCGCTGGACGATCTTGGCGCCCCGCCCTTCGGGCGGGTATTTTTGGGCGAGGCTGTGCCCGCGGCCTATTTTTGGCACACGGACTCGCCTCGCAAAGTCTCGCACCATTCCGAGTCCGGCGGACGAAGTTGGCCAGCCCCACACCCCAAGGCTATAGCCCACCCATTTTTGTGGCCTTTTTCCGCTGGACGAACTTGGGGCCCCGGCCTTCGGGCCGGTATTTGTGGGCGCGGCTGTGCCCGTGGCCTATTTTTGGCACACGGACATGCCTCGTAAAGTCTCGTGCGATTCCGAGTCCGGCGGACGAAGTTGGCCTGCCCCACCCCCCAAGGCTATAGCCCACCCGTTTTTGTGGCCTTTTTCCGCTGGACGAACTTGGCGCCCCGGCCTTCGGGCGGGTATTTTTGGATGCGGCTGTGCCCGAGGCCTATTTTTGGCACACGGAGGCGCCTCGCAAAGTCTCGCGCCATTCCGAGTCCGGCGGACGAAGTCGGCCAGCCCCACCACCCAAGGCTATAGCCCACCCGTTTTTGTGGCCTTTTTCCGCTGGACGAACTTGGCGCCCCGGCCTTCGGGCCGGTATTTTTGGGCGCGGCTTTGTCCGCGGCCTATTTTTGGCACACGGGGGTGCCTTGCAAAGTCTCACGCCATTCCTAGTCCGGCGGACGAAGTCGGCCTGCCCCACCACCCAAGGCTATAGCCCGCCCGTTTTTGTGGCCTTTTTCCGCTGGACGAACTTGGCGCCCCGGCCTTCGGGCGGGTATTTTTGGGCGCGGCTGTGCCCGCGGCCTATTTTTGGCACACGGAGGTGCCTCTCAAAGTCTCGCGCCATTCCGAGTCCGGCGGACGAAGTTGGCCTGCCCCACCCCCCAAGGCTATAGCCAACCCGTTTTTGTGGCCTTTTTCCACTGGACGAACTTGGCGCCCCGGCCATCGGGTGGGTTGATTTTGGCACCCCGAGGCCACGCGCAAAGTCTTGCCCCATTCCAAGTCCGGCGGACGAACTTCGCCCGTGCCCCCCACCAAGGCAATAGCCCACCCGTTTTTTGGCCATTTTTCCGCTGGGGGGTTTTGGTACCACGATCTTCGGGGGCTTATTATTGGCACCACGATCTTCGGGCGCTTATTATTTGCACCATGAGGCCCCTCGCAAAGTCTCGCCCCATTCCGAGTCCGGCGGACGAACTTCGCCCGCGCCGCCCACCAAGGCTATAGCCCACCCGTTTTTTGGCCATTTTTCCGCTGGGGGGTTTTGGCACCACGATCTTCGGGCAATTATTTTTGGGTGCGGCTTTGCCCGCGGCTTATTTTTAGCACTCTGAGGCCCCTCGCAAAGTCTCGTCCCATTTCGAGTCCGGCGGACGAACTTCGCCCGCGCCCTCCACCAAGGCTATAGCCCACCAGTTTTTTGGCCATTTTTCCGCTGGGGGGTTTTGGCACCACGACCTTCGGGCGCTTATTTTTGGGCGCGGCTTTTCCCGCGGCTTAGTTTTGGCACCCCGAGGCCCCTCGTAAAGTCTCGCCCCATTCGGAGTCCGGCGGACGAACTTCGCCCGCGCCCCCCACCAAGGCTATAGCCCACCCGTTTTTTGGCCATCTTTCCGCTAGGGGGTTTTGGCACCACGACCTTCGGGGGCAGATTTTTGGACGCGGCTTTGTCCGCGGCTTAGTTTTGGCACCCCGACGCCCCTCGCAAAGTCTCGTCCCATTCCGAGGCCGGCGGACGAACTTCGCCTGCGCCCCCCACCAAGGCTACAGCCCACCCCATTTTTTGGCCATTTTTCCGCTGGGGGGTTTTGGTACCACGACCTTCGGGCGCTTATTTTTGGGCGCGGCTTTGCCCGCGGCTTATTTTTGGCACCCCGAGGCCCCTCGCAAAGTCTCGCCCCATTCCAAGTCCGGTGGACGAACTTCGCCCGCGCCCCCATAAGGCTATAGCCCACCCCGTTTTTTGGCCATTTTTCCGCTGGGGGCTTTTGGCACCACATCCTTCGTGCGTTTATTTTTGGGCGCGGCTTTGCCCGCGGCTTATTTTTGGCACCCCAAGGCCCCTCGCAATGTCTCGCCCCATTCCGAGTCCGGCGGACGAACTTCGCCCGCGCCCCCCACCAAGGCTATAGCCCACCCGTTTTTGGGCCATTTTTCCGCTGGGGGGTTTTGGCACCACGACCTTCGGGGGCTTATTTTTGGGCTCGGCTTTGCCCGCGGCTTATTTTTGGAACCCCGAGGCCCCTCGCAAAGTCTCGTCCCATTCCGAGGCCGGCGGACGAACTTCGCCCGCGCCCCCCACCAAGGCTACAGCCCACCCCATTTTTTGGCCATTTTTCCGCTGGGGGGTTTTGGTACCACGACCTTCGGGCGCTTATTTTTGGGCGCGGCTTTGCCCGCGGCTTATTTTTGGCACCCCGAGGCCCCTCGTAAAGTCTCGCCCCATTCCGAGTCCGGCGGACGAACTTCGCCCGCGCCCCCCACCAAGCCTATAGCCCACCCGTTTTTTGGCCATTTTTCCGCTGGGGGGTTTTAGCACCACGACCTTTGGGCACTTATTTTTGGGCAAGGCTGTGACCGCGGCCTATTTTTGGCACGCAGAGGACGCTCGCAAAGTCTCGCCCCATTCCGAGTTCGGCGGACGAAGTTGGCCAGCCCCTCACCCCAAGGCTATAGCGCACCCGTTTTTTGGCCATTTGTCCGCTGGGGGGGATGGGCGCGCCGACATTCGGGGGGTTATTTTTGGGCGCGGCTGTGCCTGCGGCCTATTTTTGGCACGCTTAGGCCGCTCTCAAAGTGTTGCCCCATTCCGAGTCCGGCGGACGAAGTTGGCCAGCCCCTCCCCCCAAGGCTATAGCCCACCCGTTTTGTGGCCATTTTTCCGCTGGGGGGTTTGGGCGCGCCGACCTTCGGTGGTAATTTTTGGGCGCGTTTGTGACCGCTGCCTATTTTTAGCACGCGGAGGCTGCTCGCAAAGTCTCGCCCCAGTCCGAGTCCGGCGGACGAAGTTGGCCAGCCCCTCCCCCCAAGGCTATAGCGCACCCATTTTTTGGCCATTTTTCCGCTGGGGGGTTTGGGCGCGCCGAGCTTCGGGGGGTTATTTTTGGGCGCGGCTGTGCCTGCGGCCTATTTTTGGCACACGGAGGCCGCTCGCAAAGTCTCACCCCATTCCGAGTTCGGCGGACGAAGTTGGCCAGCCCCTCATCCCAAGGCTATAGCGCACCCGTTTTTTGGCCATTTGTCCGCTGGGGGGTATGGGCGCGCCGACATTCGGGGGGTTATTTTTGGGCGCGGCTGTGCCCGCGGCCTATTTTTGGCACGCGGAGGCCGCTCGCAAAGTCTCCTCCCATTCTGAGTCCGGCGGACGAAGTTGGCCAGCCCCTCCCCCCAAGGCTATGGCGCACCCGTTTTTTGGCCATTTTTCCGCTGGGGGGTTTGGGCGCGCCGACCTTCGGTGGTAATTTTTGGGTGCGTTTGTGACCGCTGCCTACTTTTAGCACGCGGAGGCTGCTCGCAAAGTCTCGCCCCAGTCCGAGTCCGGCGGACGAAGTTGGCCAGCCCCTCCCCCCAAGGCTATGGCGCACCCATTTTTTGGCCATTTTTCCGCTGGGGGGTTTGGGCGCGCCGAGCTTCGGGGGGTTATTTTTGGGCGCGGCTGTGCCTGCGGCCTATTTTTGGCACGCGGAGGCCGCTCGCAAAGTCTCCTCCCATTCTGAATCCGGCGGACGAAGTTGGCCAGCCCCTCCCCCCAAGGCTATAGCGCACCCGTTTTTTGGCCATTTTTCCGCTGGGGGGTTTGGGCGCGCCAACCTTCGGTGGTAATTTTTGGGCGCGTCTGTGACCGATGCCTATTTTTGGCATGCGGAGGCTGCTCGCAAAGTCTCGCCCCAGTCCGAGTCCGGCGGACGAAGTGGACCAGCCCCTCCCCCCAAGGCTATAGCCCACCCGTTTTTTGGTCATTTTTCCGCTGGGGGGTTTTGGGAGGCCGACCTTCGGGGGGTTATTTTTGGGCGCGGCTATGACCGCGACCTATTTTTGGCACGCAGAGCCTGCTCGCAAAGTCACACTCCATTCCGAGTCCGGCGGACGAAGTTGGCCAGCCCCTCCCCCCAAGGCTATAGCGCACCCATTTTTTGGCCATTTTTCCGCTGGGGGGTTTGGGCGCGCCGAGCTTCGGGGGGGTATTTTTGGGCGCGGCTGTGTCTGCGGCCTATTTTTGGCACGCGGAGGCCGCTCGCATAGTCTCCTCCCATTCTGAATCCGGCGGACGAAGTGGGCCAGCCCCTCCCCCCAAGGCTATAGCGCACCCGTTTTTTGGCCATTTTTCCGCTGGGGGGTTTGGGCGCGCCAACCTTCGGCGGTAATTTTTGGGCGCGTCTGTGACCGCGGCATATTTTTGGCACACGGAGGCCGCTCGCAAAGTCTCGCCCCAGTCCGAGTCCGGCGGACGAAGATGGCCAGCCCCTCCCCCCAAGGCTATAGCGCACCCATTTTTTGGCCATTTTTCCGCTGGGGGGTTTGGGCGCGCCGAGCTTCGGGGGGTTATTTTTGGGCGCGGCTGTGCCTGCGGCCTATTTTTGGCACACGGAGGCCGCTCGCAAAGTCTCACCCCATTCCGAGTTCGGCGGACGAAGTTGGCCAGCCCCTCATCCCAAGGCTATAGCGCACCCGTTTTTTGGCCATTTGTCCGCTGGGGGGTATGGGCGCGCCGACATTCGGGGGGTTATTTTTGGGCGCGGCTGTGCCCGCGGCCTATTTTTGGCACGCGGAGGCCGCTCGCAAAGTCTCGCCCCATTCCGAGTCCGGCGGACGAAGTTCGCCAGCCCCTCCCCCCAAGGCTATAGCGCACCCATTTTTTGGCCATTTTTCCGCTGGGGGGTTTGGGCGCGCCGAGCTTCGGGGGGTTATTTTTGGGCGCGGCTGTGCCTGCGGCCTATTTTTGGCACGCGGAGGCCGCTCGCAAAGTCTCCTCCCATTCTGAATCCGGCGGACGAAGTTGGCCAGCCCCTCCCCCCAAGGCTATAGCGCACCCGTTTTTTGGCCATTTTTCCGCTGGGGGGTTTGGGCGCGCCAACCTTCGGCGGTAATTTTTGGGCGCGTCTGTGACCGCGGCATATTTTTGGCACACGGAGGCCGCTCGCAAAGTCTCGCCCCAGTCCGAGTCCGGCGGACGAAGTCGGCCAGCCCCTCCCCCCAAGGCTATAGCCCACCCGTTTTTTGGCCATTTTTCCGCTGGGGGGTTTGGGCGCGCCGACCTTCGGGGGGTTATTTTTGGGCGCGGCTGTGCCCGCGGCCTATTGTTGGCACGCGGAGGCCGCTCGCAAAGTCTCGCCCCATTCCGAGTCCGGCGGACGAAGTTCGCCAGCCCCTCCCCCCAAGGCTATAGCGCACCCATTTTTTGGCCATTTTTCCGCTGGGGGGTTTGGGCGCGCCGAGCTTCGGGGGGTTATTTTTGGGCGCGGCTGTGCCTGCGGCCTATTTTTGGCACGCGGAGGCCGCTCGCAAAGTCTCCTCCCATTCTGAGTCCGGCGGACGAAGTGGGCCAGCCCCTCCCCCCAAGGCTATAGCGCACCCGTTTTTTGCCCATTTTTCCGCTGGGGGGTTTGGGCGCGCCGACCTTCGGGAAGTTATTTTTGAGCGCGGCTGTGCCCGCGGCCTATTTTTATCACGCGGAGGCCATTCGCAAAGTCTCGCCCCATTACGAGTCCGGCGGACAAAGTCGGCCAGCCCCTCCCCCCAAGGCTATAGCCCACCCGTTTTTTGCCCATTTTTCCGCTGGTGGGTTTGGGCGCCCCGACCTTTGGAGGTTTATTTTTGGGCGCGGCTGTGCCCGTAGCCTATTTTTGGCACGCGGAGGCCGCTCGCAAAGTCTCACCCCATTCCGAGTCCGGCGGACGAAGTTGGCCAGCCCCTCCCCCCAAGACTATAGCCCACCCATTTTTTGGCCATTTTTCCGCTGGACGAACTTGGCGCCCCGGCCGTCGGGCGGTTATTTTTAGACGCGACTGTGCCCGCGGCCTATTTTTGGCATACGGAGGCCGCTCGCAAAGTCTCGTCCCATTCTATGTCCGGCGGACGAAGTTGGCCAGCCCCTCCCCCCAAGGCTATAGCCCACCCGTTTTTTTGCCATTTTTCCACTGGGGGGTTTGGGCGCACCGACCTTCGCGTGGTTATTTTTGGGCGCGGCTGTGCCTGCGGCCTATTTTTGGCACGCGGAGGCCGCTCGCAAAGTCTCCTCCCATTCTGAGTCCGGCGGACGAAGTTGGCCAGCCCATCCCCCTAAGGCTATAGCGCACCCGTTTTTTGGCCATTTTTCCGCTGGGGGGTTTGGGCGCACCGACCTTCGGTGGTAATTTTTGGGCGCGTCTGTGACCGCTGCCTATTTTTGGCACGCGGAGGCTGCTCGCAAAGTGTCGCCCCAGTCCGAGTCCGGCGGACGAAGTTGGCCAGCCCCTCCCCCCAAGGCTATAGCCCACCCGTTTTTTGGCCATTTCTCCGCTGGGGGGTTTGGGCGCGCCGACCTTCGGAGGTTATTTTTGGGCGCGGCTGGCCCGCGGCCTATTTTTAGCACGCGGAGGCCGCTCGTGAAGTCTCGCCCCATTCCGAGTCCGGCGGACGAAGTTGGCCAGCCCCTCCCCCCAAGGCAATAGCGCACCCGTTTTTTGGCCATTTCTCCGATGGGGGGTTTCGGCGCGCCGACCTTCAGGAGGTTATTTTTGGGCGTGGCTGTGACCGCGGCCTATTTTTGGCTCGCGGAGCCCGCTCGCAAAGTCTCGCCCCATTCCGATTGCGGCGGACGAAGTTGGCCAGCCCCTCCCCCCAAGGCTATAGCGCACCCATTTTTTGGCCATTTTTCCGCTGGGGGGTTTGGGCGCGCCGAGCTTCGGGGGGTTATTTTTGGGCGCGGCTGTGCCTGCGGCCTATTTTTGGCTCGCGGAGGCCGCTCGCAAAGTCTCCTCCCATTCTGAGTCCAGCGGACGAAGTTGGCCAGCCCCTCCCCCCAAGGCTATAGCGCACCCGTTTTTTGGCCATTTTTCCGCTGGGGGGTTTGGGCGCGCCGAACTTCGGTGGTAATTTTTGGGCGCGTCTGTGACCGCTGCCTATTTTTGGCACGCGGAGGCTGCTCGTAAAGTCTCGCCCCAGTCCGAGTCCGGCGGACGAAGTCGGCCAGCCCCTCCCCCCAAGGCTATAGCCCACCCGTTTTTTGGTCATTTTTCCGCTGGGGGGTTTGGGACGCCGACCTTCGGGGGGTTATTTTTGGGCGCGGCTATGACCGCGACCTATTTTTGGCACGCGGAGCCCGCTCGCAAAGTCTCGCCCCATTCCGAGTCCGGTGGACGAAGTTGGCCAGCCCCTCCCCCCAAGGCTATAGCGCACCCGTTTTTTGGCCATTTTACCGCTGGGGGTTTGGGCGCGCCGACCTTCGGGGGGTTATTTTTGGCCGCGTCTGTGACCGCGGCATATTTTTGGCACGCGGAGGCGGCTCGCAAAGTCTCGCCCCAGTCCGAGTCCGGTGGACGAAGTTGGCCAGCCCCTCCCCCCAAGGCTATAGCCCACCCGTTTTTTGGCCATTTTTCCGCTGGGGGGTTTGGGCGCGCCGACCTTTGGGTGGTTATTTTTGGGCGCGGCTGTGCCCGCGGCCTATTTTTGGTACGCGGAGGCCGCTCGCAATGTCTCGCCCTATTCCGAGTCCGGCGGACGAAGTGGGCCAGCCCCTCCCCCCAAGGCTATAGCGCACCCATTTTTTGGCCATTTTTCCGCTGGGGGGTTTGGGTGCGCCGAGCTTCGGGGGGTTATTTTTGGGCGCGGCTGTGCCTGCGGGCTATTTTTGGCACGCGGAGGCCGCTCGCAAAGTCTCCTCCCATTTTGAGTCCGGCGGACGAAGTTGGCCAGCCCCTCCCCCCAAGGCTATAGCGCACCCGTTTTTTGGCCATTTTTCCGCTGGGGGGTTTGGGCGCGCCGACCTTCGGTGGTAATTTTTGGGTGCGTCTATGACCGCTGCCTATTTTTGGCACGCGGAGGCCGCTCGCAAAGTCTCGCCCCAGTCCGAGTCCGGCGGACGAAGTTGGCCAGCCCCTCCCCCCAAGGCTATACTCCACCCGTGTTTTGGCCATTTTTCCGCTGGGGGGTTTTGGGACGCCGACCTTCGGGGGGTTATTTTTGGGCGCGGTTATGACCGCGACCTATTTTTGGCACGCTGAGCCCGCTCGCAAAGTCTCGCCCCATTCCGAGTCCGACGGACGAAGTTGGCCAGCCCCTCCACCCAAGGTTATAGCGCACCCGTTTTTTGGCCATTTTTCCGCTGGGGGGTTTGGGCACGCCGACCTTTGGGGGGTTAGTTTTGGGCGCGACTTTGCCCGCGGCCTATTTTTGGCATACGGAGGCTGCTCGCAAAGTCTCGTCCCATTCTGAGTCCGGCGGACGAAGTTGGCCAGCCCCTCCCCCCAAGGCTATAGCCCACCCGTTTTTTGGCCATTTTTCCACTGGGGGGTTTGGGCGCACCGACCTTCGCGTGGTTATTTTTGGGCGCGGCTGTGCCTGCTGCCTATTTTTGGCACGCGGAGGCCGCTCGCAATATCTCGCCCCATTCCGAGTCCGGCGGATGAAGTTGGCGGAGGCTATAGCCCACCCGTTTTTGGCCATTTTTCCGCGGGGTTTGGGCGCTCCGACCTTCCGGGTGTTATTTTTGGGTACGGTTGGGCCCATGGTCTATTTTTGGCACGCGGAGGCCGCTCATAAAGTCTCACCCCATTCCGAGTCCGGCGGACGAAGTTGGCCAGCCCCTCCCCCCAAGGCTATAGCCCACCCGTTTTTTGGCCATTTTTCCACTGGGGGGTTTGGGCGCACCGACCTTCGCGTGGTTATTTTTGGGCGCGGCTGTGCCTGCTGCCTATTTTTGGCACGCGGAGGCCGCTCGCAATATCTCGCCCCATTCCGAGTCCGGCGGATGAAGTTGGCCAGCCGCTCCCCCCAAGGCTATAGCCCACCCGTTTTTTGGCCATTTTTCCGCTGGGGGTTTGGGCGCGCCGACCTTCAGGGTGTTATTTTTGGGTACGGTTGGGCCCATGGTCTATTTTTGGCACGCGGAGGCCGCTCATAAAGTCTCACCCCATTCCGAGTCCGGCGGACGAAGTTGGCCAGCCCCTCCCCCCAAGGCTATAGCCCACCCGTTTTTTGGCCATTTTTCCACTGGGGGGTTTGGGCGCACCGACCTTCGCGTGGTTATTTTTGGGCGCGGCTGTGCCTGCTGCCTATTTTTGGCACGCGGAGGCCGCTCGCAATGTCTCGCCCCATTCCGAGTCCGGCGGATGAAGTTGGCCAGCCGCTCCCCCCAAGGCTATAGCCCACCCGTTTTTTGGCCATTTTTCCGCTGGGGGTTTGGGCGCGCCGACCTTCAGGGTGTTATTTTTGGGTACGGTTGGGCCCATGGTCTATTTTTGGCACGCGGAGGCCACTCGTAAAGTCTCACCCCATTCCGAGTCCGGCGGACGAACTTGGCCAGCCCCACCCCCCAAGACTATAGCCCACCCGCTTTTGTGGCCTTTTTCCCTAGGACGAACTTGGCGTCCCAGCCTTCGGGCTGTTATTTTTGGGTGCGGCTGTTCCCGTGGCCTATGTTTGGCACATGCAGGCCGTTCGAAAAGTCTCGTCCCATTCCGAGTCCGGCGGACGAACTTGGCCAGCCCCACCCCGAAAGGCTATAGTCCACCCTTTTTATGGCCTTTTTCCGCTGGACGAACTTGGCGCCCCGGCCTTCAGGCGGTTATTTTTGGGCTCGGCTGTGCCCGCGGCCTATGTTTGGAACATGGAGGCTGCTCACATAGTCTCGTCCCATTCCGAGTCCGGCGGGCGAACTTGGCCATCCACACCCCGAAAGGCTATAACCCACCCGTTTTATGGCCTTTTTCCGCTGGACGAACCTGGCAACCGGGCCTTGGGGCGGTTATTTTTGGGCGCGGCACTGTCCGTGGCCTATTTTTGGCACACGAAGGCCGCTCCCAAAGTCCCGCCCCATTCTGAGTCCGGCGGACGAACTTGGCCAGCCCCAGCCCCCAAAGCTATAGCCCGCCCGTTTTTGTGGCCTTTTTCCGCTGGACGAACTTGGTACCCCGGCCTTCAGGCGTTTATTTTTGGGCGCGGCTGTGCCCGCGGCCTATGTTTGGCACATGCAGGCCGTTCGAAAAGTCTCGTCCCATTCCGAGTCCGGCGGACGAACTTGGCCAGCCCCACCCCGAAAGGCTATAGTCCACCCTTTTTATGGCCTTTTTCCGCTGGATGAACCTGGCAACCCGGCCTTGGTGCGGTTATTTTTGGGCGCGGCAGTACCCGCGGTCTATTTTTGGCACATGGTGGCCGCTCGCAAAGTCTCACCCCATTCCGAGTCCGGCGGACGAACTTGGCCAGCCCCACCCCCCAAGACAATAGCCCACCCGTTTTTGTGGATTTTTTCCGCTGGTCGAACTTGGCGCCCCGGCCTTCGGGCAGTTATTTTTGGGCGCGGCTGTACCCGCGGGCTATTTTTCGCACACGGTGGCCGCTCGCAAAGTCTAGCCCCATTCCGAGTCTGGCGGACGAAGTGGGCCAGTCCCACCCCCCAAGACAATAGCCCACCCGTTTTTGTGGATTTTTTCCGCTGGTCGAACTTGGCGCCCCGGCCTTCGGGCAGTTATTTTTGGGCGCGGCTGTACCCGCGGGCTATTTTTCGCACACGGTGGCCGCTCGCAAAGTCTAGCCCCATTCCGAGTCTGGCGGACGAACTTGGCCAGTCCCACCCCCCAAGACAATAGCCCACCCGTTTTTGTGGATTTTTCCCGCTGGTCGAACTTGGCGCCCCGGCCTTCGGGCAGTTATTTTTGGGCGCGGCTGTACCCACGGCCTTTTTTTGGCACACGGAGGCTCCTCGCAAAGTCTGGACCCATTTCGAGTCCGGCGGACGAACTTGGCCAGCCCCTCCCCGAAAGGCTATAACCCACCCGTTTTATGGCCTTTTTCCGCTGGACGAACCTGGCAACCGGGCCTTGGGACGGTTATTTTTGGGCGCGGCACTGTCCGTGGCCTATTTTTGGCACACGAAGGCCGCTCCCAAAGTCCCGCCCCATTCTGAGTCCGGCGGACGAACTTGGCCAGCCCCAGCCCCCAAAGCTATAGCCCGCCCGTTTTTGTGGCCTTTTTCCGCTGGACGAACTTGGTACCCCGGCCTTCAGGCGTTTATTTTTGGGCGCGGCTGTGCCCGCGGCCTATGTTTGGCACATGCAGGCCGTTCGAAAAGTCTCGTCCCATTCCGAGTCCGGCGGACGAACTTGGCCAGCCCCACCCCGAAAGGCTATAGTCCACCCTTTTTATGGCCTTTTTCCGCTGGACGAACCTGGCAACCCGGCCTTGGTGCGGTTATTTTGGGCGCGGCAGTACCCGCGGTCTATTTTTGGCACATGGTGGCCGCTCGCAAAGTCTCACCCCATTCCGAGTCCGGCGGACGAACTTGGCCAGCCCCACCCCCCAAGACAATAGCCCACCCGTTTTTGTGGATTTTTTCCGCTGGTCGAACTTGGCGCCCCGGCCTTCGGGCAGTTATTTTTGGGCGCGGCTGTACCCGCGGGCTATTTTTCGCACACGGTGGCCGCTCGCAAAGTCTAGCCCCATTCCGAGTCTGGCGGACGAACTTGGCCAGTCCCACCCCCCAAGACAATAGCCCACCCGTTTTTGTGGATTTTTTCCGCTGGTCGAACTTGGCGCCCCGGCCTTCGGGCAGTTATTTTTGGGTGCGGCTGTACCCGCGGCCTTTTTTTGGCACACGGAGGCTCCTCGCAAAGTCTGGACCCATTTCGAGTCCGGCGGACGAACTTGGCCAGCCCCTCCCCCCAAGGCTACAGCCAACCCGCTTTTTGGGCGTTTTTGTGGTGGACGAACTTGGGGACCGGACCTTCGGGTACTTATTTTTGGCACACGGAGGCCCCTCACAAAGTCTGGCCTCATTCCGAGTCCGGCGGACGAACTTTTCCAGCCCCACCCCCCAAGGCTATAGCCCACCCGTTTTTGCGTCCTTTTTCCGGTGGACGAGCTTCGAGCCCCGGCCTTCGGGCGGTTATATTTTGGCGCGGCTGTGCCCGCAGCCTATTGTTGGCACACAAAGGCCGCTCGTAAAGTCTCGTCCCATTCCGAGTCCGGTGGACGAACTTGGCCAGCCCCACCCCCCAAGGCTATAGCCCACCCGTTTTTATGGCCTTTTTCCGCTGGACGAACTTGGCGCCCCGGCCTTCTGGCAGTTTTTTTTTGGCGCGGCTGTGCCCACAGCATATTTTTGGCACACGGAGGCCGCTCGCAAAGTCGTACCCCATTCCGAGTACGGCGGATGAACTTGGCCAGCCCCACCCCCCAAGGCTATAGCCCAACCGTTTTTGCGTCCTTTTTCCACTGGACGAACATGGCGCCCCGGCCTTCGGGAGGTTATATTTGGGCGCGGCTGTGTCCGCGGCCTATTGTTGGCACACGGAGGCCGCTCGCAAAGTCACGCCCCATTCTGAGTCTGGCGAACGAACTTGGCCATTCCCACCCCCCAAGGCTATAGCCCACCCGTTTTTGTGGCCTTTTTCCGCTGGACGAACTTGGCTCCCCGGCCTTCGGGTGGTTATTTTTGGGCGCGGCTGTGCCCGCGGCCTATTTTTGGCGCACGGAGGCCGCTCGAAAAGTCTCGTCCCAATGCCAGTCCGGCGGGCGAACTTCGCCAGCCCGACCCCCCAAGGCTATAGCCCACCCGTTTTATGGCCTTTTTCCGCTGGACGAACTTGGCGCCCCGGCCTTCCGGCGGTTAATTTTGGTCGCGTCTGTGCCCGCGGCCTATTTTTGGCACACGGAGGTCGCTCGTAAAGTCTCGTCCCATTCCGAGTCCGGCGGAAGAACTTGGCCAGCCCCACCCCCCAAGGCTATAGCCCACCCGTTTTTGTGGCCTTTTTCCGCTGGACAAACTTGGCGCCCCGGCCTTCGGGCAGTTAATTTTGGGTACGGCTGTTCCCGTAGCCTATTTTTGGCGTACGGAGGCCACTCGTAATGTCTCGTCCCATTCCGAGTCCGGCGGACGAAGTTGGCCAGCCCCACCGCCCAAGGCTATAGACCACCCGTTTTTGTGGCCTTTTTCCGCTGGACGAACTTGGCGCCCCGGCCTTCGGGCGGTTATTTTTGGGCGCGGCCTTGCCCACGACCTATTTTTTGTACACGGTGGCTGCTCGCAAAGGCTCACCCCAATTCGAGTCCGGCGGACGCACTTGGCCAGTCCCAACCCCCAAGTCTATAGCGCACCCATTTTATGGCCTTTTTCCGCCGGACGAACATGGCAACCCGGCCTTTGGGCGGTTATTTTTTGGGCGCAGCAGTGCCCACGGCCTATTTTTGGCACACGAAGGCCGCTCGTAAAGTCTCGGCCCATTCCGAGTCCGGCAGAACTTGGGGACCGGATCTTCGGGCTCTTATTTTTGGATACGGCTGTTACCGCAGTCCATTTTTGGCATGCAGAGGGCCCTTGCAAAGTCTGGCCCCATTCCGAGTCTGGCGGACGAACTTGGCCGGCCCCTCCCCCCAAGGCTATAGCCCACCCGTTTTTTGGGCGTTTTTACGGCGGACGAACTTGGGAACCGGACCTTCGGGCGGTTATTTTTTGGCACGGCTGTACCCGTGGCCTATTTTTGGTACAAGGAGGTGCCTCGCAAAGTCTGGCCCCATTCCGAGTCCCGCGGACGAACTTGGCCAGCCCCTCCCCCCAAGGCTATAGCCCACCCGTTTTTTGGGCGTTTTTGTGGTGGACGAACTTGAGGACCGGACCTTCGGGTGCTTATTTTTGGCACACAGAGGCCCCTCACAAAGTCTGGCCCATTCCGAGTCCGGCGGACGAACTTGTCCAGCCCCTCCCCCCAAGGCTATAGCCCACCCGTTTGTTATGCATTTTTGCGGAGGACGAACTTGGGGACCGGACCTTCGGGCGCTTATTTTTGGACGCGGCTGTGGCTGCGGCCTATTTTTGGCACATGGAGGACCCTCGCAAGGTCTGGCCCCATTCCGAGTCCGGCGGACGAACTTGGCCAGCCCCTCCCCCCAAGATTATAGACCACCCGTTTGTTGGGCATTTTTGCAGCGGACGTACTTGGGGACCGGACCTGCGGGCTTTTATTTCTGGGCGCGGCTGTGCCCGCGGCATATTTTTGGGACACGGATGCCACTCGCAAAGTCTGGCCCCATTCCGAGTCCGGCGGACGAAGTTGGCCAGCCCCTCCCCCCAAGGCTATAGCGCACCCGTTTTTTGGCTATTTTTCCGCTGGGGGTTTGGGCGCCCCGACCTTCGGGGGGTTTGGGCGCCCCTACCCGTTTTTTGGGCGTTTTTGTGGTGGACGAACTTGGGGACCGGACCTTCGGGCGCTTATTTTTGGTCGCGGCTGTGCCCGCAATCTATTTATGGCACGCGGAGGGCCCTTGCAAAGTCCGGCCCCATTCCGAGTCCGGCGGACGAACTTGGCCAGCCCCTCCCCCCAAGGCTATAGCCCACCTGTTTTTTGGGCGTTTTTACGGCGGAAGAACTTGGGGACCGGACCTTCGGGCGGTTATTTTTTGGCACGGCTGTGCCCGTGGCTTATTTTTGGTACAAGGAGGCGCCTCGCAAAGTCTGGCCCCATTCCGAGTCCCGCGGACGAACTTGGCCGGCTCCTCCCCCCAAGGCTATAGCCCACCCGTTTTTTGGGCGTTTTTGCGGTGGACGAACTTGGGGACCGGACCTTCAGGTGCTTATTTTTGGCACACGGAGGCCCCTCACAAAGTCTGGCCCATTCCGAGTTCGGCGGACGAACTTGTCCAGCGCCTCCCCCCAAGGCTATAGCCCACCCGTTTTTTGGACATTTTTACGGCGGACGAAATTGGGACCGGACCTTCGGGCCGTTATTTTTTGGCGCGGCTGTGCCCGCAGTCTATTTTTGGCACGCGGAGGTCCCTTACAAAGTCTGGCCCCATTCTGAGTCAGGCGGATGAACTTGGCCGGCCCCACCCCCCAAGGCTATAGCCCACCCGTTTTTTGGGCGTTTTTACAGCGGGTGAACTTGGGGACTGGACCTTCGGGTGCTTATTTTTGGACGCGGCTGTGCCCACACTCTATTTTTGGCATGCGGAGAGCCCTTGCAAAGTCTGGCCCCATTCCGAGTCCGGCGGACGAACTTGGCCGGCCCCTCTCCCCAAGTCTATAGCCCACCCGTTTTTTGGGCGTTTTTACGGCGGGTGAACTTGGGGACTGGACCTTCGGGTGCTTATTTTTGGACGCGGCTGTGCCCACAGTCTATTTTTGGCATGCGGAGGGCCCTTACAAAGTCTGGCCCCATTCCAAGTCCGGCGGACGAACTTGGCCGGCCCCTCCCCCCAAGTCTATAGCCCACCCGTTTTTTGGGCGTTTTTACGGCGGACGAACTTGGGGACCGGACCTTCGGGCTCTTATTTTTGGATACGGCTGTGACCGCAGTCCATTTTTGGCATGCGGAGGGCCCTTGCAAAGTCTGGCCCCATTCCGAGTCCGGCGGACGAACTTGGCCGGCCCCTCCCCCCAAGTCTATAGCCCACCCGTTTTTTGGGTGTTTTTACGGCGGACGAACTTGGGAACCGGACCTTCGGGCTCTTATTTTTGGATGCGGCTGTGACCGCAGTCTAATTTTGGCATGCGGAGGGCCCTTGCAAAGTCTGGCCCCATTCCGAGTCCGGCGGACGAACTTGGCCAGCCCCTCCCCCCAAGGCTATAGCCCACCCGTTTTTTGGGTGTTTTTACGGCGGACGAACTTGGGAACCGGACCTTCGGGGTCTTATTTTTGGATGCGGCTGTGACCGCAGTCTATTTTTGGCATGCGGAGGGCCCTTGCAAAGTCTGGCCCCATTCCGAGTCCGGCGGACGAACTTGGCCAGCCCCTCCCCCCAAGGCTATAGCCCACCCGTTTTTTGGGCATTTTTACGGCGGACGAAATTGGGGACCGGACCTTCGGGCCGTTATTTTTTGGCGCGGCTGTGCCCGCGGCCTATTTTTGGTACACGGAGGCCCCTCGCAACGTCTGGCCCCATTCCGAGTCAGGCGGACGAACTTGGCCGGCCCCACCCCCCAAGGCTGTAGCCCACCCGTTTTTTGGGCATTTTTACGGCGGACGAACTTGGGAACCGGACCTTCGGGCGCTTATTTCTGGGCGCGGCTGTGCCCACAGTCTATTTTTGGCACGCGGAGGGCCCTTACAAAGTCTGGCCCCATTCCGAGTCCGGCGGACGAACTTGGCCAGCCCCTCCCCCCAAGGCTATAGCCCGCCCGTTTTTTGGGCGTTTTTACGGCGGACGAACTTGGGGACCGGATCTTCGGGCTCTTATTTTTGGATACGGCTGTGACCGCAGTCCATTTTTGGCATGCAGAGGACCCTTGCAAAGTCTGGCCCCATTCCGAGTCCGGCGGACGAACTTGGCCGGCCCCTCCCCCCAAGGCTATAGCCCACCCGTTTTTTGGGCGTTTTTACGGCGGACGAACTTGGGAACCGGACCTTTGGGCGGTTATTTTTTGGCACGGCTGTACCCGTGGCCTATTTTTGGTACAAGGAGGTGCCTCGCAAAGTCTGGCCCCATTCCGAGTCCCGCGGACGAACTTGGCCAGCCCCTCCCCCCAAGGCTATAGCCCACCCGTTTTTTGGGCGTTTTTGTGGTGGACGAACTTGAGGACCGGACCTTCGGGTGCTTATTTTTGGCACACAGAGGCCCCTCACAAAGTCTGGCCCATTCCGAGTCCGGCGGACGAACTTGTCCAGCCCCTCCCCCCAAGGCTATAGCCCACCCGTTTGTTATGCATTTTTGCGGAGGACGAACTTGGGGACCGGACCTTCGGGCGCTTATTTTTGGACGCGGCTGTGGCTGCGGCCTATTTTTGGCACATGGAGGACCCTCGCAAGGTCTGGCCCCATTCCGAGTCCGGCGGACGAACTTGGCCAGCCCCTCCCCCCAAGATTATAGACCACCCGTTTGTTGGGCATTTTTGCAGCGGACGTACTTGGGGACCGGACCTGCGGGCTCTTATTTCTGGGCGCGGCTGTGCCCGCGGCATATTTTTGGGACATGGATGCCACTCACAAAGTCTGGCCCCATTCCGAGTCCGGCGGACGAACTTGGCCAGCCCCTCCCCCCAAGGCTATAGCCCACCTGTTTTTTGGGCGTTTTTACGGCGGACGAACTTGGGGACCGGACCTTCGGGCCGTTATTTTTTGACACGGCTGTGCCCGTGGCCTATTTTTGGTACAAGGAGGTGCCTCGCAAAGTCTGGCCCCATTCCGAGTCAGGCGGACGAACTTGGCCGGCCCCTCCCCCCAAGGCTATAGCCTACCCGTTTTTTGGGCGTTTTTGTGGTGGACGAACTTGGGGACCGGACCTTCGGGCGCTTATTTTTGGTCGCGGCTGTGCCCGCAATCTATTTATCGCACGCGGAGGGCCCTTGCAAAGTCTGGCCCCATTCCGAGTCCGGCGGACGAACTTGGCCAGCCCCTCCCCCCAAGGCTATAGCCCACCCGTTTTTTGGGCATTTTTACGGCGGACGAAATTGGGGACCGGACCTTCGGGCCGTTATTTTTTGGCGCGGCTGTGCCCGCGGCCTATTTTTGGTACACGGAGGCCCCTCGCAACGTCTGGCCCCATTCCGAGTCAGGCGGACGAACTTGGCCGGCCCCACCCCCCAAGGCTATAGCCCACCCGTTTTTTGGGCATTTTTACGGCGGGTGAACTTGGGGACTGGACCTTCGGGTGCTTATTTTTGGACGCGGCTGTGCCCACAGTCTATTTTTGGCATGCGGAGGGCCCTTGCAAAGTCTGGCCCCATTTCGAGTCCGGCGGACGAACTTGCCCGGCCCCTCCCCCTAAGTCTATAGCCCACCCATTTTTTGGGCGTTTTTACGGCGGACGAACTTGGGGACCGGACCTTCGGGCTCTTATTTTTGGATGCGGCTGTGACCGCAGTCCATTTTTGGCATGCGGAGAGCCCTTACAAAGTCTGGCCCCATTCCGAGTCCGGCGGACGAACTTGGCCGGCCCCTCCCCCCAAGTCTATAGCCCACCCGTTTTTTGGGTGTTTTTACGGCGGACGAACTTGGGAACCAGACCTTCGGGGTCTTATTTTTGGATACGGCTGTGACCGCAGTCTATTTTTAGCATGCGGAGGGCCCTTGCAAAGTCTGGCCCCATTCCGAGTCCGGCGGACGAACTTGGCCAGCCCCTCCCCCCAAGGCTATAGCCCACCCGTTTTTTGGGCATTTTTACGGCGGACGAAATTGGGGACCGGACCTTCGGGCCGTTATTTTTTGGCGCGGCTGTGCCCGCGGCCTATTTTTGGTACACGGAGGCCCCTCGCAACGTCTGGCCCCATTCCGAGTCAGGCGGACGAACTTGGCCGGCCCCACCCCCCAAGGCTATAGCCCACCCGTTTTTTGGGCATTTTTACGGCGGACGAACTTGGGGACCGGACCTTCGGGCGCTTATTTCTGGGCGCGGCTGTGCCCACAGTCTATTTTTGGCACGCGGAGGGCCCTTACAAAGTCTGGCCCCATTCCGAGTCCGGCGGACGAACTTGGCCAGCCCCTCCCCGCCAAGGCTATAGCCCACCCGTTTTTTGGGCGTTTTTACGGCGGTCGAACATGGGGACCGGACATTCGGGCGCTTATTTTTGGACATGGCTGTGCCCGTAGTCTATTTTTGGCATGCGGAGGGCCCTTGCAAAGTCTGGCCACATTCCGAGTCCGGCGGACGAACTTGGCCAGCCGCTCCCCCCAAGGCTATAGCCCACCCGTTTTTTGGGCGTTTTTACGGTGGACGAACTTGGGGACCTGACCTTCGGGTGCTTATTTTTGGGTACGGCTGCGCCCGTGGCCAATTTTTGGTACATGGAGGCCCCTCGCAACGTCTGGCCCCATTCCGAGTCAGGCGGACGAACTTGGCCGGCCCCACCCCCCAAGGCTATAGCCCACCCGTTTTTTGAGCGTTTTTACGGCGGACGAACTTGGGGACCGGACCTTCGGACACTTATTTTTGGGCGCGACTGTGTCCGCAGTCTATTGTAGGTACGCGGAGCGCCCTTGCAAAGTCTGGCCCCATTCCGAGTCCGGCGGACGAACTTGGCCGGCCCCTCCCCCCAAGGCTATAGCCCACCCGTTTTTTGGGCGTTTTTACGGCGGATGAACTTGGGAACCGGACCTTCGGGCGGTTATTTTTTGGCACGGCTGTGTCCGTGGCCTATTTTTGGTACAAGGAGGCGCCTCGCAAAGTCTGGCCCCATTCCGAGTCCCGAGGACGAACTTGGCCAGCCCCTCCCCCCAAGTCTATAGCCCACCCGTTTTTTCGCCATTTTTACGGCGGACGAACTTCAGGACCGGACCTTCGGGAGTGGCTGTGGCCGTGGCCTATTTTTAGCTTGGAGCACCTTCACAAAGTCTGGCCCCATTCCGAGTCCGGTGGACGAACTTGGCCAGCCCCTCCCCCCAAGGCTATAGCCCACCCATTTTTTCGGCATTTTTGCGGCTGACGAATTTTTGGACCGGACCTTCGGGCGCTTAATTTTGGGCGTGGCTGTGCCCGGGGTCTTTTTTTAGCACATATAGGCCCCTTGCAAAGTCTGGCCCCATTCCGAGTCCGGCGGACGAACTTGGCCAGCCCCTCCCCCCAAGTCTATAGCCCACCCGTTTTTTCGCCATTTTTCCGGCGGATGAACTTCAGGACCGGACCTTCGGGCGTGGCTGTGGCCGCGGCCCATTTTTAGCATGGAGCACCTTCGCAAAGTCTGGCCCCATTCCGAGTCCGGTGGACGAACTTGGCCAGCCCCTCCCCCCAAGGCTATAGCCCACCCATTTTTTCGGCATTTTTGCGGCTGACGAACTTGTGGACCGGACCTTCGGGCGCTTAATTTTGGGCGTGGCTGTGCCCAGGGTCTTTTTTTAGCACATAGAGGCCCCTTGCAAAGTCTGGCCCCATTCCGAGTCCGGCGGACGAACTTGGCCAGCCCCTCCCCCCAGTCTATAGCCCACCCGTTTTTTCGCCATTTTTCCGGCGGACGAACTTGAGGACCGGACCTTCGGGCGTGGCTGTGGCCGCGGCCCATTTTTAGCATGGAGCACCTTCGCAAAGTCTGGCCCCATTCCGAGTCCGGTGGACAAACTTGGCCAGCCCCTCCCCCCAAGGCTATAGCCCACCCATTTTTTCGGCATTTTTGCGGCGGACGAACTTGGGGACCGGACCTTCGGGCCCTTATTTTTGGGCGCCGCTGTGCACGTGGCCTATTTTTGGCCCACGGACGCCCCTCGCAATGTCTGGCCCCATTCCGAGTCTGGCAGACAAACTTGGCTAGCCCCTCCCCCCAAGGCTAGAGCCCACCCGTTTTTTCGACATTTTTGCGGCTGACGAATTTGGGGACCGGACCATCGGGCGCTTATTTTTGGGCGCGGGTTTGCCCGCGGCCTATTTTTGGCACACAGAGGCCACTCACAAAGTCTGGCCCCATTCCGAGTCCGGCGGACGAACTTGGCCAGCCCCTCCCCCCAAGGCTATAGCCCACCCGTTTTTTCGGCATTTTTCCGGCGGACGAACTTGGGGACCGGAACTTCGGGCGCTTATTTTTGGGCGCGGCTGTACCTGCGGCCTATTTTTAGCGTACGGAGGCCCCTCGTAAAGTCTGGCCCCATTCAGAGTTCGGCGGACGAACATGGCCAGCCCCTCCCCCCAAGGCTATAGCCCACCCGTTTTTTGGGCATTTTTGCGGCTGACGAACTTGTGGACCGGACCTTCGGGCGCTTAAGTTTGGGTGCGGCTGTGCCCGGGGCCTTTTTTTAGCACACGGAGGCCCCTCGCAAGGTCTGGCCCCACTCCGAGTCCGGCGGACGAACTTGGGGACCGGACCTTCGGGCGCTTATTTTAGGTCGCGGCTTTGCCCGCAGCCTATTTTAGGCACACGGAGGCCCCTCGCAAAGTTTGGCCCCATTCCGAGTCCGGCGGACGAACTTGGCCAGCCCCTCCCTCCAAGGCTATAGCCCACCCGTTTTTTGGTCATTTTTCCGGCGGACGAACTTGGGGACCGGACTTTCGGGCGCTTATTTTAGGACGCGGCTTTGCCCGCGGCCTATTTTAGGCACACGGAGGCCCTTCGCAAAGACTGGCCCCATTCCGAGTCCGGCGGACGAACTCGGCCAGCCCCTCCCCCCAAGGCTATAGCCCACCAGTTTTTTGGGCATTTTTGCGGCTGACGAACTTGTGGACCGGACCTTCGGGCGCTTAATTTTGGGCGCGGCTGTGCCCGGGGCCGTTTTTTAGCACACGAAGGCCCCTCGTAAGGTCTGGCACCATTCCGAGTCCGGCGGACGAACTTGCCCAGCCCCTCCCCCCAAGTCTATAGCCCACCCGTGTTTTCGCCATTTTTGCGGCGGACGAACTTCAGGACCGGACCTTCGGGCGTGGCTGTGGTTGTGGCCTATTTTTAGCATGGAATACCCTCGCAAAGACTGGCCCCATTCCGAGTCCGGCGGACGAACTTGGCATGCCCCTCCCCCCAAGGCTATAGCCCACCCATTTTTTCGGCATTTTTGCGGCGGACGAACTTGGGGACCAGTCCTTCGGGTGCTTATTTTTGGGCGTGGCTGTTCCCACGGCCTATTTTTGGCCCACTAAGGCCCCTCGCAAAGTCTGGCCCAATTCCGAGTCCGGCGAACGAACTTGGCCAGCCCCTCCCCCCAAGGCTATAGCCCACCCGTTTTTTTGCATTTTTACGGCTGACGAACTTGTGAACCGGACCTTCGGGCGCTTAATTTTGGGGGTGGCTGTGCCCGGGGCCTTTTTTTAGCACACGGAGGCCCCTCGCAAAGTCTGTCCCCATTCCGAGTCCGGCGGACGAACTTGGCCAGCCCCTCCCCCCAAGGCTATAGCCCACCCGTTTTTTCGGCATTTTTCCGGCGGACGAACTTGGGGACCGGACCTTCGGGCGCTTATTTTTGGGTGCGGCTGTACCTGCGGCCTATTTTTAGCGTACGGAGGCCCCTCGCAAAGTCTGGCCCCATTCCGAGTCCGGCGGACGAACATGGCCAGCCCCTCCCCCCAAGGCTATAGCCCACCCGTTTTTTGGGCATTTTTGCGGCTGACGAACTTGTGAACCGGACCTTCGGGCACTTAATTTTGGGTGCGGCTGTACCCGGGGCCTTTTTTTAGCACACGGAGGCCCCTCGCAAGGTCTGGCCCCATTCCTAGTCCGGCGGACGAACATGGCCAGCCCCTCCCCTCAAGGCTATAGCCCACCCGTTTTTTGGGCATTTTTGCGGCGGACGAACTTGGGGACCGTACCTTCGGGAGCTTATTTTTGGGTACGGCTGTGCCGGTTGCCTATTTTTAGAACACGGACACCCCTCGCAAAATCTGGCCCCATTCCGAGTCCGGCGGACGAACTTGGCCAGCCCCTCCCCCCAAGGCTATAGCCCACCCGTTTTTTCGCCATTTTTGCGGCGGACGAACTTGGGGACCGGACCTTCGGGCCCTTATTTTTGGGCACGGCGGTGCACGCGGCCTATTTTTGGCCCACGGATGCCCCTCACAATGGCTGGCCCCATTCCGAGTCCGGCAGACAAACTTGGCCAGCCCCCCCCAAGGCTATAGCCCACCCATTTTTTCGGCATTTTTCCGGCGGACGAACTTGGGGACCGGACCTTCGGGCGCTTATTTTTGGGCGCGGCTGTACCTGCGGCCTATTTTTAGCGTACGGAGGCCCATCGTAAAGTCTGGCCCCATTCCGAGTCCGGCGGACGAACATGGCCAGCCCCTCCCCCTAGGCTATAGCCCACCCGTTTTTTGGGCATTTTTGCGGCTGACGAACTTGTGGACCGGACCTTCGGGCGCTTAATTTTGGGTACGGCTTTGCCCGGGGCCTTTTTTTAGCACACGGAGGCCCCTCGCAAGGTCTGGCCCCATTCCGAGTCCGGCGGACGAACATGGCCAGCCCCTCCCCTCAAGGCTATAGCCCACCCGTTTTTTGGGCATTTTTGCGGCGGACGAACTTGGGGACCGGACCTTCGGGAGCTTATTTTTTGGCACGGCTGTTCCCGCGGCCTATTTTTGGCACACGGAGGGCCTTCGCAAATTCTGGCCCCATTCCGAGCCCGGCGGACGAACTTGGCCAGCCTCTCCCCCAAAGGCTATAGCCCACCCGTTTTTTGGGCATTTTTGCGGGTGACGAACTTGGGGACCGGACATTCGTGCGCTTATTTTTTGGCGCGGCTGTTCCCGTGGCCTATTTTTGGCACACGGAGGGCCCTCGCAAATTCTGGCCCCATTCCTAGCCCGGCGGACGAACTTGGCCAGCCCCTCCCCCAAAGGCTATAGCCCACCCGTTTTATGGGCATTTTTGCGGTTGACGAACTTGGGGACCGGACCTTTGGGCACTTATTTCTGGGCACGGCTGTGTCTGCAGCCTATTTATGGCACACGGAGGCCCCTCGTAAAGTCTAGCCCCATTCCGAGTCCGCCGGACGAACTTGGCCAGCCGCTCCCCCAAGGGGTATAGCCCACCCGTTTTTTGGGCATTTTTCCGGCGGACGAACTTGGGGACCGGACCTTCGGGCGCTTATTTTAGGACGCGGCTTTTCCCGCAGCCTATTTTAGGCACACGGAGGCCGCTCGCAAAGTTTGGCCCCATTCCGAGTCCGGCGGACGAACTTGGCCAGCCCCTCCCCCCAAGGCTATAGCCCACCCGTTTTTTGGTCATTTTTCCGGCGGACGAACTTGGGGACCGGACTTTCGGGCGCTTATTTTAGGACGCGGCTTTGTCCGTGGCCTATTTTAGGCACACGGAGGCCCTTCGCAAAGACTGGCCCCATTCCGAGTCCGGCGGACGAACATGGCCAGCCCCTCCCCCCAAGGCTATAGCCCACCAGTTTTTTGGGCATTTTTGCGGCTGACGAACTTGTAGACCGGACCTTCGGGCGCTTAATTTTGGGCGCGGCTGTGCCCGGGGCCTTTTTTTAGCACACGGAGGCCCCTCGTAAGGTCTGGCCCCATTCCGAGTCCGGCGGACGAAGTTGGCCAGCCCCACCCCCCAAGGCTATAGCCCACCCGTTTTTGTGGCCTTTTTCCGCTGGACGAACTTGGCGCCCCGGCCTTCGGGCGGGTATTTTTGGGCGCGGCTGTGCCCGTAACCTATTTTTGTCACACGGAGGTGCCTCGCAAAGTCTCACGCCAATCCGAGTCCGCGGACAAAGTTGGCCAGCCCCACCCCCCAAGGCTATAGCCCACCCGTTTTTGTGGCCTTTTTCCGGTGGACGAACTTGGCGCCCCGGCCTTTGGGCGGTTATTTTTGGGTGCGGCTGTACCCGCGGCCTATTTTTCGCACACGGAGGGGCCTCGTAAAGTCTCGCGCCATTTTAAGTCCGGCGGACGAAGTTGGCCAGCCCCACCCCCCAAGGCTATAGCCCACCCGTTTTTGTGGCCTTTTACCGCTGGACGAACTTAGCGTCCCGGCCTTCGGGGGGGTATTTTTGGGCGCGACTGTGCCCGCGGCCTATTTTTGGCACACGGAGGCGCCTCGCAAAGTCTCGCGCCATTCCGAGTCCGGCGGACAAAGTCGGCCAGCCCCACCCTCCAAGGCTATCGCCCACCCATTTTTGTCGCCTTTTTCCGCTGGACGAACTTGGCGCCCCGGCGTTTGGGCCGGTATTTTTGGGTACGGCTGTGCCCGCGGCATATTTTTGGCACACAGAGTAGCCTCGTAAAGTCTCGCGCCATTCCGAGTCCGGCGGACGAAGTGGGCCAGCCCCACCCCCCAAGGCTATAGCCCACCCGTTTTTGTGGCCTTTTTCCGCTGGACGAACTTGGCGCCCCGGCCTTCGGGCGGGTATTTTTGGGCGCGGCTGTGCCCGTGGCCTATTTTTGGCTCACGGAAATGCGTCGCAAAGTCTTGCGCCATTCCGAGTCCGTTGGACGAAGTTGGCCAGCCCCACCCCCCAATGCTATAGCCCACCCGTTTTTGTGGCCTTTTTCCGCTGGACGAACTTGGCGCCCCGGTCTTCGGGCAGTTATTTTTGGGCGCAGCTGTGCACACGGCCTATTTTTGACGCACGGAGGTGCCTCGCAAAGGCTCGCGCCATTCCGAGTCCGGCGGACGAAGTGGGCCAGCCCCACCCCCCAAGGCTATAGCCCACCCGTTTTTGTGGCCTTTTTCCGCTGGACGAACTTGGCGCCCCGGTCTTCAGGCGTTTATTTTTGGGAGCGGCTGTGCACGCGGCCTATTTTTGACACACGGGGGGCCATCGCAAAGTCTCGCGCCATTCCGAGTCCGGCGGACGAACTTGGCCAGCCCCTCCCCCCAAGGCTATAGCCCACCCGTTTTTTCGCCATTTTTGCGGCGGACGAACTTGGGGACCGGACCTTCGGGCCCTTATTTTTGGGCACGGCGGTGCACGCGGCCTATTTTTGGCCCACGGATGCCCCTCGCAATGGCTGGCCCCATTCCGAGTCCGGCAGACAAACTTGGCCAGCCCCCCCCAAGGCTATAGCCCACCCATTTTTTCGGCATTTTTCCGGCGGACGAACTTGGGGACCGGACCTTCGGGCGCTTATTTTTGGGCGCGGCTGTACCTGCGGCCTATTTTTAGCGTACGGAGGCCCTTCGTAAAGTCTGGCCCCATTCCGAGTCCGGCGGACGAACATGGCCAGCCCCTCCCCCTAGGCTATAGCCCACCCGTTTTTTGGCATTTTTGCGGCTGACGAACTTGTGGACCGGACCTTCGGGCGCTTAATTTTGGGTACGGCTTGGCCCGGGGCCTTTTTTTAGCACACGGAGGCCCCTCGCAAGGTCTGGCCCCATTCCGAGTCCGGCGGACGAACATGGCCAGCCCCTCCCCTCAAGGCTATAGCCCACCCGTTTTTTGGGCATTTTTGCGGCGGACGAACTTGGGGACCGGACCTTCGGGAGCTTATTTTTTGGCACGGCTGTTCCCGCGGCCTATTTTTGGCACACGGAGGGCCTTCGCAATGTCTGGCCCCATTCCGAGCCCGGCGGACGAACTTGGCCAGCCTCTCCCCCAAAGGCTATAGCCCACCCGTTTTTTGGGCATTTTTGCGGGTGACGAACTTGGGGACCGGACATTCGTGCGCTTATTTTTTGGCGCGGCTGTTCCCGTGGCCTATTTTTGGCACACGGAGGGCCCTCGCAAATTCTGGCCCCATTCCTAGCCCGGCGGACGAACTTGGCCAGCCCCTCCCCCAAAGGCTATAGCCCACCCGTTTTATGGGCATTTTTGCGGTTGACGAACTTGGGGACCGGACCTTTGGGCACTTATTTCTGGGCACGGCTGTGTCTGCAGCCTATTTATGGCACACGGAGGCCCCTCGTAAAGTCTAGCCCCATTCCGAGTCCGCCGGACGAACTTGGCCAGCCGCTCCCCCAAGGGGTATAGCCCACCCGTTTTTTGGGCATTTTTCCGGCGGACGAACTTGGGGACCGGACCTTCGGGCGCTTATTTTAGGACGCGGCTTTTCCCGCAGCCTATTTTAGGCACACGGAGGCCGCTCGCAAAGTTTGGCCCCATTCCGAGTCCGGCGGACGAACTTGGCCAGCCCCTCCCCCCAAGGCTATAGCCCACCCGTTTTTTGGTCATTTTTCCGGCGGACGAACTTGGGGACCGGACTTTCGGGCGCTTATTTTAGGACGCGGCTTTGCCCGTGGCCTATTTTAGGCACACGGAGGCCCTTCGCAAAGACTGGCCCCATTCCGAGTCCGGCGGACGAACATGGCCAGCCCCTCCCCCCAAGGCTATAGCCCACCAGTTTTTTGGGCATTTTTGCGGCTGACGAACTTGTGGACCGGACCTTCGGGCGCTTAATTTTGGGCGCGGCTGTGCCCGGGGCCTTTTTTTAGCACACGGAGGCCCCTCGTAAGGTCTGGCCCCATTCCGAGTCCGGCGGACGAAGTTGGCCAGCCCCACCCCCCAAGGCTATAGCCCACCCGTTTTTGTGGCCTTTTTCCGCTGGACGAACTTGGCGCCCCGGCCTTCGGGCGGGTATTTTTGGGCGCGGCTGTGCCCGTAACCTATTTTTGTCACACGGAGGTGCCTCGCAAAGTCTCACGCCAATCCGAGTCCGGCGGACAAAGTTGGCCAGCCCCACCCCCCAAGGCTATAGCCCACCCGTTTTTGTGGCCTTTTTCCGGTGGACGAACTTGGCGCCCCGGCCTTTGGGCGGTTATTTTTGGGTGCGGCTGTACCCGCGGCCTATTTTTCGCACACGGAGGGGCCTCGTAAAGTCTCGCGCCATTTTAAGTCCGGCGGACGAAGTTGGCCAGCCCCACCCCCCAAGGCTATAGCCCACCCGTTTTTGTGGCCTTTTACCGCTGGACGAACTTAGCGTCCCGGCCTTCGGGGGGGTATTTTTGGGCGCGACTGTGCCCGCGGCCTATTTTTGGCACACGGAGGCACCTCGCAAAGTCTCGCGCCATTCCGAGTCCGGCGGACAAAGTCGGCCAGCCCCACCCTCCAAGGCTATCGCCCACCCGTTTTTGTGGCCTTTTTCCGCTGGACGAACTTGGCGCCCCGCCCTTCGGGCGGGTATTTATGGGCGCGGCTGTGCCCGCGGCCTATTTTTGGCACACGGAGGCGCCTCGCAAAGTTTCACGCCATTCCGAGTCCCGCGGACGAAGTTGGCCATCCCCACCCCCCAAGGCTATAGCCCACCCGTTTTTGTGGCCTTTTTCCGGTGGACGAACTTGGCGCCCCGGCCTTTGGGCGGTTATTTTTGGGTGCGGCTGTACCCGCGGCCTATTTTTCGCACACGGAGGGGCCTCGTAAAGTCTCGCGCCATTTTAAGTCCGGCGGACGAAATTGGCCAGCCCCACCCCCCAAGGCTATAGCCCACCCGTTTTTGTGGCCTTTTACCGCTGGACGAACATAGCGTCCCGGCCTTCGGGGGGGTATTTTTGGGCGCGACTGTGCCCGCGGCCTATTTTTGGCACACGGAGGCGCCTCGCAAAGTCTCGCGCCATTCCGAGTCCGGCGGACAAAGTCGGCCAGCCCCACCCTCCAAGGCTATCGCCCACCCATTTTTGTCGCCTTTTTCCGCTGGACGAACTTGGCGCCCCGGCGTTTGGGCCGGTATTTTTGGGTACGGCTGTGCCCGCGGCATATTTTTGGCACACAGAGTAGCCTCGTAAAGTCTCGCGCCATTCCGAGTCCGGCGGACGAAGTGGGCCAGCCCCACCCCCCAAGGCTATAGCCCACCCGTTTTTGTGGCCTTTTTCCGCTGGACGAACTTGGCGCCCCGGCCTTCGGGCGGGTATTTTTGGGCGCGGCTGTGCCCGTGGCCTATTTTTGGCTCACGGAAATGCGTCGCAAAGTCTTGCGCCATTCCGAGTCCGTTGGTCGAAGTTGGCCAGCCCCACCCCCCAATGCTATAGCCCACCCGTTTTTGTGGCCTTTTTCCGCTGGACGAACTTGGCGCCCCGGTCTTCGGGCAGTTATTTTTGGGCGCAGCTGTGCACACGGCCTATTTTTGACGCACGGAGGTGCCTCGCAAAGGCTCGCGCCATTCCGAGTCCGGCGGACGAAGTGGGCCAGCCCCACCCCCCAAGGCTATAGCCCACCCGTTTTTGTGGCCTTTTTCCGCTGGACGAACTTGGCGCCCCGGTCTTCAGGCGTTTATTTTTGGGAGCGGCTGTGCACGCGGCCTATTTTTGACACACGGGGGGCCATCGCAAAGTCTCGCGCCATTCCGAGTCCGGCGGACGAAGTGGGCCAGCCCCACCCCCCAAGGCTACAGCCCACCCAGTTTTGTGGCCTTTTTCCGCTGGACGAACTTGGCGCCCCGGCCTTCGGGTGGTTATTTTTGGGCGCGGCTGTGTCTGCAGCCTATTTTTGGCACACGGAGGGCCCTCGTAAAGTCTCGCGCCATTCCGAGTCCGGCGGACGAAATTGGCCAGCCCCACCTCCCAAGGCTATAGCCCACCCGTTTTTGTGGCCTTTTTCCGCTGGACGAACTTGGCGCCCCGGCCTTCGGGCGGTTATTTTTGGGCGCGGCTGTGTCCGCGGCCTATTTTTTGCACACGGAGGCCCCTCGCAAAGTCTCGCGCCATTCCGAGTCCGGCGGACGAAATTTGCCAGCCCCACCTCCCAAGGCTATAGCCCACCCGTTTTTGTGGCCTTTATCCGCTGGACGAACTTTGCGCCCCGGGCTTCGGGCGGTTATTTTTTGGCGCGGCTGTGGCCGCGGCCTATTTTTGGCACACGGAGGCCCCTCGCAAAGGCTCGTGCCAATTCCGAGTCCGGCGGACGAAGTGGGCCAGCCCCACCCCCCAAGGCTATAGCCCACCCGTTTTTGTAGCCTTATTCCGCTGGACGAACTTGGCGCCCCGGCCTTCGGGCTAGTATTTTTGGGCGTGGCTGTGCCCGTGGCTTATTTTTGGCACATGGAGGCGCCTCGCAAAGTCTCGCCCCATTCCGAGTCCAGCAGACGAAGTTGGCCAGCCCCAACCCCTAAGGCTATAGCCCACCCGTTTTTGTGGCCTTTTTCCGCTGGACGAACTTGGCGCCCTGGCCTTCGGGCGGGTATTTTTGGGCGCGGCTGTGGCCACGCCCTATTTTTGGGACACAGAGGTGCCTCGCTAAGTTTCGTGCCATTCCGAGTCCGGCGGATGAAGTCGGCCAGCCCCACCCGCCAAGGCCATAGCCCAGCCGTTTTTGTGGCCCTTTTCCGCTGGACGAACTTGGCGCCCCGGCCTTCGGGCGGGTATTTTTGGGCGCGGTTGTGTCCGCGGCCTTTTTTTGTCACACGGAGGCACCTCGCAAAGTCTCGTACCATTCCGAGTCCGGCGGACGAAGTGGGCCAGCCCCACCCACCAAGGCTATAGCCCACCCGTTTTTGCAGCCTTATTCCGCTGGACGAACTTGGCGCCCCAGCCTTCGGGGTGGTATTTTTGGGCGTCGCTGTGCCCGCGGCCTATATTTGGCACACGGAGGTGCCTCGTAAACTCTCGCCCCATTCCGAGTCCGGCGGACGAAGTTGGCCAGCCCCAACCCCTAAGGCTCTAGCCCACCCGTTTTTGTGGCCTTTTTCCGCTGGACGAACTTGGCGCCCCGGCCTTCGGGCAGGTATTTTTGGGCGCGGCTGTGCCCGCGGCCTATTTTTGTCACACGGAGGCACATCGCAAAGTCTCGCGCCATTCCGAGTCCGGCGGACGAAGTTGGCCAGCCCCACCGCCCAAGGCTATAGCTCACCCGTTTTTGTGGCCTTTTTCCGCCGGACGAACATTGCACCCCGGCCTTCGGGCGGGTATTTTTGATCGCGGCTGTGCCCGCGGCCTATTTTTGTCACACGGAGGCACATCGCAAAGTCTCGCACCATTCCGAGTCCGGCGGACGAAGTTGGCCAGCCCCACCCCCCAAGGCTATAGCCCTCCCGTTTTTGTAGCCTTATTCCGCTGGATGAACTTGGCGCCCCGGCCTTCGGGCTGGTATTTTTGTGCGTGGCTGTGCCCGTGGCCTATTTTTGGCACATGGAGGCGCCTCGCAAAGTCTCGCCCCATTCCGAGTCCGGCGGACGAAATTCGCCCGCGCCCCCCACCAAGGCTATAGCCCACCCGTTTTTTGGCCATTTTTCCGCTGGGGGGTTTTGGCAGCACGTCCTTCGGGCGCTTATTTTTGGGTGCGGCTTTGTCCACGTCTTATTTTTAGCACCTCGAAGCCCCTCGCAATGTCTCGCCCCATTCCGAGTCCGGCGGACGAACCTCGCCCGCGCCCCCCACCAATGCCATAGCCCACCCGTTTTTTGGCCTTTTTTCCGCTGGGGGGTTTTGGCACCACGACCTTCGGGCGCTTATTTTTGGGCGCGGATTTTCCCGCGGCTTATTTTTGGCACCCCGAGGCCCCTCGCAAAGTCTCACCCCATTCCGAGTCCGGCGGACGAACTTCGCCCGCGCCCCCCACCAAGGCTATAGCCCACCCATTTTTTGGCTAATTTTCCGCTGGGGGGTTTTGGCACCATGACCTTCAGGGGCTTATTTTTGGGCGTGGCTTTGTCCGAGGCTTATTTTTGGTACCCCGAGGCCCCTCGCAAAGTCTCGCCCCATTCCGAGTCCGGCGGACGAACTTCGCCCGCGCACCCCACGAAGGCTATAGCCCACCCGTTTTTTGGCCATTTTTCCGCTGGGGGGTGTTGGCACCACGACCTTCGGGCGCTTATTTTTGGGCGCGGCTTTCCCCGCGGCTTAGTTTTGGCACCCTGAGGCCCCTCGCAAAGTCTCGCCCCATTCCAAGTCCGGCGGACGAAGTTGGCCATCCCCTCCCCCCAAGGCTATAGCGCACCCATTTTTTGGCCATTTTTCCGCTGGGGGGTTTGCGCGCGCCGACCTTCGGGGTATTATTTTTGGGCGCAGATGTGCACGCGGCCTATTTTTGGCATACGGAGGCCCCTCGCAAAGTCTCCCGCCATTCCGAGTCCGGCGGACGAAGTGGGCCAGCCCCACCCCCCAAGGCTACAGCCCACCCGGTTTTGTGGCCTTTTTCCGCTGGACGAACTTGGCGCCCCGGCCTTCGGGTGGTTATTTTTGGCACGGCTGTGCCCGCAGCCTATTTTTGGCACACGGAGGGCCCTCATAAAGTCTCGCGCCATTCCGAGTCCGGCGGACGAAATTGGCCAGCCCCACCTCCCAAGGCTATAGCCCACCCGTTTTTGTGGCCTTTTTCCGCTGGACGAACTTGGCGCCCCGGCCTTCGGGCGGGTATTTTTGGGACCGGCTGTAACCGCGGCCTATTTTTGGTACACGGAGGCGCCTCGCAAAGTCTCGCGCCATTCCGAGTCCGGCGGACGAAGTCGGCCAGCCCCACCCCCCAAGGCTATAGCCCACCCGTTTTTGTGGCCTTTTACCGCTGGACGAACTTGGCGGCCCGGCCTTCGGGTGGGTATTTTTTGGCGCGGCTGTGTCCGTAGCCTATTTTTGGCACACGGAGGCCCCTCGGAAAGTCTCCCGCCATTCCGAGTCCGGCGGACGAACTTGGCCAGCACCACCCCCCAAGGCTATAGCCCACCCATTTTTGTGGCCTTTTTCCGCTGGACGAACTTGGCGCCCCGGCCTTCGGGCGGGTATTTTTGGTCGCGGCTGTGTCCGCGGCCTAATTTTGGCACACGGAGGCGTCTCGCAAAGTCTCGAACCATTCCGAGTCCGGCGGACGAAGTTCGCCAGCCCCACACCCCAAGGCTATAGCCCACCCGTTTTTGTGGCCTTTTACCGCTGGACGAACTTGGCGGCCCGGCCTTCGGGTGGGTATTTTTTGGCGCGGCTGTGCCCGAAGCCTATTTTTGGCACACGGAGGTGCCTCGAAAAGTCTCGCACCATTCCGAGTCTGGCGGACGAAGTGGGCCAGCCCCACCCCCCAAGGCTATAGCCCACCCGTTTTTGTGGCCTTTTACCGCTGGACGAACTTGGCGGCCCGGCCTTCGGGTGGGTATTTTTTGGCGCGGCTGTGCCCGTAGCCTATTTTTGGCACACGGAGGTGCCTCGCAAAGTCTCGCGCCATTCCGAGTCTGGCGGACGAAGTGGGCCAGCCCTACCCCCCAAGGCTATAGCCCACCCGTTTTTGTGGCCTTTTTCCGCTGGACGAACTTGGCGCCCCGGCCTTCGGGCAGGTATTTTTGGGCGCGGCTGTGCCCGCGGCCTATTTTTGTCACACGGAGGCACATCGCAAAGTCTCGCGCCATTCCGAGTCCGGCGGACGAAGTTGGCCAGCCCCACCGCCCAAGGCTATAGCCCACCCGTTTTTGTGGCCTTTTTCCGCCGGACGAACATTGTACCCCGGCCTTCGGACGGGTATTTTTGATCGCGGCTGTGCCCGCGGCCTATTTTTGTCACACGGAGGCACATCGCAAAGTCTCGCACCATTCCGAGTCCGGCGGACGAAGTTGGCCAGCCCCACCCCCCAAGGCTATAGCCCACCCGTTTTTGTAGCCTTATTCCGCTGGACGAACTTGGCGCCCCGGCCTTCGGGCTGGTATTTTTGGGCGTGGCTGTGCCCGTGGCCTATTTTTGGCACATGGAGGCGCCTCGCAAAGTCTCGCCCCATTCCGAGTCCAGCGGACGATGTTGGCCAGCCCCAACCCCTAAGGCTATACCCCACCCGTTTTGTGGCCTTTTCCGCTGGACGAACTTGGCGCCCGGCCTTCAGGCGGGTATTTTTAGGCGCGGCTGTGGCCACGTCCTATTTTTGGGACACAGAGGTGCCTCGCTAAGTCTCGTGCCATTCCGAGTCCGGCGGGATGAAGTCGGCCAGCCCCACCCGCCAAGGCCATAGCCCACCTGTTTTTGTGGCCCTTTTCCAGCTGGACGAACTTGGCGCCCGGCCTTCGGGCGGGTATTTTTAGGCGCGGTTGTGTCCGCGGCCTTTTTTTTTGTCACACCGAGGCACCTCGCAAAGTCTCGTACCATTCCGAGTCCAGCGGACGAAGTTGGCCAGCCCCGCCCCCAAGGCTATAGCCCACCCGTTTTGTGGCCTTTTTCGCTGCTGACGAACTTGGCGCCCGGCCTTCATGGTGGTATTTTTGGGCGTGGCTGTGCCCACGGCCTATTTTTGTTTACACGGAGGTGCCTCGCAACCTCTCACCCCATTCCGAGTCCGGCGGATGAAGTTGGCCCAGCCCCACCCCCTAAGGCTCTAGCCCACCCGTTTTTGTGGCCTTTTTCCGCTGGGACGAACTTTGGCACCCGGCCTTTGGGCAGGTATTTTTGATCGCGGCTGTGCCCGCGGCCTATTTTTGTCACATGGAGGTGCATCGCAAAGTCTCGCGCCCATTCCGAGTCCGGCGGACGAAGTTGGCCAGCCCCACCGCCAACGCTATAGCCCACCCGTTTTTCCACCTGTGGCCTTTTTCCGCCGGACGAACATGGCACCTCGGCCTTCGGGCTATAGTATTTTTGATCGCGGCTGTGCCCGCCTCCTATTTTTGGCACGAGGAGGTGCCTCGCAAAGTCTCGCGCCATTCCGAGTCCGGCGGATGAAGTTGGCCAGCCCCACCCCCCAAGGCTATAGCCCACCCGTTTTTGTGGCCTTTTACCGCTGGATGAACTTGGCGCCACGGCCTTCGGGCAGGTATTTTTGGGCGCAGCTGTGCCCGTAGCCTATTTTTGGCACATGGAGGTGCCTCACAAAGTCTCGTGCCATTCCAAGTCCGGCGGACGAAGTTGGCCAGCCCCACCCCCCAAGGCTATAGCCCACCCGTTTTTGTGGCCTTTTACCTCTGGACGAACTTGGTAACCCGGCCTTCGGGCGGGTATTTTTGGGCGCGGCTGTGGCCGCGGCCTATTTTTGACACACGGAGGTGCCTCGCAAAGTCTCGCGCCATTCCGAGTCCGGCGGACGAAGTTGGCCAGCCCCACCCCCCAAGGCTATAGCCCACCCGTTTTTGTGGCCTTTTACCGCTGGACGAACTTGGCGCCCCGGTCTTTGGGAGGGTATTTTTGGGCGTGGCTGTTCCCACGGCCTATTTTTGTCACACGGAGGCACCTCGCAAAGTCTCATGCTATTCCGAGTCCGGCGGACGTAGTTGGCCAGCCCCACCCCCCAAGGCTATAGCCCACCCGTTTTTGTGGCCTTTTACCGCTGGACGAACTTGGCCCCCCGGTCTTCGGGAGGGTATTTTTGGGTGCGGCTGTGCCCGCGGCCTATATTTGGCACACGGAGGTGCCTCGCAAACTCTCGCCCCATTCCGAGTCCGGCGGACGAAGTTGGCCAGCCCCAACCCCTAAGGCTCTAGCCCACCCGTTTTTGTGGCCTTTTTCCGCTGGACGAACTTGGCGCCCCGGCCTTCGGGCAGGTATTTTTGTGCGCGTCTGTGCCCGCGGCCTATTTTTGTCACACGGAGGCGCCTCGCAAAGTCTCGGCCCATTCCGTGTCCGGCGGACGAAGTTGGCCAGCCCCACCCCCCAACGCTATAGCCCACCCGTTTTTGTGGCCTTTTTCCGCTGGACGAACTTGGCGCCCCGGCCTTTGGGCTGGTATTTTTGGGCGTGGCTGTGCCCACGGCCTATTTTTTGCAAATGGAGGCGCCTGGCAAAGTCTCGCGTCATTCCGAGTCCGGCGGACGAAGTTGGCCAGCCCCACCCCTCAAGACTATAGCCAACCCGTTTTTGTGTCCTTTTTCCGCTGGACGAACTTGGCGCCCCGGCCTTCGGGCGGGGATTTTTGGACACGGCTGTGCCCACGGCCTATTTGTGGCACACGGAGGCGCCTGGCAAAGTCTCGCGGCTTTCCGAGTCCGGCGGACGAAGTTGGCCAGCCCCACCCCTCAAGGCTATAGCCCACCCGTTTTTGTGTCCTTTTTCCGCTGGACGAACTTGGCGCCCCGGCCTTCGGGCGGGTATTTTTGGGCGCGGTTGTGTCCGCGGCCATTTTTTGTCACACGGAGGCAACTCGCAAAGTCTCGTACCATTCCGAGTCCGGCGGATGAAGTCGGCCAGCCCCACCCGCCAAGGCCATAGCCCAGCCGTTTTTGTGGCCCTTTTCCGCTGGACGAACTTGGCGCCCCGGCCTTCGGGGGGGTATTTTTGGGCGGGGGTGTGACCGCGGCCAATTTTTGGCACACGGAGGCAACTCGCAAAGTCTCGTACCATTCTGAGTCCGGCGGACAAAGTTGGCCAGCCCCACCCCCCAAGGCTATAGCCCACCCGTTTTTGCAGCCTTATTCCGCTGGACGAACTTGGCGCCCCGGCCTTCGGGGTGGTATTTTTGGGCGTGGCTGTGCCCGCGGCCTATATTTGGCACACGGAGGTGCCTCGCAAACTCTCGGCCCATTCCGTGTCCGGCGGACGAAGTTGGCCAGCCCCACCCCCCAACGCTATAGCCCACCCGTTTTTGTGGCCTTTTTCCGCTGGACGAACTTGGCGCCCCGGACTTTGGGCTGGTATTTTTGGGCGCGGCTGTGCCCACGGCCTATTTTTTGCAAATGGAGGCGCCTGGCAAAGTCTCGCGTCATTCCGAGTCCGGCGGACGAAGTTGGCCAGCCCCACCCCTCAAGGCTATAGCCCACCCGTTTTTGTGTCCTTTTTCCACTGGACGAACTTGGCGCCCCGGGCTTAGGGCGGGTATTTTTGGGCGCGGCTGTGCCCGCGGCCTATTTTTGGCACACGGAGGCACATCGCAAAGTCTCACACCATTCCGAGTCCGGCGGACGAAGTTGGCCAGCCCCACCCCCCAAGGCTATAGCCCACCCGTTTTTGTAGCCTTATTCCGCTGGACGAACTTGGCGCCCCGGCCTTCGGGCTGGTATTTTTGGGCGTGGCTGTGCCCGTGGCCTATTTTTGGCACATGGAGGCGCCTCGTAAAGTCTCGCCCCATTCCGAGTCCAGCGGACGAAGTTGTCCAGCCCCAACCCCTAAGGCTATAGCCCACCCGTTTTTGTGGCCTTTTTCCGCTGGACGAACTTGGCGCCCTGGCCTTCGGTCGGGTATTTTTGGGCGCGGCTGTGGCCACGTCCTATTTTTGGGACACAGAGGTGCCTCGCTAAGTCTCGTGCCATTCCGAGTCCGGCGGATGAAGTCGGCCAGCCCCACCCGCCAAGGCCATAGCCCAGCCGTTTTTGTGGCCCTTTTCCGCTGGACGAACTTGGCGCCCCGGCCTTCGGGTGGGTATTTTTGGGCGCGGTTGTGTCCGCGGCCTTTTTTTGTCACACGGAGGCACCTCGCAAAGTCTCGTACCATTCCGAGTCCGGCGGACGAAGTTGGCCAGCCCCACCCCCCAAGGCTATAGCCCACCCGTTTTTGTGGCCTTTTTCCGCCGGACGAACATTGCACCCCGGCCTTCGGGCGGGTATTTTTGATCGCGGCTGTGCCCGCGGCCTATTTTTGTCACACGGAGGCACATCGCAAAGTCTCGCCCCATTCCGAGTCCGGCGGAGAAGTTGGCTAGCCCCTCCCCCCAAGGCTATAGCCCACCCGTTTTTTGGCCATTTTTCCGCTGCACGAACTTGGCGCCCCGGCCTTCGGTCGGTTATTTTTGGGCGCGGCTGTGCCCGCAGCTTATTTTTGGCATGCGGAGGCCGCTCGTAAAGTCTCGCCCCATTCCGAGTCCGGCAGACGAAGTTGGTCAGCCCCTCCCCCCAAGGCTATAGCCCACCCGTTTTTTGGCCATTTTTCCGCTGGGGGGTTTGGGCGCGCTGACCTTCGGGCAGTTATTTTTGGGCGCGGCTGTGCCCGAGGCCTATTTTTGGCACGCGGAGACCGCTCGCAAAGGCTCGCCCCATTCCGAGTCCTGCGGACGAAGTTTGCCAGCCCCACCCCCCAAGGCTATAACCCACCCGTTTTTGTGGCCTTTTTCCGCTGGACGAATCTGGCGCCCTGGCCTTCGGGCGGTTATTTTTGGGCACGGCTGTGCCCGTGGCCTATTTTTAGCACACGGAGGTGCCTCGCAAAGTCTCGCGCCATTCCGAGTCCGGCGGACGAAGGTGGCCAGCCCCACCCCCCAAGGCTATAGCCCACCCGATTTTGTGGCCTTCTACCGCTGGACGAACTTGGCGCCGCGGTCCTCGGCAGTTATGTTTGGGCGCGGCCATGCCCGCGGCCTATTTTTGGGACACGGAGGCCCCTTGCAAAGTCTCGCACCATTCCGAGTCCGGCGGACGAAGTTGGCCAGCCCCTCCCCCCAAGGCTATAGCCCACCCGTTTTTTGGCCATTTTTCCGCTGGACGAACTTGGCGCCCCGGTCTTCGGGCAGTTATTTTTGGGCGCGGCTGTGCGCACGGCCTATTTTTGGCACACGGAGGCCTCTCGTAAAGTCTCGCACCATTCCGAGTCCGGCGGACGAAGTTGGCCAGCACCACCCCCCAAGGCTATAGCCCACCCGTTTTTGTGGCCTTTTTCCACTGGACGAACTTGGCGCCCCGGCCTTCGGGCGGTTATTTTTGGGCACAGCTGTGCCCACGGGCTATTTTTGTCACACGGAGAGCCCTCATAAAGTCTCACGCCGTTCCTAGTCCGGCGGACGAAGTTGGCCAGCCCCACCCGCCAAGGCTATAGCCCACCCGTTTTTGTGGCCTTTTTCCGCTGGATGATCTTTGCGCCCCGGCCATCGGGTGGTTATTTTTGGGATTGGTGGTGCCCGCGTCCTATTTTTGGCACACGGAGGCTCCTTGCAAAGTCTCACGCCATTCCGAGTCCGGCGGATTTGCCGCCAGCCCTAACCCCAAGGCTATAGCCCACCTGTTTTTGTGGCCTTTTTCCGCTGGACGAACTTGGTGCCCCCACCTTAGGGCGGTTATTTCTGGGCGGGGCTGTGCCCGTGGCCTATTTCTGGTACCCCGAGGCCCCCCGCAAAGTCTCACGCCATTCCGAGTCCGGCGGACGAAGTGGGCGGCCCCACCCCGAAGGCTATAGCCCACCCGTTTTTGAGGCCTTTTTCCGCTGGATGAACTTGGCGCCCTGGCCTTCGGGCAGTTATTTTTGGGCGCGGCTGTGTCCACGGCCTTTTTTTGGCACACGGAGGCCCCTCGTAAAGTCTCACGGCATTCTGAGTCCGGCGGACAAAGTTGGCCGGCCCCACCCCCCAAGGCTATAGGCCGCCAGTTTTTGTGGCCTTTTTCCGCTGGACGAACTTGTTGCCCTGACCTTTGGGCCTATATTTTTGGGCGCGGCTGTGCCCACGGCTTGTTTTTGGCACACGGAGACCCCTCGCAATGTCTCGCGCCATTCCGAGTCCGGCGGACGAAGTTGGCCAGCCCCACCCCCCAAGTCTATAGCCCACCCGTTTTTGTGGCCTTTTTCCGCGGGACGATCCTGCCGCCCCGACCTTTGGGCTGTTATTTTTGGGCGAGGCTGTGCCCGCGGCCTTTTTTTGGCACACGGAGACCCCTCGCAATGTCTCGGGCCATTCCGAGTCCGGCGGACGAAGTTAGCCAGCCCCACCCCCCAAGGCTATAGCCCTCCCTTTTTTGTGGCCTTTTTCCGCTGGACGATCTTGACGCCCCGGCCTTAGGGAGGTAATTTTTGGGCGCGGCTGTGCCCGTGGCCTATTTTTTGCACACAGAGGCCCCTCGCAAAGTCTCGCGCCATTCCGAGTCCGGCGGACGAAGTGGGCCAGCCCCACCCCCCAAGGCTATAGCCCACCCGTTTTTGTGGCCTTTTTCCGCGGGACGATCTTGGCGACCCGGCCTTTGGGCGGTAATTTTTAGGCGCGGCTGTGTCCGCGGCTTATTTTTGGTAGACGGAGGCCCCTCGCAAAGTCTTGCGCCATTCCGAGTCCGGCGGATGAAGTGGGCCGGCCCCACCCCCGAAGGCTATAGCCTACCCGTTTTTGTGCCCTTTTTCCGCTGGACGAACTTGGCGCCCCGGCCTTTTGGCAGTTATTTTTGGGTACGGCTGTGCCCGCGGACTATTCTTGGCACGCGGAGGCCGTTCGCAAAGTCTCACCCCATTCCGAGTCCGGCGGACGAAGTTGGCCAGCCCCTCCCCCCAAGGCTATAGCCCACCAGTTTTTTGGCCATTTTTCCGCTAGGGGGTTTGGGCGCGCCTACCTTCGGGGGGTTATTTTTGGGCGCAGCTGTGCCCGCGGCCTATTTTTGGCACGCGGAGGCCGCTCGCATAGTCTCGCCCAATTCCGAGTCCGGCGGACGAAGTTGGACAGCCCCTCCCCGCAAGGCTATAGCCCACCCGTTTTTTGCCCATTTTTCCGCTGGACGAACTTGGCGCCCCGGCCTTCGGGTTGTTATTTTTGGGTGCGGCTGTGCGCGCGGCCTATTTTAGGCATACGGAGGCCGCTCGCAAAGTCTTGCTTCATTCCGAGTCCGGCGGACGAACTTGGCCAGCCCCACCCCCTGAGGCTATAGCCCACCCGTTTTTGTGGCCTTTTTCCGCTGGACGAACTCGGCGTCCCGGCCTTCGGGCGGTTATTTTTGGGCGCGGCTATGCCCGCAGCTTATTTTTGGCACAGGGAGGCCGCTCGCAAAGTCTCAGCCCATTCCGAGTCCGGCGGACGAACTTGGCCTGCCCCACCCCCCAAGGCTATAGCCCCCCGTCTTTGTGGCCTTTTTCCGCTGGGCGAACTTGGCGCCCCGGCCTTCGGGCGGTTATTTTTGGGTGCGGCTGTGCCCGCGGCCTATTTTTGTCACACGGAGGCCCCTCGCAAAGTCTCGCACCATTCCGAGTCCGGCGGACGAAGTTGGCCAGCCCCACCCCCCAAGGCTATAGCCCACTCGTTTTTGTGGCCTTTTTCCGCTGGACGAACTTGGCGCCCCGGCCTTCGGTCGGTTATTTTTGGGCGCGGCTGTGCCCGCAGCCTATTTTTGACACATGGAAGCCGCTCGCAAAGTCTCGCCCCATTCCTAGTCCGGCGGACGAACATCGCCAGCCCCACCCCCCAAGGCTATAGCCCACCCGTTTTTGTGGCCTTTTTCCGCTGGATGATCTTTGCGCCCCGGCCATCGGGTGGTTATTTTTGGGAGTGGTGGTGCCCGCGTCCTATTTTTGGCACACGGAGGCTCCTTGCAAAGTCTCACGCCATTCCGAGTCCGGCGGACGAAGCTGGCCAGCCCCAACCCCCAAGGCTATAGCCCACCTGTTTTTGTGGCCTTTTTCCGCTGGACGAACTTGGTGCCCCCACCTTAGGGCGGTTATTTTTGGGCGGGGCTGTGCCCGTGGCCTATTTCTGGTACCCAGAGGCCCCTCGCAAAGTCTCACGCCATTCCGAGTCCGGCGGACGAAGTGGGCCGGCCCCACCCCCGAAGGCTATAGCCCACCCGTTTTTGAGGCCTTTTTCCGCTGGATGAACTTGGCGCCCTGGCCTTCGGGCAGTTATTTTTGGGCGCGGCTGTGTCCACGGCCTTTTTTTGGCACACGGAGGCCCCTCGTAAAGTCTCACGGCATTCTGAGTCCGGCGGACAAAGTTGGCCAGCCCCACCCCCCAAGGCTATAGGCCGCCAGTTTTTGTGGCCTTTTTCCGCTGGACGAACTTGTTGCCCTGACCTTTGGGCCTATATTTTTGGGCGCAGCTGTGCCCACGGCTTGTTTTTGGCACACGGAGACCCCTCGCAATGTCTCGCGCCATTCCGAGTCCGGCGGACGAAGTTGGCCAGCCCCACCCCCCAAGTCTATAGCCTACCCGTTTTTGTGGCCTTTTTCCGCGGGACGATCCTGCCGCCCCGACCTTTGGGCTGTTATTTTTGGGCGAGGCTGTGCCCGCGGCCTTTTTTTGGCACACGGAGACCCCTCGCAATGTCTCGGGCCATTCCGAGTCCGGCGGACGAAGTTAGCCAGCCCCACCCCCCAAGGCTATAGCCCTCCCTTTTTTGTGGCCTTTTTCCGCTGGACGATCTTTGACGCCCCGGCCTTAGGGAGGTAATTTTTGGGCGCGGCTGTGCCCGTGGCCTATTTTTTGCACACAGAGACCCCTCGCAAAGTCTCGCGCCATTCCGAGTCCGGCGGACGAAGTGGGCCAGCCCCACCCCCCAAGGCTATAGCCCACCCGTTTTTGTGGCCTTTTTCCGCGGGACGATCTTGGCGACCCGGCCTTTGGGCGGTAATTTTTAGGCGCGGCTGTGTCCGCGGCTTATTTTTGGTAGACGGAGGCCCCTCGCAAAGTCTTGCGCCATTCCGAGTCCGGCGGATGAAGTGGGCCGGCCCCACCCCCGAAGGCTATAGCCTACCCGTTTTTGTGCCCTTTTTCCGCTGGACGAACTTGGCGCCCCGGCCTTTTGGCAGTTATTTTTGGGTACGGCTGTGCCCGCGGACTATTCTTGGCACGCGGAGGCCGTTCGCAAAGTCTCACCCCATTCCGAGTCCGGCGGACGAAGTTGGCCAGCCCCTCCCCCCAAGGCTATAGCCCACCCGTTTTTTGGCCATTTTTCCGCTAGGGGGTTTGGGCGCGCCTACCTTCGGGGGGTTATTTTTGGGCGCAGCTGTGCCCGCGGCCTATTTTTGGCACGCGGAGGCCGCTCGCATAGTCTCGCCCAATTCCGAGTCCGGCGGACGAAGTTGGACAGCCCCTCCCCGCAAGGCTATAGCCCACCCGTTTTTTGCCCATTTTTCCGCTGGACGAACTTGGCGCCCCGGCCTTCGGGTTGTTATTTTTGGGTGCGGCTGTGCGCGCGGCCTATTTTAGGCACACGGAGGCCGCTCGCAAAGTCTCGCTCCATTCCGAGTCCGGCGGACGAACTTGGCCAGCCCCACCCCCCAAGGCTAAAGCCCACCCGTTTTTGTGGCCTTTTTCCGCTGGACGAACTTGGCGCCCCGGCCTTCGGGCTGTAATTTTCTGGCACGGCTGTGCCCATGGCTAATTTTTGGTACACGGAAGCCGCTCGCAAAGTCTCGTCCCATTCCGAGTCTGGCGGACGGACTTGGCCAGCCCCACCCCCCAAGGCTATAGCTCACCCGTTTTTGTGGCCTTTTTCCGCTGGACGAACTTGGCGACCCAGCCTTCGGGTGGTTATTTTTGGGTACGGCTGTGCCCGCGGCCTATTTTTGGCACACAGAGGCCGCTCGCAATGTCTCGCCCCATTCCGAGTCTGGCGGAGCGACTTGGGCAGCCCCACCCCCCAAGGCTATAGCCCACCCGTTTTTGTGGCCTTTTTCCGCTGGACGAACTTGGCGACCCAGCCTTCGGGTGGTTATTTTTGGGCACGGCTGTGCCTGCAGCCTATTTTTTGCACAGGGAGGCCGCTCGCAAAGTCGCGTCCTATTCCGAGTCCGGTGGACAAACTTGGCCAGCACCACCTCCCAAGGCTATAGCCCACCCGTTTTTGTGGCCTTTTTCCGCTGGACGAACTTGGTGCCGCGGACTTCGGGTGGTTATTTTTGGTCGCGGCTGTGCCCGCAGCCTATTTTTGGAACACAGAGGCCGCTCGCAAAGTCTCGCCCCATTCCGAGTCCGGCGGACGAACTTGGCCAGCCCCACCCCCTGAGGCTATAGCCCACCCGTTTTTGTGGCCTTTTTCCGCTGGATGAAATTGGCAGCCCGGCCTTCGGGCGGTTATTTTATGGCGCGGCTGTGCCCGTGGCCTATTTTTGGCACACGGAGGACGCTCGCAAAGTGTCGTCCCATTCCAAGTCCGGCGGACGAACTTGGCCAGCCCCATGCCCCAAGGCTATAGCCCACCCGTTTTGGTGGCCTTTTTCCGCTTGATGAAATTGGCACCCCGGCCTTCGGGCGGTTATTTTTGGGCGCGGCTTTGTCCGCGGCCTATTTTTGGCACACGGAGGCCGCTCGCAAAGTCTCGCTCCATTCCGAGTCCGGCGGACGAACTTGGCCAGCGCCACCCCCCATGGCTATAGCCCACCCGTTTTTGTGGCCTTTTTCCACTGCACGAACTTGGCGCCCCGGCCTTCGGGGCGTTATTTTTGGGCGCGATTGTGCCCGAGGCCTATTTTTGGCACACAGAGGCCGCTCACAATGTCTCGCCCCATTCCGAGTCCGGCGGACGAACTTGGTTAGCCCCATTCCCCGAGGCTATAGCCCACCCGTTTTTGTGGCCTTTTTCCGCTGGACGAACTTGGCGCCCCGGCCTTCGGGCTGTTATTTTTGGGCGCGGCTGTGCCCGCGGCCTTTTTTTGGCACACAGAGGCCGTTCACAAAGTCTCGTCCCATTCCGAGTCCGGCGGACGAACTTGGCCAGCCCCACCCCCCGAGGCTAAAGCCCACCCGTTTTTGTGGCCTTTTTCCGCTGGACGAACTTGGCGCCCCGGCCTTCGGGCTGTAATTTTCTGGCGCGGCTGTGTCCATGGCTAATTTTTGGCACACGGAAGCCGCTCGCAAAGTCTCATCCCATTCCGAGTCCGGCGGACGAACTTGGCCAGCCCCACCCCCCAAGGCTATAGCTCACCCGTTTTTGTGGCCTTTTTCCGCTGGACGAACTTGGCGACCCAGCCTTCGGGTGGTTATTTTTGGGTGCGGCTGTGCCCGCGGCCTATTTTTGGCACACAAAGGCCGCTCGTAATGTCTCGCCCCATTCCGAGTCTGGCGGAGCGACTTGGGCAGCCCCACCCCCCAAGGCTATAGCCCACCCGTTTTTGTGGCCTTTTTCCGCTGGACGAACTTGGCGACCCAGCCTTCGGGTGGTTATTTTTGGGCACGGCTGTGCCTGCAGCCTATTTTTTGCACAGGGAGGCCGCTCGCAAAGTCGCGTCCTATTCCGAGTCCGGTGGACAAACGTGGCCAGCACCACCTCCCAATGCTATAGCCCACCCGTTTTTGCGGCCTTTTTCCGCTGGACGAACTTGGCGCCGCGGACTTCGGGTGGTTATTTTTGGGCGCGGCTGTGTCCGCGGCCTATTTTTGGCACACAGAGGCCGTTCGCAAAGTCTCACCCTATTCCGAGTCCGGCGGACGAACTTGGCCAGCCCCACCCCCTGAGGCTATAGCCCACCCGTTTTTGTGGCCTTTTTCCGCTGGACGAACTTGGCGCCCCGGCCTTCGGGCTGTAATTTTCTGGCGCGGCTGTGCCCGTGGCTAATTTTTGGCACATGGAAGCCGCTCGCAAAGTCTCGTCCCATCCCGAGTCCGGCGGACGAACTTGGCCAGCCCCACCCCCCAAGGCTATAGCTCACCCGTTTTTGTGGCCTTTTTCCGCTGGATAAACTTGGCGACCCAGCCTTCGGGTGGTTATTTTTTGGTGCGGCTGTGCTTGCAGCCTATTTTTGGTACAGGGAGGCCGCTCGCAAAGTCTCATACCATTCCCAGTCCGGTGGACAAACCTGGCCAGCACCACCTCCCAAGGTTATCGCCCACCCGTTTTTGTGGCCTTTTTCCGTTGGACGAACTTGGCGCCCCGGATTTCGGGTGGTTATTTTTTGGGTGCGGCTGTGCCTGCAGTCTATTTTTGGCACACGGAGGCCGCTCGCAAAGTCTCGCCCCATTCCGAGTCCGGCGGACGAACTTGGCCAGCCCCACCCCCCAAGGCTAAAGCCCACCCGTTTTTGTGGCCTTTTTCCGCTGGACGAACTTGGCGCACCGGCCTTCGGGCGGTTATTTTTGGGCGCGGCAGTGACCGCGGCCAATTTTTGGCGTACGGAGGCTGCTCGCAAAGTCTCATCCCATTCCGAGTCCGGCGGACGAACTTGGCCAGCGCCACCCCCCAAGGCTATAGCCCACCCGTTTTTGTAGCCTTTTTCCGCTGGACGAACTTGGCGCCCCGGAGTTTGGGCGGTTATTTTTGGGCGCGGCTGTGATCGCGGCCTATTTTTGACACACGGAGGCCCCTTACAAAGTCTCGCGCCATTCCGAGTCCGGCGGACGAAGTAGGCCAGCCCCACCTCCCAAGGCTATAGCCCACCCGTTTTTGTGGCCTTTTTCCGCTGGACGAACTCGGAGCCCCGGCCTTCGGGCGGTTATTTTTGGGCGCGGCTGTGCTCGCGGCCTATTTTTGACACACGGAGGCCCCTTGGAAAGTCTCGCGCCATTCCGAGTCCGGCGGACGAAGTTGGCCAGCCCCACCTCCCAAGGCTATAGACCACCCGTTTTTGTGGCCTTTTTCCGCTGGACGAACTGGGTGCCCCGGCCTTCGGGCGGTTATTTTTGGACGCGGCTGTGCCCGCGGCCTATTTTTGGCGAACGGAGGCCCCTCGCAAAGTCTCGCGCCATTCCTAGTCCGGCGGACGAAGTTGGCCAGCCCCACCTCCCAAGGCTACAGCCCACCCGTTTTGTGGCCTTTTTCCGCTGGACGAACTCGGAGCCCCGGCCGTCGGGCGGTTATTTTTGGGCGCGGCTGTGCTCGTGGCCTATTTTTGACACACGGAGGCCCCTTACAAAGTCTCGCGCCATTCCGAGTCCGGCGGACGAAGTTGGCCAGCCCCACCTCCCAAGGCTATAGCCCACCCGTTTTTGTGGCCTTTTTCCACTGGACGAACTTGGCGCCCCGGCTATCGGGCGGTTATTTTTGGGCGCGGCTGTGACCGCGGCCTATTTTTGGCACACGGAGGCCCCTCGCTAATCTCACACCATTCCGAGTCCGGCGGACGAATTTGGCCAGCCCCACCCCCCTAGGCTATAGCCCACCCGTTTTTGTGGCCTTTTCCCGCTGGACGAACTTGGCGCCCCGCCCTTCGGGCGGTTATTTTCGGGTGGTTATTTTTGGGCGCGGCTATGTCCGCGGCCTATTTTTGGCACACAGAGGCCCCTCGCAAATTCTGGCGCCATTCCGAGTCCGGCGGACGATGTTGGCCAGCCCCACCCACCAAAGCTATAGCCCACCCGTTTTTGTGGCCTTTTTCCGCTGGACGAACTTGGCGCCCCGGCCTTGGGGCGGTTATTTTTGGATACGGCTGTGCCCGCGGCCTATTTTTGGCACACGGAGGCCCCTCGTAAAGTCTCACGCCATTCCTAGTCCGGCGGACGAAGTTGGCCAGCCCCACCTCCCAAGGCTATAGCCCACCCGTTTTGTGGCCTTTTTCCGCTGGACGAACTCGGAGCCCCGGCCTTCGGGCGGTTGTTTTTGGGCGCGGCTGTGTTCGCGGCCTATTTTTGACGCACGGAGGCCGCTTGCAAAGTCTCGCGCCATTCCGAGTCCGGCGGACGAAGTTGGCCAGCCTCACCTCCCAAGGCTATAGCCCACCTGTTTTTGTGGCTTTTTCCGGTGGACGAACTTGGCGCCCCGGCCTTCGGGCGGTTATTTTTTGGCGCGGCTGTGCCCACAGCCTATTTTTGGCACACGGAGGGTCCTCGCAAAGTCTCGCGCCATTCCGAGTCCGGCGGACGAAGTCGGCCGGCCCCACCTCCCAAGGCTATAGCCCACCCGTTTTTGTGGCCTTTTTCCGCTGGACGAACTTGGCGCCCCGGCTATCGGGCGGTTATTTTTGGGCGCGGCTGTGACCGCGGCCTATTTTTGGCACATGGAGGCCCCTCGCTAATCTCGCACCATTCCGAGTCCGGCGGACGAATTTGACCAGCCCCACCCCCCTAGGCTATAGCCCACCCGTTTTTGTGGCCTTTTCCCGCTGGACGAACTTGGCGCCCCGCCCTTCGGGCGGTTATTTTTGGGCGCGGCTGTGTCCGCGGCCTATTTTTGGCACACAGAGGCCCCTCGCAAATTCTGGCGCCATTCCGAGTCCGGCGGACGATGTTGGCCAGCCCCACCCACCAAAGCTATAGCCCACCCGTTTTTGTGGCCTTTTTCCGCTGGACGAACTGGGTGCCCCGGCCTTCGGGCGGTTATTTTTGGACGCGGCTGTGCCCGCGGCCTATTTTTGGCGCACGGAGGCCCCTCGCAAAGTCTCGCGCCATTCCTAGTCCGGCGGACGAAGTTGGCCAGCCCCACCTCCCAAGGCTACAGCCCACCCGTTTTGTGGCCTTTTTCCGCTGGACGAACTCGGAGCCCCGGCCTTCGGGCGGTTATTTTTGGGCACGGCTGTGCTCGCGGCCTATTTTTGACACACGGAGGCCCCTTACAAAGTCTCGCGCCATTCCGAGTCCGGCGGACGAAGTTGGCCAGCCCCACCTCCCAAGGCTATAGCCCACCCGTTTTTATGGCCTTTTTCCGCTGGACGAACTTGGCGCCCCGGCTATCGGGCGGTTATTTTTGGGCGCGGCTGTGACCGTGACCTATTTTTGGCACACGGAGGCCCCTCGCTAATCTCGCACCATTCCGAGTCCGGCGGACGAAGTGGGCCGGCCCCACCTCCCAAGGCTATAGCCCACCCGTTTCTGTGGCCTTTTTCCGCTGGACGAACTCGGAGCCCCGGCCTTCGGGCGGTTATTTTCGGGTGGTTATTTTTGGGCGCGGCTATGTCCATTTTTTGGCACACAGAGGCCCCTCGCAAATTCTGGCGCCATTCCGAGTCCGGCGGACGATGTTGGCCAGCCCCACCCACCAAAGCTATAGCCCACCCGTTTTTGTGGCCTTTTTCCGCTGGACGAACTTGGCGCCCCGGCCTTGGGGCGGTTATTTTTGGATACGGCTGTGCCCGCGGCCTATTTTTGGCACACGGAGGCCCCTCGTAAAGTCTCACGCCATTCCTAGTCCGGCGGACGAAGTTGGCCAGCCCCACCTCCCAAGGCTATAGCCCACCCGTTTTGTGGCCTTTTTCCGCTGGACGAACTCGGAGCCCCGGCCTTCGGGCGGTTATTTTTGGGCGCGGCTGTGTTCGCGGCCTATTTTTGACGCACGGAGGCCGCTTCAAAGTCTCGCGCCATTCCGAGTCCGGCGGACGAAGTTGGCCAGCCCCACCTCCCAAGGCTATAGCCCACCTGTTTTTGTGGCTTTTTCCGGTGGACGAACTTGGCGCCCCGGCCTTCGGGCGGTTATTTTTTGGCGCGGCTGTGCCCACAGCCTATTTTTGGCACACGGAGGGTCCACGTAAAGTCTCGCGCCATTCCGAGTCCGGCGGACGAAGTCGGCCGGCCCCACCTCCCAAGGCTATAGCCCACCCGTTTTTGTGGCCTTTTTCCGCTGGACGAACTTGGCGCCCCGGCTATCGGGCGGTTATTTTTGGGCGCGGCTGTGACCGCGGCCTATTTTTGGCACATGGAGGCCCCTCGCTAATCTCGCACCATTCCGAGTCCGGCGGACGAATTTGGCCAGCCCCACCCCCCTAGGCTATAGCCCACCCGTTTTTGTGGCCTTTTCCCGCTGGACGAACTTGGCGCCCCGCCCTTCGGGCGGTTATTTTTGGGTGGTTATTTTTGGGCGCGGCTGTGTCCGCGGCCTATTTTTGGCACACAGAGGCCCCTCGCAAATTCTGGCGCCATTCCGAGTCCGGCGGACGATGTTGGCCAGCCCCACCCACCAAAGCTATAGCCCACCCGTTTTTGTGGCCTTTTTCCGCTGGACGAACTTGGCGCCCCGGCCTTGGGGCGGTTATTTTTGGATGCGGCTGTGCCCGCGGCCTATTTTTGGCACACGGAGGCCCCTCGTAAAGTCTCACGCCATTCCTAGTCCGGCGGACGAAGTTGGCCAGCCCCACCTCCCAAGGCTATAGCCCACCCGTTTTGTGGCCTTTTTCCGCTGGACGAACTTGGTGCCCGGCCTTCGGGCGGTTGTTTTTAGGCGCGGCTGTGTTCGCGGCCTATTTTTGGCACACGGAGGCACTCGCAATGTCGGGCGCAATTCGGAGTCCGGCGGACGTTGTTGGCCAGCCCCACCACCCAAGGCTATCGCCCACCTGTTTTTGGGGCTTTTTCCGGTGGACGAACTTGGCGCCCCGGCCTTCGGGCGGTTATTTTTGGGCGCGGCTGTGCCCACAGCCTATTTTTGGCACACGGTGGCCCCTCGCAAAGGCTCGCGCCATTCCGAGTCCGGCGAACGAAGTTGGGCTTCCCCACCCCCCAAGGCTATAGCCCACCCGTTTTTGAGCCTTTTTCCGCTGGACGAACTTGGCGGCCCGGCCTTCGGGCGGTTATTTTTGGGCGCGGCTGTGTGCGCGGCCTATTTTTGGCGCACGGAGGCCCCTCGCAAAGTCTCGCACCATTCCGAGTCCGGCGGACGAAGTTGGCTAGCCCCACCTCCGAAGGTTATAGCCCACCCGTTTTTGTGGCCTTTTTCCGCTGGACGAACATGGCGCCCCGGCCTTCGGGCAGTTATTTTGGGCGAGGCTGTGACCGTGGCCTATTTTTGACACACGGAGGCCCCTCACAAAGTCTCGCGCCATTCCGAGTCCGGCGGACGAAGTTGGCCAGCCCCACCCCCCAAGGCTATAGCCCACCCGTTTTTGTGGCCTTTTTCCGCTGGACGAACTTGGCGCCCCGGCCTTCGGGCGGGTATTTTTTATTCGCGGCTGTGTCCGCGGTCTATTTTTGGTACGCGGAGGCACCTCGCAATGTCTCGCGCCATTCCGAGTCCGGCGGACGAAGTTGGCCAGCCCCACCCCCCAAGGCTATTGCCCACCCGTTTTTGAGGCCTTTTTCCGCTGGACGAACTTGGCGCCCCGGCCTTCGGGCGGGTATTTTTGGGCGCAGCTGTGCCCGCGGCCTATTTTTGGCACATGGAGGCAGCTTGCAAAGTCTCGCGCCATTCTGAGTCCGGCGGATGAAGTTGGCCAGCCCCACCCCCCAAGGCTATAGCCCACGCGTTTTTGTGGCCTTTTTCCGCTGGGAGAACTTGGCGCCCCGGCCATAGGGCGGGTATTTTTGGGCGCGGCTGTGCCCGCGGCCTATTTATGGCGCACGGAGGCACCTCGCACTGTCTCGCGCCATTCCGAGTCCGGCGGACGAAGTTGGCCAGCCCCACCCCCCAAAGCTTTAGCCCACCCGTTTTTGTGGCCTTTTTCCGCTGCACGAACTTGGCGCCCCGGCCTTCGGTCGGGTATTTTTGGGCGCGGCTGTGCCAGCGTCCTATTTTTGGCACACAGAGGCGCCTCGTAAAGTCTCACGCCATTCCGAGTCCGGTGGACGAAGTTGGCCAGCCCCAACCCCCCAAGGCTATAGGCCACCCGTTTTTGTGGCCTTTTTCCGCTGGACGAACTTGGCGTCCCAGCCTTCGGGCGGGCATTTTTGGGCGCGGCTATCCCCGCGGCCTATTTTTGGCACATGGGGGCGCCTCGCAAAGTCACGCGCCATTCCGAGTCCGGCGGATGAAGTTGGCCAGCCCCACCCCCCAAGGCTATAGCCCACCCGTTTTTGTGGACTTTTTCCGCTGGACAAACATGGCGCCCCCGCCTTCAGGCGGGTATTTTTGGGCGCGGCTGTGCCCGCGGCCTATTTTTGACACATGGGGGCAGCTTGCAAAGTCTCGCGCCATTCTGAGTCCGGCGGATGAAGTTGGCCAGCCCCACCCCCCAAGGCTATAGCCCACCCGTTTTTGTGGCCTTTTTCCGCTGGACGAACTTGGCGCCCCGGCCATCGGGCGGGTATTTTTGGGCGCGGCTGTGCCCACGGCCTATTTATGGCGCACGGAGGCACCTCGCACTGTCTCGCGCCATTCCGAGTCCGGCGGACGAAGTTGGCCAGCCCCACCCCCCAAAGCTAAAGCCCACCCGTTTTTGTGGCCTTTTTCCGCTGGACGAACTTGGCACCCCGGCCATCGGGCGGGTATTTTTGGGAGCGGCTGTGCCAGCGCCAAAAACGGAGGCGCCTCGTAAAGTCTCGCACCATTCCGAGTCCGGCTGACGAAGTTGGCCAGCCCCAACCCCCCAAGGCTATAGCCCACCCGTTTTTGTGGCCTTTTTCCGCTGGACGAACTTGGCGCCCCGGCCTTCGGGCGTGTATTTTTTATTCGCGACTGTGTCCGCGGTCTATTTTTGGCACGCGGAGGCACCTCGCAATGTCTCGCGCCATTCCGAGTCCGGCGGACGAAGTTGGCCAGCCCCACCCCCCAAGGCTATTGCCCACCCGTTTTTGTGGCCTTTTTCCGCTGGACGAACTTGGCGCCCCGGCCTTCGGGCGGGTATTTTTGGGCGCGGCTGTGCCCGCGGCCTATTTTTGACACATGGGGGCACCTTGCAAAGTCTCGCGCCATTCTGAGTCCGGCGGATGAAGTTGGCCAGCCCCACCCCCCAAGGCTATAGCCCACCCGTTTTTGTGGCCTTTTTCCGCTGGACGAACTTCGCGCCCCGGCCATCGGGCGGGTATTTTTGGGCGCGGCTGTGCCCGCAGCCTATTTTTGGCGCACGGAGGCACCTCGCACTGTCTCGCACCATTCCGAGTCCGGCGGACGAAGTTGGCCAGCCCCACCCCCCAAAGCTATAGCCCACCCGTTTTTGTGGCCTTTTTCCGCTGGACGAACTTGGCGCCCCGGCCTTCGGTCGGGTATTTTTGGGCGCGGCTGTGCCAGCGTCCTATTTTTGGCACACGGAGGCGCCTCATAAAGTCTCGCGCCATTCCGAATCCGGTGGACGAAGTTGGCCAGCCCCAACCCCCCAAGGCTATAGGCCACCCGTTTTTGTGGCCTTTTTCCGCTGGACGAATTTGGCGCCCCGGCCTTCGGGGGGGTATTTTTGTTCGCGGCTGTGTCCGCGGCCTATTTTTGGCACGCGGAGGCACCTCGCAATGTCTCGCGCCATTCCGAGTCCGGCGGATGAAGTTGGCCAGCCCCACCCCCCAAGGCTATAGCCCACCCGTTTTTGTGGCCTTTTTCCGCTGGACGAACTTGGCGCCCCGGCCTTCGGTCGGGTATTTTTGGGCGCGGCTGTGCCCGTGTCCTATTTTTGGCACACGGAGGAGCCTCGCAAAGTCTCACTCCATTCCGAATCCGGTGGACGAAGTTGGCCAGCCCCACCCCCCAAGGCTATAGGCCACCCGTTTTTGTGGCCTTTTTCCGGTGGACGAACTTGGCGCCCCGGCCTTCGGGCGGGAATTTTTGGACGCGGCTGTGCCCGCGGCCTATTTTTGGCACACGGAGGCGCCTCGCAAAGTCTCGCGCCATTCCGAGTCCGGCGGACGAAGTTGGCCAGCCCCACCCCCCAAGGCTATAGCCCACCCGTTTTTGTGGCCTCTTTCCGCTGGACGAACTTGGCGCCCCGGCCTTAGGGCGGGTATTTTTGTTCTGCGCTGTGCCCGCGGCCTATTTGTGGCACACGGAGGCGCCTCGTAAAGTCTCGCGCCATTCCGAGTCCGGCGGACGAAGTTGGCCAGCCCCACCCCCCAAGGCTATAGCCCACCCGTTTTTGTGGCCTCTTTCCGCTGGACGAACTTGGCGCCCCGGCCTTCGGGCGGGTATTTTTGGGCGCGGCTGTGCCCGCGGCCGATTTTTGGCACACGGAGGCGCCTCGCAAAGTCTCGCGCCATTCCGAGTCCGGCGGACGAGGTTGCCCAGCCCACCCCCCGAGGCTATAGCCCACCCGTTTTTGTGGCCTCTTTCCGCTGGACGAACTTGGCGCCCCGGCCTTCGGGCGGGTATTTTTGGGCGCGGCTGTGCCCGCGGCCTATTTGTGGCACACGGAGGCGCCTCGCAAAGTCTCGCGCCATTCCGAGTCCGGCGGACGAAGTTGGCCAGCCCCACCCCCCAAGGCTATAGCCCACCCGTTTTTGTGGCCTCTTTCCGCTGGACGAACTTGGCGCCCCGGCCTTCGGGCGGGTATTTTTTGGCGCGGCTGTGCCCGTGGCCTATTTTTGGCACACGGAGGCGCCTCGCAATGTCTCGCGCCATTCCGAGTCCGGCGGACGAAGTTGGCCAGCCCCACCCCCCAAGGCTATAGCCCACCCGTTTTTGTGGCCTCTTTCCGCTGGACGAACTTGGCGCCCCGGCCTTCGGGCGGGTATTTTTGGGCGCGGCTGTGCCCGCGGCCTATTTGTGGCACACGGAGGCGCCTCGTAAAGTCTCGCGCCATTCCGAGTCCGGCGGACGAAGTTGGCCAGCCCCACCCCCCAAGGCTATAGCCCACCCGTTTTTGTGGCCTCTTTCCGCTGGACGAACTTGGCGCCCCGGCCTTCGGGCGGGTATTTTTGGGCGCGGCTGTGCCCGCGGCCTATTTTTGACACATGGGGGCACCTTGCAAAGTCTCGCGCCATTCTGAGTCCGGCGGATGAAGTTGGCCAGCCCCACCCCCCAAGGCTATAGCCCACCCGTTTTTGTGGCCTTTTTCCGCTGGACGAACTTCGCGCCCCGGCCATCGGGCGGGTATTTTTGGGCGCGGCTGTGCCCGCAGCCTATTTTTGGCGCACGGAGGCACCTCGCACTGTCTCGCACCATTCCGAGTCCGGCGGACGAAGTTGGCCAGCCCCACCCCCCAAAGCTATAGCCCACCCGTTTTTGTGGCCTCTTTCCGCTGGACGAACTTGGCGCCCCGGCCTTCGGGCGGGTATTTTTGGGCACGGCTGTGCCCGCGGCCTATTTTTGGCACACGGAGGCGCCTCGCAAAGTCTCGCGCCATTCCGAGTCCGGCGGACGAAGTTGGCCAGCCCCACCCCCCAAGGCTATAGCCCACCCGTTTTTGTGGCCTCTTTCCGCTGGACGAACTTGGCGCCCCGGCCTTCGGGCGGGTATTTTTGGGCTCGGCTGTGCCCGCGGCCTATTTTTGGCACACGGAGGTGCCTCACAAAGTCTTTTAAACCATTCCGAGTCCGCGGACGAAGTTGGCCCGCCCCACCCCCCACGGCTATCGCCCACCCTTTTTGGTGGCCCCTTCCCGCTGCAGCAACTTGGGGCCCGGCCTTGGGGCGGGTATTTTTGGGCGCGGCTGTGCCCGCGGCCTATTTTTGGCACACGGAGGAGCGTCGCAGAGTCTGGGACGTTAACGGGTGCGGCGGGGGAATTTGTCCAGCCCCACCCCCCAAGGCTATAGCCCACCCGTTTTTGTGGCCTCTTTCCGCTGGACGAACTTGGCGCCCGGCCTTCGGGCGGGTATTTTGGCGCGGCTGTGCCCGCGGCCTATTTTTGGCACACGGAGACGCCTCGCAATGTCTCGCGCCATTCCGAGTCCGGCGGACGAAGTTGGCCAGCCCCACCCCGCAAGGCCTTCGCCCACCCGTTTTGGTGGGCTCTTTCCGCTGGACGCACTTGGCGCCCCGGCCTTCGGGCGGGTATTTTTGGGTGCGGCTGTGCCCGCGGCCTATTTTTGGCACACGGAGGCGCCTCGCAAAGTCTTTTAAACCATTCCGAGTCCGGCGGACGAAGTTGGCCAGCCCCACCCCCCAAGGCTATAGCCCACCCGGTTTTTTGGCCTCTTTCCGCTGGACGAACTTGGCGCCCCGGCCTTCGGGCGGGTATTTTGGGCGCGGCTGTGCCCGCGGCCTATTTTTGGCACACGGAGGCGCCTCGCAAAGTCTCGCGCCATTCCGAGTCCGGCGGACGAAGTTGGCCAGCCCCACCCCCCAAGGCTATAGCCCACCCGTTTTGTGGCCTCTTTCCGCTGGACGAACTTGGCGCCCCGGCCTTCGGGCGGGTATTTTTTGGCGCGGCTGTGCCCGCGGCCTATTTTTGGCACACGGAGGCGCCTCGCAAAGTCTCGCGCCATTCCGAGTCCGGCGGACGAAGTTGGCCAGCCCCACCCCCCCACGCTATAGCCCACCCGTTTTTGTGGCCTCTTTCCGCTGGACGAACTTGGCGCCCCGGCCTTCGGGCGGGTATTTTTGGGCGCGGCTGTGCCCGCGGCCTATTTGTGGCACACGGAGGCGCCTCGCAAAGTCTCGCGCCATTCCGAGTCCGGCGGACGAAGTTGGCCAGCCCCACCCCCCAAGGCTATAGCCCACCCGTTTTTGTGGCCTCTTTCCGCTGGACGAACTTGGCGCCCCGGCCTTCGGGCGGGTATTTTTGGGCGCGGCTGTGCCCGCGGCCTATTTTTGGCACACGGAGGCACCTCGCAAAGTCTCGCGCCATTTCGAGTCCGGCGGACGAAGTTGGCCAGCCCCACCCCCCAAGGCTATAGCCCACCCGTTTTTGTGGCCTCTTTCCGTTGGACGAACTTGGCGCCCCGGCCTTCGGGCGGGTATTTTTGGGCGCGGCTGTGCCCGCGGCCTATTTTTGGCACACGGAGACGCCTCGCAATGTCTCGCGCCATTCCGAGTCCGGCGGACGAAGTTGGCCAGCCCCACCCCCCAAGGCTATAGCCCACCCGTTTTTGTGGCCTCTTTCCGCTGGACGAACTTGGCGCCCCGGCCTTCGGGCGGGTATTTTTCGGCGCGGCTGTGCCCGCGTCCTATTTTTTGCACACGGAGGCGCCTCGCAAAGTCTCGCGCCATTCCGAGTCCGGCGGACGAAGTTGGCCAGCCCCACCCCCCAATGCTATAGCCCACCCGTTTTTGTGGCCTCTTTCCGCTGGACGAACTTGGCGCCCCGACCTTCGGGCGGGTATTTTTGGACGCGGCTGTGCCCGCGGCCTATTTTTGGCACACGGAGGCGCCTCGCAAAGTCTCGCGCCATTCCGAGTCCGGCGGACGAAGTTGGCCAGCCCCACCCCCCAAGGCTATAGCCCACCCGTTTTTGTGGCCTCTTTCCGCTGGACGAACTTGGCGCCCCGGCCTTCGGGCGGGTATTTTTGGGCGCGGCTGTGCCCGCGGCCTATTTTTGGCACACGGAGGCGCCTCGCAAAGTCTCGCCCCATTCCGAGTCCGGCGGAGGAAGTTGTCCAGCCCCACCCCCCAAGGCTATAGCCCACCCGTTTTTGTGCCCTCTTTCCGCTGGACGAACTTGGCGCCCCGGCCTTCGGGCGGGTATTTTTGGGCGCGGCTGTGCCCGCGGCCTATTTTTGGCACACGGAGGCGCCTCGCAAAGTCTCGCCCCATTCCGAGTCCGGCGGAGGAAGTTGTCCAGCCCCACCCCCCAAGGCTATAGCCCACCCGTTTTTGTGCCCTCTTTCCGCTGGACGAACTTGGCGCCCCGGCCTTCGGGCGGGTATTTTTGGGAGCGGCTGTGCCCGCGGCCTATTTTTGGCACACGGAGACGCCTCGCAATGTCTCGCGCCATTCCGAGTCCGGCGGACGAAGTTGGCCAGCCCCACCCCCCAAGGCTATAGCCCACCCGTTTTTGTGGCCTCTTTCCGCTGGACGAACTTGGCGCCCCGGCCTTCGGGCGGGTATTTTTGGGCGCGGCTGTGCCCGCGGCCGATTTTTGGCACACGGAGGCGCCTCGCAATGTCTCGCGCCATTCCGAGTCCGGCGGACGAAGTTGGCCAGCCCCACCCCCCAAGGCTATAGCCCACCCGTTTTTGTGGCCTCTTTCCGCTGGACGAACTTGGCGCCCCGGCCTTCGGGCGGGTATTTTTGGGCGCGGCTGTGCCCGCGGCCTATTTGTGGCACACGGAGGCGCCTCGCAAAGTCTCGCGCCATTCCGAGTCCGGTGGACGAAGTTGGCCAGCCCCACCCCCCCAGGCTATAGCCCACCCGTTTTTGTGGCCTCTTTCCGCTGGACGAACTTGGCGCCCCGGCCTTCGGGCGGGTATTTTTGGGCGCGGCTGTGCCCGTGGCCTATTTTTGGCACACGGAGGCGCCTCGCAATGTCTCGCGCCATTCCGAGTCCGGCGGACGAAGTTGGCCAGCCCCACCCCCCAAGGCTATAGCCCACCCGTTTTTGTGGCCTCTTTCCGCTGGACGAACTTGGCGCCCCGGCCTTCGGGCGGGTATTTTTTGGCGCGGCTGTGCCCGCGGCCTATTTGTGGCACACGGAGGCGCCTCGTAAAGTCTCGCGCCATTCCGAGTCCGGCGGACGAAGTTGGCCAGCCCCACCCCCCAAGGCTATAGCCCACCCGTTTTTGTGGCCTCTTTCCGCTGGACGAACTTGGCGCCCCGGCCTTCGGGCGGGTATTTTTGGGCGCGGCTGTGCCCGCGGCCTATTTTTGACACATGGGGGCACCTTGCAAAGTCTCGCGCCATTCTGAGTCCGGCGGATGAAGTTGGCCAGCCCCACCCCCCAAGGCTATAGCCCACCCGTTTTTGTGGCCTTTTTCCGCTGGACGAACTTCGCGCCCCGGCCATCGGGCGGGTATTTTTGGGCGCGGCTGTGCCCGCAGCCTATTTTTGGCGCACGGAGGCACCTCGCACTGTCTCGCACCATTCCGAGTCCGGCGGACGAAGTTGGCCAGCCCCACCCCCCAAAGCTATAGCCCACCCGTTTTTGTGGCCTCTTTCCGCTGGACGAACTTGGCGCCCCGGCCTTCGGGCGGGTATTTTTGGGCGCGGCTGTGCCCGCGGCCTATTTTTGGCACACGGAGGCGCCTCGCAAAGTCTCGCGCCATTCCGAGTCCGGCGGACGAAGTTGGCCAGCCCCACCCCCCAAGGCTATAGCCCACCCGTTTTTGTGGCCTCTTTCCGCTGGACGAACTTGGCGCCCCGGCCTTCGGGCGGGTATTTTTGGGCGCGGCTGTGCCCGCGGCCTATTTTTGGCACACGGAGGTGCCTCACAAAGTCTTTTAAACCATTCCGAGTCCGGCGGACGAAGTTGGCCAGCCTCACCCCCCAAGGCTATAGCCCACCCGTTTTTGTGGCCTCTTTCCGCTGGACGAACTTGGCGCCCCGGCCTTCGGGCGGGTATTTTTGGGCGCGGCTGTGCCCGCGGCCTATTTTTGGCACACGGAGGCGCGTCGCAAAGTCTCGCACTATTCCGAGTCCGGCGGAGGAAGTTGTCCAGCCCCACCCCCCAAGGCTATAGCCCACCCGTTTTTGTGGCCTCTTTCCGCTGGACGAACTTGGCGCCCCGGCCTTCGGGCGGGTATTTTTGGGCGCGGCTGTGCCCGCGGCCTATTTTTGGCACACGGAGACGCCTCGCAATGTCTCGCGCCATTCCGAGTCCGGCGGACGAAGTTGGCCAGCCCCACCCCCCAAGGCTATAGCCCACCCGTTTTTGTGGCCTCTTTCCGCTGGACGAACTTGGCGCCCCGGCCTTCGGGCGGGTATTTTTGGGTGCGGCTGTGCCCGCGGCCTATTTTTGGCACACGGAGGCGCCTCGCAAAGTCTTTTAAACCATTCCGAGTCCGGCGGACGAAGTTGGCCAGCCCCACCCCCCAAGGCTATAGCCCACCCGTTTTTGTGGCCTCTTTCCGCTGGACGAACTTGGCGCCCCGGCCTTCGGGCGGGTATTTTTGGGCGCGGCTGTGCCCGCGGCCTATTTTTGGCACACGGAGGCGCCTCGCAAAGTCTCGCGCCATTCCGAGTCTGGCGGACGAAGTTGGCCAGCCCCATCCCCAGGCTATAGCCCACCCGCTTTTGTGGCCTGTTTCCGCTGGACGAACTTGGCGCCCGGCCTTCGGCGGGTATTTTGGGCGGCTGTGCTTGCGGCCTATTTTTGGCACACGGAGGCGCCTCGCAAAGTCTCGCGCCATTCCGAGTCCGGCGGACGAAGTTGGCCAGCCCCACCCCCCACGCTATAGCCCACCCGTTTTTGTGGCCTCTTTCCGCTGGACGAACTTGGCGCCCCGGCCTTCGGGCGGGTATTTTTGGGCGCGGCTGTGCCCGCGGCCCATTGTTGGCACACGGAGGCGCCTCGCAAAGTCTCGCGCCATTCCGAGTCCGGGGGACGAAGTTGGCCAGCCCCACCCCCCAAGGCTATAGCCCACCCGTTTTTGTGGCCTCTTTCCGCTGGACGAACTTGGCGCCCCGGCCTTCGGGCGGGTATTTTGGGTGCGGCTGTGCCCGCGGCCTATTTTTGGCACACGGAGGCACCTCCCAAAGTCTCGCGCCATTTCGAGTCCGGCGGACGAAGTTGGCCAGCCCCACCCCCAACGCCATTGCCCAACCGTTTTTGTGGCCTCTTTCAGGTGGACGAACTTGGCGCCCGGGCCTTCGGGCGGGTATTTTTGGGCGCGGCTGTGCCCGCGGCCTATTTTTGGCACACGGAGGCGCCTCGCAAGGTCTCGCGCCATTCCGAGTCCGGCGGACGTAGTTGGCCAGCCCCACCCCCCCAGGCTATAGCCCACCCGGTGTTGTGGCCTCTTTCCGCTGGACGAACTTGGCGCCCCGACCTTCGGGCGGGTATTTTTCAAGCGGCTGTGCCCGCGTCCCTATTTTTTGCACACGGAGGCGCCTCGCAAAGTCTCGCGCCATTCCGAGTCCGGCGGACGAAGTTGGCCAGCCCCACCCCCCAATGCTATAGCCCACCCGTTTTTGTGGCCTCTTTCCGCTGGACGAACTTGGCGCCCCGGCCTTCGGGCGGGAATTTTTGGACGCGGCTGTGCCCGCGGCCTATTTTTGGCACACGGAGGCGCCTCGCAAAGTCTCGCGCCATTCCGAGTCCGGCGGACGAAGTTGGCCAGCCCCACCCCCCAAGGCTATAGCCCACCCGTTTTTGTGGCCTCTTTCCGCTGGACGAACTTGGCGCCCCGGCCTTCGGGCGGGTATTTTTGGGCGCGGCTGTGCCCGCGGCCTATTTTTGGCACACGGAGGCGCCTCGCAAAGTCTCGCCCCATTCCGAGTCCGGCGGAGGAAGTTGTCCAGCCCCACCCCCCAAGGCTATAGCCCACCCGTTTTTGTGCCCTCTTTCCGCTGGACGAACTTGGCGCCCCGGCCTTCGGGCGGTTATTATTGGGCGCGGCTAAGCCCAAGGCCTATTTTTGGCACTCGGAGGCGCCTCGCAAAGTCTCGCCCCATTCCGAGTCCGGCGGAGGAAGTTGTCCAGCCCCACCCCCCAAGGCTATAGCCCACCCGTTTTTGTGCCCTCTTTCCGCTGGACGAACTTGGCGCCCCGGCCTTCGGGCGGGTATTTTTGGGAGCGGCTGTGCCCGTGGCCTATTTTTGGCACACGGAGACGCCTCGCAATGTCTCGCGCCATTCCGAGTCCGGCGGACGAAGTTGGCCAGCCCCACCCCCCAAGGCTATAGCCCACCCGTTTTTGTGGCCTCTTTCCGCTGGACGAACTTGGCGCCCCGGCCTTCGGGCGGGTATTTTTCGGCGCGGCTGTGCCCGCGTCCTATTTTTTGCACACGGAGGCGCCTCGCAAAGTCTCGCGCCATTCCGAGTCCGGCGGACGAAGTTGGCCAGCCCCACCCCCCAATGCTATAGCCCACCCGTTTTTGTGGCCTCTTTCCGCTGGACGAACTTGGCGCCCCGGCCTTCGGGCGGGAATTTTTGGACGCGGCTGTGCCCGCGGCCTATTTTTGGCACACGGAGGCGCCTCGCAAAGTCTCGCGCCATTCCGAGTCCGGCGGACGAAGTTGGCCAGCCCCACCCCCCAAGGCTATAGCCCACCCGTTTTTGTGGCCTCTTTCCGCTGGACGAACTTGGCGCCCCGGCCTTCGGGCGGGTATTTTTAAGCGCGGCTGTGCCCGCGGCCTATTTTTGGCACACGGAGGCGCCTCGCAAAGTCTCGCGCCATTCCGAGTCCGGCGGAGGAAGTTGTCCAGCCCCACCCCCAAAGGCTATAGCCCACCCGTTTTTGTGCCCTCTTTCCGCTGGACGAGCTTGGCGCCCGGCCTTCGGGCGGGTATTTTTAGGCGCGGCTGTGCCGCGGCCTATTTTTGGCACACGGAGGCGCCTCGCAAAGTCTCGCCCCATTCCGAGTCCGGCGGAGGAAGTTGTCCAGCCCCACCCCCCAAGGCTATAGCCCACCCGTTTTTGTGCCCTCTTTCCGCTGGACGAACTTGGCGCCCCGGCCTTCGGGCGGGTATTTTTGGGAGCGGCTGTGCCCGTGGCCTATTTTTGGCACACGGAGACGCCTCGCAATGTCTCGCGCCATTCCGAGTCCGGCGGACGGACAGTTGGCCAGCCCCACCCCCAAGGCTTTAGACCACCCGTTTTTGTGGCCTCTTTCCGCTGGACGAACTTGGCGCCCCGGCCTTCGGGCGGGTATTTTTTGGCGCGGCTGTGCCCGCGGCCTATTTGTGCCACACGGAGGCGCCTCGTAAAGTCTCGCGCCATTCCGAGTCCGGCGGACGAAGTTGGCCAGCCCCACCCCCAAGGCGATAGCCCACCCGGTTTTGTGGCCTCTTTCCGCTGGGCGAGACTTGGCGCCCGGCCTTCGGGCGGGTATTTTTAGCGCGGCTGTGCCCGCGGCCGATTTTTGGCACACGGAGGCGCCTCGCAACGTCTCGCCCCATTCCGAGTCCGCGGGACGGTTGGCCAGCCCCACCCTCCAAGGCTATAGCCCACCCATTTTTGTGGCCTCTTTCCGCTGGACGAACTTGGCGCCCCGGCCTTCGGGCGGGTATTTTTGGGCGCGGCTGTGCCCGCGGCCTATTTGTGGCACACGGAGGCGCCTCGCAAAGTCTCGCGCCATTCCGAGTCCGGCGGACGAAGTTGGCCAGCCCCACCCCCCAAGGCTATAGCCCACCCGTTTTTGTGGCCTCTTTCCGCTGGACGAACTTGGCGACCCGGCCTTCGGGCGGGTATTTTTAGCGCGGCTGTGCCCGTGGCCTATTTTTGGCACACGGAGGCGCCTCGCAATGTCTCGCGCCATTCCGAGTCCGGCGGACGAGTTGGCCAGCCCCACCCCCAAGGCTATAGCCCACCCGTTTTGTGGCCTCTTTCCGCTGGACGAACTTGGCGCCCGGCCTTCGGGCGGGTATTTTTAGCGCGGCTGTGCCCGCGGACCTATTTGTGGCACACGGAGGCGCCTCGTAAAGACTCGCGCCATTCCGAGTCCGGCGGACGAAGTTGGCCAGCCCCACCCCCAAGGCTATAGCCCACCCGTTTTGTGGCCTCTTTCCGCTGGACGAACTTGGCGCCCGGCCTTCGGGCGGGTATTTTTAGGGCGCGGCTGTGCCCACGGCGATTTTTGGCACACGGAGGCGCCTCGCAATGTCTCGCGCCATTCCGAGTCCGGCGGACGAAGTTGGCCAGCCCCACCCCCAAGGCTATAGCCCACCCGTTTTGTGGCCTCTTTCCGCTGGACGAACTTGGCGCCCGGCCTTGGGCGGAGTATTTTTGGGCGCGCTGTGCCCGCGGCCTATTTGTGGCACACGGAGGCGCCGCAAAGTCTCGCGCCATTCCGAGTCCGGCGGACGAAGTTGGCCAGCCCCACCCCCAAGGCTATAGCCCACCCGTTTTTGTGGCCTCTTTCCGCTGGACGAACTTGGCGCCCCGGCCTTCGGGCGGGTATTTTTGGGCGCGGCTGTGCCCGCGGCCTATTTTTTGCACACGGAGGCGCCTTGCAAAGTCTCGCGCCATTCCGAGTCCGGCGGACGAAGTTGGCCAGCCCCACCCTCCAATGCTATAGCCCACCCGTTTTTGTGGCCTCTTTCCGCTGGACGAACTTGGCGCCCCGACCTTCGGGCGGGTATTTTTGGGGGCGGCTGTGCGCGCGGCCTATTTGTGGCACACGGAGGCGCCTCGCAAAGTCTCGCGCCATTCCGAGTCCGGCGGACGAAGTTGGCCAGCCCCACCCCCCACGGCTATAGCCCACCCGTTTTTGTGGCCTCTTTCCGCTGGACGAACTTGGCGCCCCGGCCTTCGGGCGGGTATTTTTGGGCGCGGCTGTGCCCGCGGCCTATTTGTGGCACACGGAGGCACCTCGTAAAGTCTCGCGCCATTCCGAGTCCGGCGGACGAAGTTGGCCAGCCCCACCCCCCAAGGCTATAGCCCACCCGTTTTTGTGGCCTCTTTCCGCTGGACGAACTTGGCGCCCCGGCCTTCGGGCGGGTATTTTTGGGCGCGGCTGTGCCCGCGGCCTATTTTTGGCACACGGAGGCGCCTCGCAAAGTCTCGCCCCATTCCGAGTCCGGCGGAGGAAGTTGTCCAGCCCCACCCCCCAAGGCTATAGCCCACCCGTTTTTGTGGCCTCTTTCCGCTGGACGAACTTGGCGCCCCGACCTTCGGCCGGGTATTTTTGGGCGCGGCTGTGCCCGCGGCCTATTTTTTGCACACGGAGGTGCCTCGCAAAGTCTCGCGCCATTCCGAGTCCGGCGGACGAAGTGGGCCAGCCCCACCCCCCAATGCTATAGCCCACCCGTTTTTGTGGCCTCTTTCCGCTGGACGAACTTGGCGCCCCGGCCTTCGGGCAGGTATTTTTGGGCGCGGCTGTGCGCGCGGCCTATTTGTGGCACACGGAGGCGCCTCGCAAAGTCTCGCGCCATTCCGAGTCCGGCGGACGAAGTTGGCCAGCCCCACCCCCCAATGCTATAGCCCACCCGTTTTTGTGGCCTCTTTCCGCTGGACGAACTTGGCGCCCCGACCTTCGGGCGGGTATTTTTGGGCGCGGCTGTGCCAGCTCGGCCTATTTTTGGCACACGGAGGCGCCTGCAAAGTCTCGCGCCATTCCGAGTCCGAGCGGAGGAAGTTGGCCAGCCCCACCCCCAAGGCTATAGCCCACCGTTTTTGTGGCCTCTTTACGCGGGACGAACTTGGCGCCCGGCCTTGGGCGGGTATTTTCTGGCGCGGCTGTGCCCAAGGCCTATTTTTGGCACACGGAGGCACCTCGCAAAATCTCGCGCCATTCCGAGTCCGGGCGGACGAAGTTGGCCAGCCCCACCCCCAAGGCTATAGCCCACCCGTTTTTGTGGCCTCTTTCCGCTGGACGAACTTGGCGCCCCGGCCTTCGGGCGGGTATTTTTGGGCGCGGCTGTGCCCGCGGCCTATTTTTGGCACACGGAGGCGCCTCGCAATGTCTCGCGCCATTCCGAGTCCGGCGGACGAAGTTGGCCAGCCCACCTGCCAAGGCTATAGCCCACCCGTTTTTGTGGCCTCTTTCCGCTGGACGAACTTGGCGCCCCGGCCTTCGGGCGGGTATTTTTGGGCGCGGCTGTGCCCGCGGCCTATTTGTGGCACACGGAGGCGCCTCGCAAAGTCTCGCGCCATTCCGAGTCCGGCGGACGAAGTTGGCCAGCCCCACCCCCCAAGGCTATAGCCCACCCGTTTTTGTGGCCTCTTTCCGCTGGACGAACTTGGCGCCCCGGCCTTCGGGCGGGTATTTTTGGGCGCGGCTGTGCCCGCGGCCTATTTTTGGCACACGGAGGCACCTCGCAAAGTCTTGCGCCATTCCGAGTCCGGCGGACGAAGTTGGCCAGCCCCACCCCCCAAGGCTATAGCCCACCCGTTTTTGTGGCCTTTTTCCGCTGGACGAACTTGGCGCCCCGGCCTTCGGGCGGGTATTTTTGGGCGCGGCTGTGCCCGCGGCCTATTTGTGGCACACGGAGGCGCCTCGCAAAGTCTCGCGCCATTCCGAGTCCGCGACGAAGTAGGCCAGCCCCACCCCCAATGCTATAGCCCACCCGCTTTTGTGGCCTCTTTCCGCTGGACGATCTTGGCGCCCGGCCTTCAGGCGGGTATTTTTGGCGCGGCTGTGCCTGCGGCCTATTTTTGGCACACGGAGGCACCTCGCAAAGTCTTGCGCCATTCCGGAGTCCGGCGGACGGTTGGCCAGCCCCACCCCCAAGGCTATAGCCCACCCGCTTTTTGTGGCCTCTTTCCGCTGGACGAACTTGGCGCCCGGCCTTCGGGCGGGTATTTTTGGCGCGGCTGTGCCCGCGGCCTATTTTTGGCACACGGAGGCGCCTCGCAGTCTCGCGCCATTCCGAGTCCGGCGGGACGAGTTGGCCAGCCCCTCCCCCAAGGCTATAGCCCACCCGTTTTTGTGGCCTCTTTCCGCTGGACGAACATGGCGCCCCGGCCTTCGGGCGGGTATTTTGTGCGCGGCATTTCCCGCGGCCTATTTTTGGCACACAGAGGCGCCTCGCAAAGTCTCGCGCCATTCCGAGTCCGGCGGACGAAGTTGGCCAGCCCCACCCCCAAGGCTATAGCCTACCCGTTTTTGTGCCCTCTTTCCGCTGGACGAACTTGGCGCCCCGGCCTTCGGGCGGGTATTTTTGGGCGCGGCTGTGCCTGCGGCCTATTTTTGGCACACGGAGGTGCCTCGCAAAGTCTCGCGCCATTCCGAGTCCGGCGGACGAAGTCGGCCAGCCCCACCCCCCAAGGCTATAGCCCACCCGTTTTTGTGGCCTCTTTCCGCTGGACGAACTTGGCGCCCCGGCCTTCGGGCGGGTATTTTTGGGCGCGGCTGTGACCGCGGCCTATTTTTGGCACACGGAGGCGCCTCGCAAAGTCTCGCGCCATTCCGAGTCCGGCGGACGAAGTTGGCCAGCCCCACCCCCCAAGGCTATAGCCCACCCGTTTTTGTGGCCTCTTTCCGCTGGACGAACTTGGCGCCCCGGCCTTCAGGCGGGTATTTTTGGGCGCGGCTGTGTCCGCGGCCTATTTTTGGCACACGGAGGCGCCTCGCAAAGTCTCGCGCCATTCCGAGTCCGGCGGACGAAGTTGGCCAGCCCCACCCCCCAAGGCTATAGCCCACCCGTTTTTGTGGCCTCTTTCCGCTGGACGAACTTGGCGCCCCGGCCTTCGGGCGGGTATTTTTGGGCGCGGCTGTGCCCACGGCCTATTTTTGGCACACGGAGGTGCCTCGCAAAGTCTCGCGCCATTCCGAGTCCGGCGGACGAAGTCGGCCAGCCCCACCCCCCAAGGCTATAGCCCACCCGTTTTTGTGGCCTCTTTCCGCTGGACGAACTTGGCGCCCCGGCCTTCGGGCGGGTATTTTTGGGCGCGGCTGTGCCCGCGGCCTATTTTTGGCACACGGAGGCACCTCGCAAAGTCTTGCGCCATTCCGAGTCCGGCGGACGAAGTGGGCCAGCCCCACCCCCCAAGGCTATAGCCCACCCGTTTTTGCGGCCTTTTTCCGCTGGACAAACTTGGCGCCCCGGCCTTCTGGCGGGTATTTTTGGGCGCGGCTGTGCCCGCGGACTATTTTTCACACATGGAGGTGCCTCGCAACGTCTCGCGCCATTCCGAATCCGGCGGACGAAGTTGGCCAGCCCCACCCCCCAAGGCTATAGCCCACCTGTTTTTGTGGCCTTTTTCCGCTGGACGAACTTGGCACCCCGGCCTTCGGGCGGGTAATTTTGGGCGCGGCTGTGCCCGCGGCCTATTTTTGGCGCACGGAGGCACCTCGCAAAGTCTCGCGCCATTCCGAGTCCCGCGGACGAAGTTGGCCAGCCCCACCCCCCAAGGCTATATCCCACCCGTTTTTGTGCCCTTTTTCCGCTGGACGAACTTGGCGCCCCGGCCTTCGGGCGGGTATTTATGGGCGCGGCTGTGCCCGCGGCCTATTTTTGGCTCACGGAGGGGCCTCCCAAAGTCTCGCGCCATTCCGAGTCCGGCGGACGAAGTCGGCCAGCCCCACCCCCCAAGGCTATAGCCCACCCGTTTTTGTCGCCATTTTCCGCTGGACGAACTTGGCGCCCCGGCCTTCGGGCGGGTATTTTTGGGCACGGCTGTGCCCGCGGCCTATTTTTCGGACACGGAGGCGGCTCACAAAGTCTTTCGCCATTCCGAGTCCGGCGGACGAAGTTGGCCAGCCCCACCCCCCAAGGCTATAGCCCACCCATTTTTGTGGCCTTTTTCCGCTGGACGAACTTGGCGCCCCGGCCTTCGGGCGGTTATTTTTGGGCGCGGCTGTGCTCGCGGCCTAGTTTTGGCACACGGAGGAGCCTCGCAAAGTCTCACGCCATTCTAAGTCCGGCGGACGAAGTTGGCCAGCCCCACCCCCCAAGGCCATAGCCCACCCGTTTTTGTGGCCTTTTTCCGCTGGACGAACTTGGCGCCCCGGCCTTCGGGCGGGTATTTTTGGGCGCGGCTGTGCCCGCGGCCTAGTTTTGGCACACGGAGGAGCCTCGCAAAGTCTCGCGCCATTCTAAGTCCGGCGGACGAAGTTGGCCAGCCCCACCCCCCAAGGCTATAGCCCACCTGTTTTTGCGGCCTTTTTCCGCTGGACAAACTTGGCGCCCCGGCCTTCGGGCGGGTATTTTTGGGCGCGGCTGTGCCCGCGGACTATTTTTCACACAAGGAGGCCGCTCGCAACGTCTCGCGCCATTCCGAGTCCGGCGGACGAAGTTGGCCAGCCCCACCCCCCAAGGCTATAGCCCACCTGTTTTTGTGGCCTTTTTCCGCTGGACGAACTTGGCACCCCGGCCTTCGGGCGGGTAATTTTGGGCGCGGCTGTGCCCGCGGCCTATTTTTGGCGCACGGAGGTGCCTCGCAAAGTCTCGCGCCATTCCGAGTCCCGCGGACGAAGTTGGCCAGCCCCACCCCCCAAGGCTATATCCCACCCGTTTTTGTGCCCTTTTTCCGCTAAACGAACTTGGCGCCCCGGCCTTCGGGCGGGTATTTTTGGGCGCGGCTGTGCCGGCGGCCTATTTTTGGCTCACGGAGGGGCCTCCCAAAGTCTCGCGCCATTCCGAGTCCGGCGGACGAAGTGGGCCAGCCCCACCCCCCAAGGCTATAGCCCACCCGTTTTTGTGGCCATTTTCCGCTGGACGAACTTGGCGCCCTGGCCTTCGGGCGGGTATTTTTGGGCGCGGCTGTGCCCGCAGCCTATTTTTGGCTCACGGAGGTGCCTCACAAAGTCTCGCGCCATTCCGAGTCCGGCGGACGAATATGGCCAGCCCCACCCCCCAAGGCTATAGCCCACCCGTTTTTGTGCCCTTTTTCCGCTGGACGAACTTGGCGCCCCGGCCTTCGGGCGGGTATTTTTGGGCGCGGCTGTGCCCGCGGCCTAGTTTTGGCACACGGAGGCACCTCGTAAAGTCTCGCGCCATTCCGAGTCCGGCGGACAAAGCTGGCCAGCCCCACCCCCCAAGGCTATAGCCCACCCGTTTTTGTGGCCATTTTCCGCTGGACGAACTTGGCGACCCGGCCTTCGGGCGGGTAGTTTTGGGCGCGGCTGTGCCCGCGGCCTATTTTTTACTCACGGAGGCCCCTCGCAAAGTCTCGCGCCATTCCGAGTCCGGCGGACGAAGTTGGCCAGCCCCACCCCCCAAGGCTATAGCACACCCGTTTTTGTGGCCATTTTCTGCTGGACGAACTTGGCGCCCCGGCCTTCGGGCGGGTATTTTTGGGTGAGGCTGTGCCCGTGGCCTTTTTTTGGCGAACGGAGGTGCCTCGCAACGTCTCGCGCCATTCCGAGTCCGGCGGACGAAGTCGGCCAGCCCCACCCCCCAAGGCTATAGCCCACCTGTTTTTGTGGCCTTTTTCCGCTGGACGAACTTGGTACCCCGGCCTTCGGGCGGGTAATTTTGGGCGCGACTGTGTGCGCGGCCTATTTTTGGCGCACGGACGCGCCTCGCAAAGTCTCGCACCATTCCGAGTCCCGCGGACGAAGTTGGCCAGCCCCACCCCCCAAGGCTATATCCCACCCGTTTTTGTGCCCTTTTTCCGCTGGACGAACTTGGCGCCCCGGCCTTCGGGCGGGTAATTTTGGGCGCGGCTGTGTCCGCGGCCTATTTTTGGCTCACGGAGGGGCCTCCCAAAGTCTCGCGCCATTCCGAGTCCGGCGGACGAAGTTGGCCAGCCCCACCCCCCAAGGCTATAGCCCACCCGTTTTTGTGGCCTTTTTCCGCTTGACGAACGTCGCGCCCCGGCCTTCGGGCGGGTATTTTTGGGCGCGGCTGTGCCCGCGGCCTATTTTTAGCACGCGGAGGCCGCTCGCAAAGTCTCGCCCCTTTCCGAGTCCGACAGACGAAGTTGGCCAGCCCCTCCCCCCAAGGCTATAGCCCACCCGTTTTTTGGCCATTTTTCCGCTAGGGGGTTTGGGCGCGCCGACCTTCGGGGGGTTATTTTTGGGTGCGGCTGTGCCCGCGGCCTATTTTTGGCACGCGGAGGCCGCTCGAAAAGTCTCATCCCATTCCGAGTCGGGCGGATGAAGTTGGCCAGCCCCTCCCCCCAAGGCTATAGCCCACCCGTTTTTTGGCCATTTTTCCGCTAGACGAACTTGGCGCCCCAGCCTTCGGGTGGTTATTTTTGGGCTCGGCTGTGCCCGCGGCCTATTTTTGGCACGCGGAGGCCGCTCGCAAAGTCTCGCCCCATTCCGAGTCCGGCGGACAACGTTGGCCAGCCCCTCCCCCCATGGCTATAGCCCACCCGTTTTTTGGCCATTTTTCCACTGGACGAACTTGGCGCCCCGGCCTTTGGGCGGTTATTTTTGGGCACGGCTGTGCCCAGGACCTATTTTTGGCACGCGGAGGCCGCTCGCAAAGTCTCGCCCCATTCCGAGTCCGGCGGACGAAGTTGGGCAGCCCCTCCCCCCAAGGCTATAGCCCACCCCTTTTTTGGCCATTTTTCCGCGGGACGAACGTGGCGCCCAAGCCTTCGGGCAGTTATTTTTGGTGCAAAGTCTCGCCCCATTACGAGTCCGGCGGACGAAGTTGGCCAGCCCCTCCCCCCAAGGCTATAGCCCACCCGTTTTTTGGCCATTTTTCCGCTGGACGAACTTGGCGCCCCGGCCTTCGGGCGGTTATTTTTGGCCGCGGCTGTGCCCACGGCCTATTTTTGGCACGCAGAGGCCATTCGCAAAGTCTCGCCCCATTCCGAGTCCGGCGGACGAAGTTGGCCAGCCCCTCCCCCCAAGGCGATAGCCCACCCGTTTTTTGGCCATTTTTCCGCTGGACGAACTTGGCACCCCGGCCTTCGGGCTGTTATTTTTGGACGCGGCTGTGCCCGCGGCCTATTTTTGGCACGCGGAGGCCACTTGCAAAGTCTCGTCCCATTCCAAATCCGGCGGAATAAGTTGGCCAGCCCCTCCCCCCAAGGCTATAGCCCACCCCTTTTTTGGCCATTTTCCCGCTGGACGAACTTGGCGCCCCGGCCTTCGGGCGGTTATTTTTGGGCGCGGCTGTGGCCGTGGCCTATTTTTGGCACGCGGAGGCCGTTCGCAAAGTCTCACCCCATTCCGAGTCCGGCGGACGAAGTTGGCTACCCCTCCCCCCAAGGCTATAGCCCACCCGTTTTTTGGCCATTTTTCCGCAGGGGGGTTTGGGCGCGCCAACCTTCGGGTGGTTATTTTTGGGCGCGGCTGTGGCCGTGGCCTATTTTTGGCACGCGGAGGCCGTTCGCAAAGTCTCGCCCGATTCCGAGTCCGCGGACGGTTGGCCAGCCCTCCTCAAGGCTATAGCCCACCTGCTTTTTGGCCATTTTTCCGCTTGACGAACTTGGCGCCCGGCCTTCGGGCAGTTATTTTTAGCGCGGCTGTGCCTTCACGGCCTAATTTTGGTACGCGGAGGCTGGTCGCAAAGTCTCGACCGATTCCGAGTCCGGCGGATTTGTTGGCCTGCCCCGCCCCAAGGCTATAGCCCACCCGCTTTTGGCCATTTTTCCACTGGACAAACTTGGCGCCCGCCATCGGGCGGTTATTTTTGTGCGGCTGTGCCCGCGGCCTATTTTTGGCACGCGGAGGCAGCTCGCAGTCTCGCCCCATTCCGAGTCCGGCGGACGGTTGGCCAGCCCTCCCCCCTGGCTATTGCCCACCCGCTTTTGGCCATTTTTCCGCTGTGTCCGTTTGGGCGCCGCCGACCTTCAAGGTTATTTTTGGCACCCAAAGGCTGTGTCCGTGGCCTAATTTTGGCACATGGCGCCCGGAGGGTGAGTTCCGCTGCAACGCCTCATCCCATTCCGAGTCCGGGCGGACGAAGTTGGCCAGCCCCTCCCCCAAAGGCTATAGCCTACCACTCGCTTTCAGCCATTTTGGCCATTTTTCCGCTGGACGAATCTTGGCGCCTGCGCAAAGTCTCGGGTCCGGTTCTTTTGGGCGCGGCTATAACCTCAAGGCCTATTTTTCCACGCTGAGGCCGCCGCAAAGTTCGGGCTCGCCCCATTCCGAGTCCGGAGGACGAAGTTGGCCAGCCCTCCCCCAAGGACTATAGCCCACCCCAGGGGCTATAGCCCACCCGTTTTTGGCCATTTTTCCGCTGGACGACCTTGGGCGCCCCGACCTTCGGGCGGTTATTTTTCAACGGCTGTGTCCGCTGCCTATTTTTGGCACGCTGGAGGCCGCCGCAAGTCTCGCCCCATTCCGAAGTCCGGGGGATTTAGTTGGCCAGGCCCTCCCCCCAAGGCTATAACCCACCCGTTTTTGGGCCATTTTTCCGCTGGGGGTTTTGGGCGCCCCGCCTTCGGGCAGATATTTTTGGCACGCGGCTGTGCCTGCGGCTATATTTTTCGCATGCCGGAGGCCGCCTCGTAGTCTCACCCCATTCCGAGTCCCGCGGACCGCTGAGTTGGCCAGCCCCTCCCGAAGGCTATAGCCCACCCGCTTTTTTTGGGCCATTTTTCCGCTGACGAACTTGGCGCGCCCCCCATGGCCTTCGGGCGGTTATTTTTAAGCGCGGCTTCTGCCCGGCCTTCGCGGCCTATTTTTGGCACGCTGTGCCTGCTGAGGCCGCACGCGGAGCAAAGTCTCGCCCCATTCCGAAGTCCGGGCGGACGGTTGGCCAGCCCCTCCCCTAGGCTATAGCCCACCCGCTTTTTGGCCATTTTCCCGCTTGGACGAACTTGGGCGCGCCCGACCTCGGGCGGTAATTATTTTGGGCGTGGCTGCGCCACGCCCTAATTTTGGCACGCAGAGGCCACTGCAGTCTCGCCACATTCCGAGTCCGCGGACGGCGGGCCAGCCCTCCCCAAGGCTATAGCCCACCCGCTTTTTTGCCATTTTTCCGCTTGGACGAACTTGGCGCCCTAGCCTTCGGGCGGTTATTTTTGGGCGCGACTGTGCGCGCGGCCTATTTTTCGCATGCGAGGCTGCCGCAAAGTCTCGCCCCATTCCGAGTCCGCGGACCAAATTGGCCTGCCCCTCCCCAAGGCTATAGCCCACCCGTTTTTTGGCCATTTTTCCGCTGGGGGTTTGGGCGCACCGACCTTCGGTGGGTTATTTTGGGGCGCGGCTGTGCCCGCGGCCTATTTTTGGCAGGCGGAGGCTGCTCGTAATGTCTCGCCCCATTCCGAGTCCGGCGGACGAAATTGGCCAGCCCCTCCCCCCAAGGCTATAGCCCACCCGTTTTTTGGCCATTTTTCCGCAGGGGGGTTTGGGCGCGCTGACCTTCGGGCTGTTATTTTTGGGCGCGGCTGTGCCCGCGGCCAATTTTTAGCACTCGGAGGCCGCTCGTAAATTCTCGCCCCATTCCGAGTCCGGCGGACGAAGTCGGCCAGCCCCTCCACCCAAGGCTATAGCCCACCCGTTTTTTGGCCTTTTTTCCGCTGGACGAACTTGGCGCCCCGGCCTTCGGGCGGTTATTTTTGGGCGCGGCTGTGTCTGCGGCCTATTTTTGGCACGCGGAGGCCCCTCGCAAAGTCTCGCCCCATTCCGAGTCCGGCGGACAAAGTTGGCCAGCCCCTCCCCCAAAGGCTATAGCCCACCCGTTTTTTGGCCATTTTTCCACTGGGGGTTTTGGGCGCGCCGACCTTAGGGGGGTTATTTTTGGGCGCGGCCGTGCCCGCAGCCTATTTTGGCACGTGGAGGCCGCTCGAAAAGTCTCCCCCATTCCGAGTCCGGCAGACGAAGTTGGCTAGCCCCTCCCCCCAAGGCTATAGCCCACCTGTTTTTTGGCCATTTTTCCGCTGCACGAACTTGGCGCCCCGGCCTTCGGGCGGTTATTTTTGGGTACGGCTGTGCCAGAGGGATATTTTTGGCACGCGGAGGCCGCTCGCAAAGTCTCGCCCCATTCCGAGTCCGGCGGACGAAGTTGGCCAGCCCCTCCCCCCTAGGCTATTGCCCACCCGTTTATTGGCCATTTTTCCGTTGGGGGTTTGGGCGCACCGACCTTCGGTGGGTTGTTTTGGGTCGCGGCTGTGGCCGCGGCCTATTTTTGGCAGGCGGAGGCTGCTCGTAATGTGTCGCCCCATTCCGAGTCCAGCGGACGAAGTTGGCCAGTCCCACCCCCCAAGGCTATAGCCCACCCGTTTTTGTGGCCTTTTTCCGCTGGACGAACTTGGCGCCCCGGCCTTCGGGCTGGTATTTTTGGGCGCGGCTGCGTCCGAGGCCTATTTTTGGCACCCGGAGGGCCCTCGCAAAGTCTCGCGCCATTCCGAGTCCGGCGGACGATGTTGGCCAGCCCCACCCCCCAAGGCTATAGCCCACCCGTTTTTGTGGCCTTTTTCCGCTGGACGAACTTGGCGCCCCGGCCTTCGGGTGGATCTTTTTGGGCGCGGCTGTGCCCGCAGCCTATTTTTTGCACACGGAGGCGCCTCGCAAAGTCTCGCGCCATTCCGAGTCCGGCGGACGAAGTGGGCCAGCCCCACCCCCCAAGGCTATAGCCCACCCCTTTTTGGTGGACTTTTTCCGCTGGACGAAATTGGCGCCCCGGCTTTTGGACGTTTATTTTTGGGCGCGGCCATGCCCGCGGCCTATTTTTGGCACGCAGAGGCCCCTCGCAAAGTCTCGTACCTTTCCGAGTCCGGCGGACGAAGTTGGCCAGCCCCACCTCCCAAGGCTATAGCCCACCCGTTTTTGTGGCCTTTTTCCGCTGGACGAACTTGACGCCCCGGCCTTCGGGCAGTTATTTTTGGGCGCGGCTGTGTCTGCGGACTATTTTTGCCACACGAAAGGCCCTCGCAAAGTCTCGCACCATTCCGAGTCCGGCGGACGAAGTTGGCCAGCCCCACCCCCCAAGGCTATAGCCCACCCGTTTTTGTGGCCTTATTCCGCTGGACTAACTTGGCGCCCCGACCTTCGGGCGGTTATTTTTGGATGCGGCTGTGCCCGCGGCCTATTTTTGGCACACGGAGGGCCCTCGAAAAGTCTCGCGCCATTCCGAGTCCGGCGGACGAAGTCGGCCAGCCCCACCTCCCATGGCTATAGCCCACCCGTTTTTGTGGCCTTTTTCCGCTGGACGAACTTGGCGCCCCTGCCTTTGGGTGGTTATTTTTGGGTACGGCTGTGCCCGCGGCCTATTTTTGGCACATGGAGGCCCCTCCCAAAATCTCGTGCCATTCCGAGTCCCGCAGACGAAGTTGGCCAGCCCCACCCCCCAAGGCTATAGCCCACCCGTTTTTGTGGCCTTTTTCCGCTGGACGAACTTGGCGCCCCGGCCTTCGGGGGGTTCTTTTTGGTCGCAGCTGTGCCCGCAGCCTATTTTTTGCACACGGAGGCCCCTCGCGAAGTGTCGCACCATTCCGAGTCCGGCGGACGAAGTTGGCCAGCCCCACCCACCAAGGCTATGGCCCACCCGTTTTTGTGGCCTCTTTCCGCTGGACGAACTTGGCGCCCCGGCCTTCGGGACGTTATTTTTGGGCGCGGCTGTGCCCGCGGCCTATTTTTGCCACACGGAGGGCCCTCGCAAAGTCTCGCACCATTCCGAGTCCGGCGGATGAAGTTGGCCAGCCCCACCCCCCAAGGCTATAGCCCACCCGTTTTTGTGGCCTTTTTCCGCTGGACAAACTTGGCGCCCCGGCCTTCGGGCGGTTATTTTTGGGCGCGGCTGTGCCCGCGGCCTATTTTAGCCACACAGAGGGCCCTCACAAAGTCTCGCACCATTCCGAGTCCGGCGGACGAAGTTGGCCAGCCCCACCCCCCAAGGCTATAGCCCACCCGTTTTTGTGGCCATTTTCCGCTGGACAAACTTGGCGCCCCGGCCTTCGGGAGGTTATTTTTGGGCGCGGCTGTGCCCGCGGCCTATTTTTGCCACACGGAGGGCCCTCGCAAAGTCTCGCACCATTCCGAGTCCGGCGGACGAAGTTGGCCAGCCCCACCCCCCAAGGCTATAGCCCACCCGTTTTTGTGGCCATTTTCCGCTGGACAAAATTGGCGCCCCGGCCTTCGGCGAAGTTATTTTGGGCGCGGCTGTGCCCGCGGCCTATTTTAGCCACACGGAGGGCCCTCACAAAGTCTCGCACCATTCCGAGTCCGGCGGACGAAGTTGGCCAGCCCCACCCCCCAAGGCTATAGCCCACCCGTTTTTGTGGCCATTTTCCGCTGGACAAAATTGGCGCCCCGGCCTTCGGCCAGTTATTTTTGGACGCGGCTGTGCCCGCGGCCTATTTTTGGCACACGGTGGGCCGTCGAAAAGTCTCGCGCCATTCCGAGTCCGGCGGACGAAGTCGGCCAGCCCCACCTCCCAACGCTATAGGCCACCCGTTTTTGTGGCCTTTTTCCGCTGGATGAAAGTGGCGCCCCGGCCTTCGGGCGGTTATTTTTGGGCGCGGCTGAGCCCGCGGCCTATTTTTGGCACACGGACGGCCCTCGCAAAGTCTCGCACCATTCCGAGTCCGGCGGACGAAGTTGGCCAGCCCCACCCCCCAAGGCTATAGCGTACCCGTTTTTGTGGCCTTTTTCCGCTGGACGAACTTGGCGCCTCGGCCTTCGGGCGCGTATTTTTGGGCGCGGCTGTGTCCGCGGTCTATTTTTGGCACACGGAGGCGCCTCGCAAAGTCTCGTGCCATTTCGAGTCCGGCGGACGAAGTTGGCCAGCCCCACCCTCCAAGGCTATAGCCCACCCGTTTTTGTGGCCTTATTCCGCTGGACAAACTTGGCGCCCCGACCTTCGGGCGGTTATTTTTGGACGCGGCTGTGTCCGCGGCCTATTTTTGGCACACGGAGGGCCCTCGAAAAGTCTCGCGCCATTCCGAGTCCGGCGGACGAAGTCGGCCAGCCCCACCTCCCATGGCTATAGCCCACCCGTTTTTGTGGCCTTTTTCCGCTGGACGAACTTGGCGCCCCTGCCTTTGGGTGGTTATTTTTGGGTACGGCTGTGCCCGCGGCCTATTTTTGGCACACGGAGGCCCCTCCCTAAATCTCGCGCCATTCCGAGTCCCGCAGACGAAGTTGGCCAGCCCCACCCACCAAGGCTATGGCCCACCCGTTTTTGTGGCCTCTTTCCGCTGGACGAACTTGGCGCCCCGGCCTTCGGGACGTTATTTTTGGGCGCGGCTGTGCCCGCGGCCTATTTTCCCCACACGGAGGGCCCTCGCAAAGTCTCGCACCATTCCGAGTCCGGCGGATGAAGTTGGCCAGCCCCACCCCCCAAGGCTATAGCCCACCCGTTTTTGTGGCCTTTTTCCGCTGGACAAACTTGGCGCCCCGGCCTTCGGGAGGTTATTTTTGGGCGCGGCTGTGCCCGCGGCCTATTTTAGCCACACAGAGGGCCCTCACAAAGTCTCGCACCATTCCGAGTCCGGCGGACGAAGTTGGCCAGCCCCACCCCCCAAGGCTATAGCACACCCGTTTTTGTGGCCTTTTTCCGCTGGACAAACTTGGCGCCCCGGCCTTCGGAGGTTATTTTGGGCGCGGCTGTGCCTGCGGCCTATTTTTGCCACACGGAGGGCCCTCGCAAAGTCTCGCACCATTCCGAGTCCGGCGGACGAAGTTGGCCAGCCCCACCCCCCAAGGCTATAGCACACCCGTTTTTGTGGCCTTTTTCCGCTGGACAAACTTGGCGCCCCGGCCTTCGGGCTGTTATTTTTGGGCGCGGCTGTGCCCGCGGCCTATTTTAGCCACACGGAGGGCCCTCACAAAGTCTCGCACCATTCCGAGTCCGGCGGACGAAGTTGGCCAGCCCCACCCCCCAAGGCTATAGCCCACCCGTTTTTGTGGCCATTTTGCGCTGGACAAACTTGGCGCCCCGGCCTTCGGGCAGTTATTTTTGGACGCGGCTGTGCCCGCGGCCTATTTTTGGCACACGGTGGGCCGTCGAAAAGTCTCGCGCCATTCCGAGTCCGGCGGACGAAGTCGGCCAGCCCCACCTCCCAACGCTATAGGCCACCCGTTTTTGTGGCCTTTTTCCGCTGGATGAAAGTGGCGCCCCGGCCTTCGGGCGGTTATTTTTGGGCGCGGCTGAGCCCGCGGCCTATTTTTGGCACACGGACGGCCCTCGCAAAGTCTCGCACCATTCCGAGTCCGGCGGACGAAGTTGGCCAGCCCCACCCCCCAAGGCTATAGCCTACCCGTTTTTGTGGCCTTTTTCCGCTGGACGAACTTGGCGCCTCGGCCTTCGGGCCCGTGTTTTTGGGCGCGGCTGTGTCCGCGGTCTATTTTTGGCACACGGAGGTGCCTCGCAAAGTCTCGTGCCATTCCGAGTCCGGCGGACGAAGTTGGCCAGCCCCACCCCCCAAGGCTATAGCCCACCCGTTTTTGTGGCCTTTTTCCGCTGGACAAACTTGGCGCCCCAGCCTTCGGGCGGTTATTTTTGGGCGTGGCTGTGCCCGCAGCCTAATTTAGCCACACGGAGGGCCCTCACAAAGTCTCGCACCATTCCGAGTCCGGCGGACGAAGTTGGCCAGCCCCACCCCCAAGGCTATAGCGCACCCGTTTTTGTGGCCATTTTCCGCTGGACAAACTTGGCACCCCGCCTTCGGGCAGTTATTTTTGACGCTGCTGTGCCCGCGGCCTATTTTTGGCACATGGTGGGCCCTCGAAAAGTCTCGCGCCATTCCGAGTCCGGGCGGACGAGTCGGCCAGCCCCACCTCCCAACGCTATAGCCCACCCGCTTTTGTGGCCTTTTTCCGCTGGATGAAAGTGGCGCCCCGGCCTTCGGGCTGTTATTTTTGGGCGCGGCTGTGCCTGTGGCCTATTTTTGGCACACGGACGGCCCTCGTAAAGTCTCGTACCATTCCGAGTCCGCGGATTTGGTTGGCCAGCCCCACCTCCCAAGGCTATAGCCCACCCGTTTTTGTGGCCTTTTTCCGCAGGACGAACTTGACGCCCCGGCTTTCGGGCGGTTATTTTTGGGAGCGGCTGTGCCCGTGGCGTATTTTTGGTCCATGGAAGCCCCTCGCAAAGTCTCGCGCCATTCGGAGTCCGGCAGACGAAGTGGGCCAGCCCCACCCCCCAAGGCTACAGCCCACCCGTTTTTGTGGCCTTTTTCCGCTGGACGAACTTGGCGCCCCGGCCTTCGGGTGGTTATTTTTGGGCGCGGCTGTGCCCGTAGCCTATTTTTGGCACACGGAGGGCCCTCGCAAAGTCTCGCGCAATTCCGAGTCCGGCGGACGAAGTTGGCCAGCCCCACCCCCCAAGGCTATAGCCCACCCGTTTTTGTGGCCATTTTGCGCTGGACAAACTTGGCGCCCCGGCCTTCGGGCAGTTATTTTTGGACGCGGCTGTGCCCGCGGCCTATTTTTGGCACACGGTGGGCCGTCGAAAAGTCTCGCGCCATTCCGAGTCCGGCGGACGAAGTCGGCCAGCCCCACCTCCCAACGCTATAGGCCACCCGTTTTTGTGGCCTTTTTCCGCTGGATGAAAGTGGCGCCCCGGCCTTCGGGCGGTTATTTTTGGGCGCGGCTGAGCCCGCGGCCTATTTTTGGCACACGGACGGCCCTCGCAAAGTCTCGCACCATTCCGAGTCCGGCGGACGAAGTTGGCCAGCCCCACCCCCCAAGGCTATAGCCTACCCGTTTTTGTGGCCTTTTTCCGCTGGACGAACTTGGCGCCTCGGCCTTCGGGCGCGTGTTTTTGGGCGCGGCTGTGTCCGCGGTCTATTTTTGGCACACGGAGGTGCCTCGCAAAGTCTCGTGCCATTCCGAGTCCGGCGGACGAAGTTGGCCAGCCCCACCCCCCAAGGCTATAGCCCACCCGTTTTTGTGGCCTTTTTCCGCTGGACAAACTTGGCGCCCCAGCCTTCGGGCGGTTATTTTTGGGCGTGGCTGTGCCCGCAGCCTAATTTAGCCACACGGAGGGCCCTCACAAAGTCTCGCACCATTCCGAGTCCGGCGACGACGGTTGGCCAGCCCCACCCCCAAGGCTATAGCGCACCCGCTTTTGTGGCCATTTTCCGCTGGACAAACTTGCACCCCGCCTTCGCCAGTTATTTTTGACGCGGCTGTGCCCGCGCCTATTTTTGGCACACGGTGGGCCGTCGAAAAGTCTCGCGCCATTCCGAGTCCGGGCGGATTTAGTCGGCCAGCCCCACCTCCCAACGCTATAGGCCACCCGTTTTTGTGGCCTTTTTCCGCTGGATGAAAGTGGCGCCCCGGCCTTCGGGCGGTTATTTTTGGGCGCGGCTGAGCCCGCGGCCTATTTTTGGCACACGGACGGCCCTCGCAAAGTCTCGAGCCATTACGAGTCCGGCGGACGAAGTTGGCCAGCCCCACCCACCAAGGCTATAGCGCACTGCTTTTGGGGCCTTTTTCCGCTGGAAGAACTTGGCGCCCCGGCCTTCGGGCGCGTATTTTTGGGCGCGGCTGTGTCCGCGGTCTATTTTTGGCACACGGAGGCGCCTCGCAAAGTCTCGTGCCATTTCGAGTCCGGCGGACGAAGTTGGCCAGCCCCACCCTCCAAGGCTATAGCCCACCCGTTTTTGTGGCCTTATTCCGCTGGACAAACTTGGCGCCCCGACCTTCGGGCGGTTATTTTTGGACGCGGCTGTGTCCGCGGCCTATTTTTGGCACACGGAGGGCCCTCGAAAAGTCTCGCGCCATTCCGAGTCCGGCGGACGAAGTCGGCCAGCCCCACCTCCCATGGCTATAGCCCACCCGTTTTTGTGGCCTTTTTCCGCTGGACGAACTTGGCGCCCCTGCCTTTGGGTGGTTATTTTTGGGTACGGCTGTGCCCGCGGCCTATTTTTGGCACACGGAGGCCCCTCCCTAAATCTCGCGCCATTCCGAGTCCCGCAGACGAAGTTGGCCAGCCCCACCCACCAAGGCTATGGCCCACCCGTTTTTGTGGCCTCTTTCCGCTGGACGAACTTGGCGCCCCGGCCTTCGGGACGTTATTTTTGGGCGCGGCTGTGCCCGCGGCCTATTTTCCCCACACGGAGGGCCCTCGCAAAGTCTCGCACCATTCCGAGTCCGGCGGATGAAGTTGGCCAGCCCCACCCCCCAAGGCTATAGCCCACCCGTTTTTGTGGCCTTTTTCCGCTGGACAAACTTGGCGCCCCGGCCTTCGGGCGGTTATTTTTGGGCGCGGCTGTGCCCGCGGCCTATTTTAGCCACACAGAGGGCCCTCACAAAGTCTCGCACCATTCCGAGTCCGGCGGACGAAGTTGGCCAGCCCCACCCCCCAAGGCTATAGCCCACCCGTTTTTGTGGCCATTTTCCGCTGGACAAACTTGGCGCCCCGGCCTTCGGGAGGTTATTTTTGGGCGCGGCTGTGCCCGCGGCCTATTTTTGCCACACGGAGGGCCCTCGCAAAGTCTCGTACCATTCCGAGTCCGGCGGACGAAGTTGGCCAGCCCCACCCCCCAAGGCTATAGCACACCCGTTTTTGTGGCCTTTTTCCGCTGGACAAACTTGGCGCCCCGGCCTTCGGGCTGTTATTTTTGGGCGCGGCTGTGCCCGCGGCCTATTTTAGCCACACGGAGGGCCCTCACAAAGTCTCGCACCATTCCGAGTCCGGCGGACGAAGTTGGCCAGCCCCACCCCCCAAGGCTATAGCCCACCCGTTTTTGTGGCCATTTTGCGCTGGACAAACTTGGCGCCCCGGCCTTCGGGCAGTTATTTTTGGACGCGGCTGTGCCCGCGGCCTATTTTTGGCACACGGTGGGCCGTCGAAAAGTCTCGCGCCATTCCGAGTCCGGCGGACGAAGTCGGCCAGCCCCACCTCCCAACGCTATAGGCCACCCGTTTTTGTGGCCTTTTTCCGCTGGATGAAAGTGGCGCCCCGGCCTTCGGGCGGTTATTTTTGGGCGCGGCTGAGCCCGCGGCCTATTTTTGGCACACGGACGGCCCTCGCAAAGTCTCGCACCATTCCGAGTCCGGCGGACGAAGTTGGCCAGCCCCACCCCCCAAGGCTATAGCCTACCCGTTTTTGTGGCCTTTTTCCGCTGGACGAACTTGGCGCCTCGGCCTTCGGGCCCGTGTTTTTGGGCGCGGCTGTGTCCGCGGTCTATTTTTGGCACACGGAGGTGCCTCGCAAAGTCTCGTGCCATTCCGAGTCCGGCGGACGAAGTTGGCCAGCCCCACCCCCCAAGGCTATAGCCCACCCGTTTTTGTGGCCTTTTTCCGCTGGACAAACTTGGCGCCCCAGCCTTCGGGCGGTTATTTTTGGGCGTGGCTGTGCCCGCAGCCTAATTTAGCCACACGGAGGGCCCTCACAAAGTCTCGCACCATTCCGAGTCCGGCGGACGAAGTTGGCCAGCCCCACCCCCCAAGGCTATAGCGCACCCGTTTTTGTGGCCATTTTCCGCTGGACAAACTTGGCACCCCGGCCTTCGGGCAGTTATTTTTGGACGCGGCTGTGCCCGCGGCCTATTTTTGGCACATGGTGGGCCCTCGAAAAGTCTCGCGCCATTCCGAGTCCGGCGGACGAAGTCGGCCAGCCCCACCTCCCAACGCTATAGCCCACCCGTTTTTGTGGCCTTTTTCCGCTGGATGAAAGTGGCGCCCCGGCCTTCGGGCTGTTATTTTTGGGCGCGGCTGTGCCCGTGGCCTATTTTTGGCACACGGACGGCCCTCGTAAAGTCTCGTACCATTCCGAGTCCGGCGGACGAAGTTGGCCAGCCCCACCCCCCAAGGCTATAGCCTACCCGTTTTTGTGGCCTTTTTCCGCTGGACGAACTTGGCGCCTCGGCCTTCGGGCGGTTATTTTTGGGAGCGGCTGTGCCCGTGGCGTATTTTTGGTCCATGGAAGCCCCTCGCAAAGTCTCGCGCCATTCCGAGTCCGGCGGACGAAGTTGGCCAGCCCCACCCCCCAAGGCTATAGCACACCCGTTTTTGTGGCCTTTTTCCGCTGGACAAACTTGGCGCCCCGGCCTTCGGGCTGTTATTTTTGGGCGCGGCTGTGCCCGTGGCCTATTTTAGCCACACGGAGGGCCCTCACAAAGTCTCGCACCATTCCGAGTCCGGCGGACGAAGTTGGCCAGCCCCACCCCCCAAGGCTATAGCCCACCCGTTTTTGTGGCCATTTTGCGCTGGACAAACTTGGCGCCCCGGCCTTCGGGCAGTTATTTTTGGACGCGGCTGTGCCCGCGGCCTATTTTTGGCACACGGTGGGCCGTCGAAAAGTCTCGCGCCATTCCGAGTCCGGCGGACGAAGTCGGCCAGCCCCACCTCCCAACGCTATAGGCCACCCGTTTTTGTGGCCTTTTTCCGCTGGATGAAAGTGGCGCCCCGGCCTTCGGGCGGTTATTTTTGGGCGCGGCTGAGCCCGCGGCCTATTTTTGGCACACGGACGGCCCTCGCAAAGTCTCGCACCATTCCGAGTCCGGCGGACGAAGTTGGCCAGCCCCACCCCCCAAGGCTATAGCCTACCCGTTTTTGTGGCCTTTTTCCGCTGGACGAACTTGGCGCCTCGGCCTTCGGGCCCGTGTTTTTGGGCGCGGCTGTGTCCGCGGTCTATTTTTGGCACACGGAGGTGCCTCGCAAAGTCTCGTGCCATTCCGAGTCCGGCGGACGAAGTTGGCCAGCCCCACCCCCCAAGGCTATAGCCCACCCGTTTTTGTGGCCTTTTTCCGCTGGACAAACTTGGCGCCCCAGCCTTCGGGCGGTTATTTTTGGGCGTGGCTGTGCCCGCAGCCTAATTTAGCCACACGGAGGGCCCTCACAAAGTCTCGCACCATTCCGAGTCCGGCGGACGAAGTTGGCCAGCCCCACCCCCCAAGGCTATAGCGCACCCGTTTTTGTGGCCATTTTCCGCTGGACAAACTTGGCACCCCGGCCTTCGGGCAGTTATTTTTGGACGCGGCTGTGCCCGCGGCCTATTTTTGGCACATGGTGGGCCCTCGAAAAGTCTCGCGCCATTCCGAGTCCGGCGGACGAAGTCGGCCAGCCCCACCTCCCAACGCTATAGCCCACCCGTTTTTGTGGCCTTTTTCCGCTGGATGAAAGTGGCGCCCCGGCCTTCGGGCTGTTATTTTTGGGCGCGGCTGTGCCCGTGGCCTATTTTTGGCACACGGACGGCCCTCGTAAAGTCTCGTACCATTCCGAGTCCGGCGGACGAAGTTGGCCAGCCCCACCCCCCAAGGCTATAGCCTACCCGTTTTTGTGGCCTTTTTCCGCTGGACGAACTTGGCGCCTCGGCCTTCGGGCGGTTATTTTTGGGAGCGGCTGTGCCCGTGGCGTATTTTTGGTCCATGGAAGCCCCTCGCAAAGTCTCGCGCCATTCCGAGTCCGGCGGACGAAGTTGGCCAGCCCCACCCCCCAAGGCTATAGCCCACCCGTTTTTGTGGCCTCTTTCCGCTGGACGAACTTGGCGCCCCGGCCTTCGGGCGGGTATTTTTGTGCGCGGCTGTGCCCGCGGCCTATTTTTGGTACACGGAGGTGCCTCGCAAAGTCTCGCGCCATTCCGAGTCCGGCGGACGAAGTTGGCCAGCCCCACCCCCCAAGGCTATAGCCCACCCGTTTTTGCGGCCTCTTTCCGCTGGACGAACTTGGCGCTCCGGCCTTCGGGCGGGTATTTTTGGCGCGGCTGTGCCCGCGGCCTATTTTTGGCACACGGAGACGCCTCGCAAAGTCTCGCGCCATTCCGAGTCCGGCGGGACGAAGTTGGCCAGCCCCACCCCCAAGGCTATAGCCCACCCATTTTGCGGCCTCTTTCCGCTGGGACGAACTTGGCGCCCCAGCCTTCGGGCGGGTATTTTTGGCGCGGCTGTGCCCAAGGCCTATTTTTGGCACACGGAGGCGCCTCGCAATGTCTCGCGCCATTCCGAGTCCGGGCGGACGAAGTGGGCCAGCCCCACCCCCAAGGCTATAGCCCACCCGCTTTTGTGGCCTCTTTCCGCTGGACGAACTTGGCGCCCGGCTTTGGGGCGGGTATTTTTGGCGCGGCTGTGCCCGCGGCCTATTTTTGGCACACGGAGGCGCCTCGCAAAGTCTCGCGCCATTCCGAGTCCGGCGGACGAAGTTGGCCAGCCCCGCCCCCCCGGGCTGTAGCCCACCCGTGTTTGTGGCCTCTTTCCGCTGGACGAACGTGGCGCCCCGGCCTTCGGGCGGGTATTTTTGGGCGCGGCTGTGCCCGCGGCCTATTTTTGGCACACGGAGGCGCCTCGCAAAGTCTCGCGCCATTCTGAGTCCGGCGGACGAAGTTGGCCAGCCCCACCCCCCGAGGCTATAGCCCACCCGTTTTTGTGGCCTCTTTCCGCTGGACGAACTTGGCGCCCCGGCCTTCGGGCGGGTATTTTTGGGCGCGGCTGTGCCCGCGGCCTATTTTTGGCACACGGAGGCGCCTCGCAAAGTCTCGCGCCATTCCGAGTCCGGCGGACGAAGTTGGCCAGCCCCACCCCCCCAGGCTATAGCCCACCCGTTTTTGTGGCCTCTTTCCGCTGGATGAACTTGGCGCCCCGGCCTTCGGGCGGGTATTTTTGGGCGCGGCTGTGCCCGCGGCCTATTTTTGGCACACGGAGGCGCCTCACAAAGTCTCGCGCCATTCCGAGTCCGGCGGACGAAGTTGGCCAGCCCCACCCCCCGAGGCTATAGCCCACCCGTTTTTGTGGCCTTTTTCCGCTGGACGAACTTGGCGCCCCGGCCTTCGGGAGGTTATTTTTGGGTGCGGCTGTGGCCTGGGCCTATTTTTGGCACACGGAGGCCGCTCGCAAAGTCTCGCGCCATTCCGAGTCCGGCGGACGAAGTGGGCCGGCCCCACCCCCCAAGGCTATAGCACACCCGTTTTTGTGGCCTTTTTCCGCTGGACGAACTTGGCGCCCCGACCTTCGGGCGGTTATTTTTGGGCGCGGTTGTGCCCGGGGCCTATTTTTGGCACACGGAGGCCGCTCGCAAAGTCTCGCGCGATTCCGAGTCCGGCGGACGAAGTTGGCCAGCCCCACCCCCCAAGGCTATAGCCCACCCGTTTTTGTGGCCTTTTTCCACCGGACGAACGTGGCGCCCCGGCCTTCGGGCGGTTATTTTTGGACGCGGCTGTGCCTGGGGCCTATTGTTAGCACACGGAGGCCGCTTGCAAAGTCTCGCGCCATTCCGAGTCCGCCGGACGAAGTTGGCCAGCCCCACCCCCCAAGGCTATAGCCCACCCGTTTTTGTGGCCTTTTTCCACCGGACGAACGTGGCGCCCCGGCCTTCGGGCGGTTATTTTTGGACGCGGCTGTGCCCGGGGCCTATTTTTGGCACACGGAGGCCGCTCGCAAAGTCTCGCGCCATTCCGAGTCCGGCGGACGAAGTTGGCCAGCCCCACCCCCCAAGGCTATAGCCCACCCGTTTTTGTGGCCTTTTTCCGCTGGACAAACTTGGCGCCGCGGCCTTCGGTCGGTTATTTTTAGGTGCGGCTGTGCCCGGGGCCTATTTTTGGCACACGGAGGCCGCTCGCAAAGTCTCGCGCCATTCCGAGTCCGGCGGACGAAGTTGGCCAGCCCCACCCCCCAAGGCTATAGCCCACCCGTTTTTGTGGCCTTTTTCCGCTGGACAAACTTGGCTCCCCGGCCTTCGGGAGGTTATTTTTGGGTGCGGCTGTGCCCGGGGCCTATTTTTGGCAAACGGAGGCCGCTCGCAAAGTCTCGCGCCATTCCGAGTCCGGCGGACGAAGTGGGCCGGCCCCACCCCCCAAGGCTATAGCACACCCGTTTTTGTGGCCTTTTTCCGCTGGACGAACTTGGCGCCCCGACCTTCGGGCGGTTATTTTTGGGCGCGGTTGTGCCCGGGGCCTATTTTTGGCACACGAAGGCCGCTCGCAAAGTCTCGCGCCATTCCGAGTCCGGCGGACGAAGTTGGCCAGCCCCACACCCCAAGGCTATAGCCCACCCGTTTTTTGGGCCTTTTTCCGCTGGACGAACTTGGCGCCGCGGCCTTCGGTCGGTTATTTTTGGGCGCGGCTGTGCCCGGGGCCTATTTTTAGCACACGGAGGCCGCTCGCAAAGTCTCGCGCCATTCCGAGTCCGGCGGACGAAGTTGGCCAGCCCCACCCCCCAATGCTATAGCCCACCCGTTTTTGTGGCCTTTTTCCACCGGACGAACGTGGCGCCCCGGCCTTCGGGCGGTTATTTTTGGGCGCCGCTGTGCCCGGGCCCTATTTTTGGCACACGCAGGCCGCTCGCAAAGTCTCGCGCCATTCCGAGTCCGGCGGACGAAGTTGGCCGGCCCCACCCCCCAAGGCTATAGCCCACCCGTTTTTGTGGCCTTTTTCCGCTGGACGAACTTGGCGCCCCGGCCTTCGGGTGGTTATTTTTGGGTGCGGCTGTGCCCGGGGCCTATTTTTGGCACACGGAGGCCGCTCGCAAAGTCTCGCGCCATTCCGAGTCCGGCGGACGAAGTGGGCCGGCCCCACCCCCCAAGGCTATAGCACACCCGTTTTTGTGGCCTTCTTCCGCTGGACGAACTTGGCGCCCCGGCCTTCGGGCGGTTATTTTTGGGTACGGTTGTGCCCGGTGCCTATTTTTGGCACACGGAGGCCGCTCGCAAAGTGTCGCGCCATTCCGAGTCCGGCGGACGAAGTTGGCCAGCCCCACACCCCAAGGCTATAGCCCACCCGTTTTTTGGGCCTTTTTCCGCTGGACGAACTTGGCGCCGCGGCCTTCGGTCGGTTATTTTTGGGTGCGGCTGTGTCCGGGGCCTATTTTTGGCAGACGGAGGCCGCTCGCAAAGTCTCGCGCCATTCCGAGTCCGGCGGACGAATTTGGCCAGCCCCACCCCCCAAGGCTATAGCCCACCCGTTTTTGTGGCCTTTTTCCGCTGGACAAACTTGGCGCCGCGGCCTTCGGTCGGTTATTTTTGGGTGCGGCTGTGCCCGGGGCCTATTTTTGGCACACGGAGGCCGCTCGCAAAGTCTCGCGCCATTCCGAGTCCGGCGGACGAAGTTGGCCAGCCCCACCCCCCAAGGCTATAGCCCACCCGTTTTTGTGGCCTTTTTCCACCGGACGAACGTGGCGCCCCGGCCTTCGGGCGGTTATTTTTGGACGCGGCTGTGCCCGGGGCCTATTGTTAGCACACGGAGGCCGCTTGCAAAGTCTCGCGCCATTCCGAGTCCGGCGGACGAAGTGGGCCGGCCCCACCCCCCAAGGCTATAGCACACCCGTTTTTGTGGCCTTTTTCCGCTGGACGAACTTGGCGCCGCGGCCTTCGGTCGGTTATTTTTGGGCGCGGCTGTTCCCGGGGCCTATTTTTAGCACACGGAGGCCGTTCGCAAAGTCTCGCGGCATTCCGAGTCCGGCGGACGAAGTTGGCCAGCCCCACCCCCCAAGGCTATAGCCCACCCGTTTTTGTGGCCTTTTTACGCTGGACGAACGTGGCGCCCCCGCCTTCGGGCGGTTAATTTTGGACGCGGCTGTGCCCGGGCCCTATTCTTGGCACACGGAGGCCGCTCGCAAAGTCTCGCGCCATTCCGAGTCCGGCGGACGAAGTGGGCCGGCCCCACCCCCCAAGGCTATAGCACACCCGTTTTTGTGGCCTTTTTCCGCTGGACGAACTTGGCGCCGCGGCCTTCGGTCGGTTATTTTTGGGCGCGGCTGTGCCCGGGGCCTATTTTTAGCACACGGAGGCCGTTTGCAAAGTCTCGCGGCATTCCGAGTCCGGCGGACGAAGTTGGCCAGCCCAACCCCCCAAGGCTATAGCCCACCCGTTTTTGTGGCCTTTTTACGCTGGACAAACGTGGCGCCCCGGCCTTCGGGCGGTTATTTTTGGACGCGGCTGTGCCCAGGGCCTATTGTTAGCACACGGAGGCCGCTCGCAAAGTCTCGCGCCATTCCGAGTCCGGCGGACGAAGTTGGCCAGCCCCACCCCCCAAGGCTATAGCCCACCTGTTTTTGTTGCCTTTTTCCGCCGGACGAACTTGGCGCCCCGGCCTTCGGGTGGTTATTTTTGGACGCGGCTGTGTCCGGGGCCTATTTTTGGCACACGGAGGCCGCTCGCAAAGTCTCGCGTCATTCCGAGTCCGGCGGACGAAGTTGGCCAGCCCCACCCCCCAAGGCTATAGCCCACCCGTTTTTGTGGCCTTTTTCCACCGGACGAACGTGGCTCCCCGGCCTTCGGGTGGTTATTTTTGGACGCGGCTGTGCCCGGGGCCTATTGTTAGCACTCGGAGGCCGCTCGCAAAGTCTCGCGCCATTCCGAGTCCGGCGGACGAAGTTGGCTAGCCCCACCCCCCAAGGCTACATCCCACCCGTTTTTGTGGCCTTTTTCCGCTGGATGAACTTGGCGCCCCGGCCTTCGGGTGGTTTTTTTTGGGCGCGGCTGTGCCCGGGCCCTATTATTGGCACACAGAGGCCGCTCGCAAAGTCTCGCGCCATTCCGAGTCCGGCGGACGAAGTTGGCCAGCCCCACCCCCCAAGGCTATAGCCCACCCGTTTTTGTGGCCGTTTTCCTCTGGACGAACTTGGCGCCCCGGCCTTCGGGCGGTTATTTTTGGGCGCCGCTGTGCCCGGGCCGTATTTTTGGCACACGCAGGCCGCTCGCAAAGTCTCGCGCCATTCCGAGTCCGGCGGACGAAGTTGGCCAGCCCCACCCCCCAAGGCTATAGCCCACCCGTTTTTGTGGCCTTTTTACGCTGGACGAACGTGGCGCCCCCACCTTCGGGCGGTTAATTTTGGGCGCGGCTGTTCCCGGGGCCTATTGTTAGCACTCGGAGGCCGCTCGCAAAGTCTCACGCCATTCCGAGTCCGGCGGACGAAGTTGGCTAGCCCCACCCCCCAAGGCTACATCCCACCCGTTTTTGTGGCCTTTTTCCGCTGGATGAACTTGGCGCCCCGGCCTTCGGGCGGTTTTTTTTGGGCGCGGCTGTGCCCGGGCCCTATTATTGGCACACAGAGGCCGCTCGCAAAGTCTCGCGCCATTCCGAGTCCGGCCGACGAAGTTGGCCAGCCCCACCCCCCAAGGCTATAGCCCACCCGTTTTTGTGGCCGTTTTCCGCTGGACGAACGTGGCGCCCCCGCCTTCGGGCGGTTAATTTTGGGCGCGGCTGTTCCCGGGGCCTATTGTTAGCACTCGGAGGCCGCTCGCAAAGTCTCGCGCCATTCCGAGTCCGGCGGACGAAGTTGGCCAGCCCCACCCCCCAAGGCTATAGCCCACCCGTTTTTGTGGCCTTTTTCCACCGGACGAATGTGGCGCCCCGGCCTTCGGGCGGTTATTTTTGGACGCGGCTGTGCCCGGGGCATATTGTTAGCACACGGAGGCCGCTTGCAAAGTCTCGTGCCATTCCGAGTTCGGCGGACGAAGTTGGCCAGCCCCACCCCCCAAGGCTATAGCCCACCCGTTTTTGTTGTCTTTTTCCGCAGGACGAACTTGGCGCCCCGGCCTTCGGGCGGTTATTTTTGGGCGCGGCTGTGCCCGGGGCCTATTTTGGGCACACGGAGGCCGCTCGCAAAGTTTCGCGCCATTCCGAGTCCGGCGGACGAAGTTGGCCAGCCCCACCCCCCAAGGCTATAGCCCACCCGTTTTTGTGGCCTTTTTCCGCTGGACAAACTTGGCGCCGCGGCCTTCGGTCGGTTATTTTTGGGTGCGGCTGTGCCGGGGGCCTATTTTTGGCACACAGAGACCGCTCGCAGAGTCTCGCGCCATTCCAAGTCCGGCGGATGAAGTTGGCCAGCCCCACCCCCCAAGGCTATAGCCCACCCGTTTTTGTGGCCTTTTTACGCTGGACGAACGTGGCGCCCCCGCCTTCGGGCGGTTAATTTTGGGCGCGGCTGTTCCCGGGGCCTATTGTTAGCACTCGGAGGCTGCTCGCAAAGTCTCGCGCCATTCCGAGTCCGGCGGACGAAGTTGGCTAGCCCCACCCCCCAAGGCTACATCCCACCCGTTTTTGTGGCCTTTTTCCGCTGGATGAACTTGGCGCCCCGGCCTTCGGGCGGTTATTTTTGGGCGCCGCTGTGCCCGGGCCCTATTTTTGGCACACGCAGGCCGCTCGCAAAGTCTCGCGCCATTCCGAGTCCGGCGGACGAAGTTGGCCGGCCCCACCCCCCAAGGCTATAGCCCACCCGTTTTTGTGGCCTTTTTCCGCTGGACGAACTTGGCGCCCCGGCCTTCGGGTGGTTATTTTTGGGTGCGGCTATGCCCGGGGCCTATTTTTGGCACACGGAGGCCGCTCGCAAAGTCTCGCGCCATTCCGAGTCCGGCGGACGAAGTGGGCCGGCCCCACCCCCCAAGGCTATAGCACACCCGTTTTTGTGGCCTTCTTCCGCTGGACGAACTTGGCGCCCCGGCCTTCGGTCGGTTATTTTTGGGTACGGTTGTGCCCGGTGCCTATTTTTGGCACACGGAGGCCGCTCGCAAAGTCTCGCGCCATTCCGAGTCCGGCGGACGAAGTTGGCCAGCCCCACACCCCAAGGCTATAGCCCACCCGTTTTTTGGGCCTTTTTCCGCTGGACGAACTTGGCGCCGCGGCCTTCGGTCGGTTATTTTTGGGCGCGGCTGTGCCCGGGGCCTATTTTTGGCACACGCAAGGCCGGTCGCAAAGTCTCGCGCCATTCCGAGTCTGGGGGACGAAGTTGGCCAGCCCCACCCCCCCAAGGCTATAGCCCACCCGTTTTTGTGGCCTTTTTCCGCTGGACAAACTTGGCGCCGCGGCCTTCGGTCGGTTATTTTTGGGTGCGGCTGTGCCGGGGGCCTATTTTTGGCACACAGAGACCGCTCGCAGAGTCTCGCGCCATTCCGAGTCCGGCGGACGAAGTTGGCCAGCCCCACCCCCCAAGGCTATAGCCCACCCGTTTTTGTGGCCTTTTTACGCTGGACGAACGTGGCGGCCCCGCCTTCGGGCGGTTAATTTTGGGCGCGGCTGTGCCCGGGCCATATTCTTGGCACACGAAGGCCGCTCGCAAAGTCTCGCGCCATTCCGAGTCTGGCGGACGAAGGTGGCCAGCCCCACCCCCCAAGGCTATAGCCCACCCGTTTTTGTGGCCGTTTTCCGCTGGACGAACTTGGCGCCCCGGCCTTCGGGTGGTTATTTTTGGGTACGGCTGTGCCCGGGGCCTATTTTTGGCACACGAAGGCCGCTCGCAAAGTCTCGCACCATTCCGAGTCTGGCGGACGAAGTTGGCCAGCCCCACCCCCCAAGGCTATAGCCCACCCGTTTTTGTGGCCTTTTTCCGCTGGATGAACTTGGCGCCCCGGCCTTCGGGTGGTTATTTTTGGGTGCGACTGTGCCCGGGGCCTATTTTTGGTACACGGAGGCCGCTCGCAAAGTCTCGCGCCATTCCGAGTCCGGCGGACGAAGTTGGCCAGCCCCACCCCCCAAGGCTATAGCCCATCCGTTTTTTGGGCCTTTTTCCGCCGGAAGAACTTGGCGCCGCGGCCTTCGGTCGGTTATTTTTCGGCGCGGCTGTGCCCGGGGCCTATTTTTGGCACACGGAGGACGCTCGCAAAGTCTCGCGCCATTCCGAGTCCGGGGGACGAAGTTGGCAAGCCCCACCCCCCCAAGGATATAGCCCACCCGTTTTTGTGGCCTTTTTCCGCTGGACGAACTTGGCGCCCCGGCCTTCGGGCGGTTATTTTTGGGCGCGGCTGTGCCCGGGGCCTATTTTTGGCACACGGAGGCCGCTCACAAAGTCTCACGCCATTCCGAGTCTGGGGGACGAAGTTGGCCAGCCCCACCCCCCCAAGGCTATAGCCCACCCGTTTTTGTGGCCTTTTTCCGCTGGACGAACTTGGCGCCCCGGCCTTCGGGCGGTTATTTTTGGGCGCAGCTGTGCCCGGAGCCTATTTTTGGCACACGGAGGACGTTCGCAAAGTCTCGCGCCATTCCGAGTCCGGCGGACGAAGTTGGCCAACCCCACCCCCCAAGGCTATAGCCTACCTGTTTTTGTGGCCTTTTTCCGCTGGACGAAATTGGCGCCCCGGCCTTCGGGCGGTTATTTTTGGGCGCGGCTGTGCCTGGCCCCTATTTTTGGCACACGGAGGCCGCTCGCAAAGTCTCGCGCCATTCCGAGTCCGGGGGACGAAGTTGGCAAGCCCCACCCCCCCAAGGATATAGCCCACCCGTTTTTGTGGCCTTTTTCCGCTGGACGAACTTGGCGCCCCGGCCTTCGGGCGGTTATTTTTGGGCGCGGCTGTGCCCGGGGCCTATTTTTGGCACACGGAGGCCGCTCGCAAAGTCTCGCGCCATTCCGAGTCTGGGGGAAGGTTGGCCAGCCCCACTTCCAAGGCTATAGCCCACCCGTTTTTGTGGCCTTTTTCCGCTGGACGAACTTGGCGCCCCGGCCTTCGGGCGGTTATTTTTGGGCGCAGCTGTGCCCGGAGCCTATTTTTGGCACACGGAGGACGTTCGCAAAGTCTCGCGCCATTCCGAGTCCGGCGGACGAAGTTGGCCAGCCCCACCCCCCAAGGCTATAGCCTACCTGTTTTTGTGGCCTTTTTCCGCTGGACGAAATTGGCGCCCCGGCCTTCGGGCGGTTATTTTTGGGCGCGGCTGTGCCTGGCCCCTATTTTTGGCACACGGAGGCCGCTCGCAAAGTCTCGCGCCATTCCGAGTCCGGCGGCCGAAGTGGGCCGGCCCCACCCCCCAAGGCTATAGCCCACCCGTTTTTGGGGCCTTTTTCCGCTGGACAAACTTGGCGCCGCGGCCATCGGTCGGTTATTTTTGGGTACGGCTGTGCCCGGGGCCTATTTTTGGCAGACGGAGGCTGCTCGCAAAGTCTCGCGCCATTCCGAGTCCGGCGGACGAAGTTTGCCAGCCCCACCCCCCAAGGCTATAGCCCACTTGTTTTTGTGACCTTTTTACGCTGGACGAACTTGGCGCCCCGGCCCTCGGGCGGTTATTTTTGGGGGCGGTTGTACCCGGGGCCTATTTTTGGCACACAGAGGCCGCTCGCAAAGTCTCGCGCCATTCCGAGTCCGGCGGACGAAGTTGGCCAGCCCCACCCCCCAAGGCTATAGCCCACCCGTTTTTGTGGCCTTTTTCCACCGGACGAACATTGCGCCCCGGCCTTCGGGCGGTTATTTTTGGACGCGGCTGTGCCCGGGGCCTATTGTTAGCACACGGAGGCCGCTTGCAAAGTCTCGCGCCATTCCGAGTCTGGGGGACGAAGTTGGCCAGCCCCACCCCCCCAAGGCTATAGCCCACCCGTTTTTGTGGCCTTTTTCCGCTGGACGAACTTGGCGCCCCGGCCTTCGGGCGGTTATTTTTGGGCGCGGCTGTGCCCGGGGCCTATTTTTGGCACACGGAGGCCGCTCGCAAAGTCTCGCGCCATTCCGAGTCTGGGGGACGAAGTTGGCCAGCCCCACCCCCCCAAGGCTATAGCCCACCCGTTTTTGTGGCCTTTTTCCGCTGGACGAACTTGGCGCCCCGGCCTTCGGGCGGTTATTTTTGGGCGCAGCTGTGCCCGGAGCCTATTTTTGGCACACGGAGGCCGTTCGCAAAGTCTCGCGCCATTCCGAGTCCGGCGGACGAAGTTGGCCAGCCCCACCCCCCAAGGCTATAGCCAACCTGTTTTTGTGGCCTTTTTCCGCTGGACGAAATTGGCGCCCCGGCCTTCGGGCGGTTATTTTTGGGCGCGGCTGTGCCTGGCCCCTATTTTTGGCACACGGAGGCCGCTCGCAAAGTCTCGCGCCATTCCGAGTCCGGCGGACGAAGTGGGCCGGCCCCACCCCCCAAGGCTATAGCCCACCCGTTTTTGGGGCCTTTTTCCGCTGGACAAACTTGGCGCCGCGGCCATCGGTCGGTTATTTTTGGGTGCGGCTGTGCCCGGGGCCTATTTTTGGCAGACGGAGGCTGCTCGCAAAGTCTCGCGCCATTCCGAGTCCGGCGGACGAAGTTTGCCAGCCCCACCCCCCAAGGCTATAGCCCACTTGTTTTTGTGACCTTTTTACGCTGGACGAACTTGGCGCCCCGGCCCTCGGGCGGTTATTTTTGGGGGCGGTTGTACCCGGGGCCTATTTTTGGCTCACGGAGGCCGCTCGCAAAGTCTCGCGCCATTCCGAGTCCGGCGGACGAAGTTGGCCAGCCCCACCCCCCAAGGCTATAGCCCACCCGTTTTTGTGGCCTTTTTCCACCGGACGAACATTGCGCCCCGGCCTTCGGGCGGTTATTTTTGGACGCGGCTGTGCCCGGGGCCTATTGTTAGCACACGGAGGCCGCTTGCAAAGTCTCGCGCCATTCCGAGTTCGGCGGACGAAGTTGGCCAGCCCCACCCCCCAAGGCTATAGCCCACCCGTTTTTGTTGTCTTTTTCCGCAGGACGAACTTGGTGCCCCGGCCTTCGGGCGGTTATTTTTGGGCACGGCTGTGCCCGGGGCCTATTTTTGGCACACGGAGGCCGCTCGCAAAGTCTCGCGCCATTCCGAGTCCGGCGGACGAAGTTGGCCAGCCCCACCCCCCAACGCTATAGCCCACCCGTTTTTGTGGCCTTTTTCCGCTGGACAAACTTGGCGCCGCGGCCTTCGGTCGGTTATTTTTGGGTGCGGCTGTGCCCGGGGCCTATTTTTGGCACACAGAGACCGCTCGCAAAGTCTCGCGCCATTCCGAGTCCGGCGGACGAAGTTGGCCAGCCCCACCCCCCAAGGCTATAGCCCACCCGTTTTTGTGGCCTTTTTACGCTGGACGAACGTGGCGCCCCCGCCTTCGGGCGGTTAATTATGGGTGCGGCTGTTCCCAGGGCCTATTGTTAGCACTCGGAGGCCGCTCGCAAAGTCTCGCGCCATTCCGAGTCCGGCGGACGAAGTTGGCTAGCCCCACCCCCCAAGGCTACATCCCACCCGTTTTTGTGGCCTTTTTCCGCTGGATGAACTTGGCGCCCCGGCCTTCGGGCGGTTTTTTTTGGGCGCGGCTGTGCCCGGGCCTTACTATTGGCACATGGAGGCCGCTTGCAAAGTCTCGCGCCATTCCGAGTCCGGCGGACGAAGTCGGCCAGCCCCACCCCCCAAGGCTATAGCCCACCCGTTTTTGTTGCCTTTTTCCGCTGGACAAACTTGGCGCCCCGGCCTTCGGGCGGTTATTTTTGGGCGCCGCTGTGCCCGGGCCCTATTTTTGGCACACGCAGGCCGCTCGCAAAGTCTCGCGCCATTCCGAGTCCGGCGGACGAAGTCGGCCGGCCCCACCCCCCAAGGCTATAGCCCACCCGTTTTTGTGGCCTTTTTCCGCTGGACGAACTTGGCGCCCCGGCCTTCGGGTGGTTATTTTTGGGTGCGGCTGTGCCCGGGGCCTATTTTTGGCACACGGAGGCCGCTCGCAAAGTCTCGAGCCATTCCGAGTCCGGCGGACGAAGTGGGCCGGCCCCACCCCCCAAGGCTATAGCACACCCGTTTTTGTGGCCTTTTTCCGCTGGACGAACTTGGCGCCCCAGCCTTCGGGCGGTTATTTTTGGGCGCGGTTGTGCCCGGGGCCTATTTTTGGCTCACGGAGGCCGCTCGCAAAGTCTCGCGCCATTTCGAGTCCGGCGGACGAAGTTGGCCAGCCCCACACCCCAAGGCTATAGCCCACCCGTTTTTTGGGCCTTTTTCCGCTGGACGAACTTGGCGCCGCGGCCTTCGGTCGGTTATTTTTGGGCGCGGCTGTGCCCGGGGCCTATTTTTGGCACACGGAGGCCGCTCGGAAAGTCTCGCGCCATTCCGAGTCTGGGGGACGAAGTTGGCCAGCCCCACCCCCCCAAGGCAATAGCCCACCCGTTTTTGTGGCCTTTTTCCGCTGGACGAACTTGGCGCCCCGCCCTTCGGGCAGTTATTTTTGGGCGCAGCTGTGCCCGAAGCCTATTTTTGGCACATGGAGGACGTTCGCAAAGTCTCGCGCCATTCCGAGTCCGGCGGACGAAGTTGGCCAGCCCCACCCCCCAAGGCTATAGCCCACCTGTTTTTGTGGCCTTTTTCCGCTGGACGAAATTGGCGCTCCGGCCTTCGGGCGGTTATTTTTTGGCGCGGCTGCGCCCGACCCCTATTTTTGGCACACAGAGGCCGCTCGCAAAGTCTCGCGCCATTCCGAGTCCGGCGGACGAAGTGGGCCGGCCCCACCCCCCAAGGCTATAGCCCACCCGTTTTTGTGGCCTTTTTCTGCTGGATGAACTTGGCGCCCCGGCCTTCGGGCGGTTTTTTTTGGGCGCGGCTGTGCCCGGGGCCTATTTTTGGCACACGGAGGCCGCTCGCAAAGTCTCGCGCCATTCCGAGTCCGGCGGACGAAGTTGGCCAGCCCCACCCCCCAAGGCTATAGCCCATCCGTTTTTGGGCCTTTTTCCGCCGGAAGAACTTGGCGCCGCGGCCTTCGGTCGGTTATTTTTCGGCGCGGCTGTGCCCGGGGCCTATTTTTGGCACACGGAGGCCGCTTGCAAAGTCTCGCGCCATTCCGAGTCCGGGGGACGAAGTTGGCCAGCCTCACCCCCCCAAGGCTATAGCCCACCCGTTTTTGTGGCCTTTTTCCGCTGGACGAACTTGGCGCCCCGTCCTTCGGGCGGTTATTTTTGGCCGCGGCTGTGCCCGGGGCCTATTTTTGGCACACGAAGGACGCTCGCAAAGTCTTGCACCATTCCGAGTCCGGCAGACGAAGTTGGCCAGCCCCACCCCCCAAGGCTATAGCCCACCCGTTTTTGTGGCCTTTTTCCGCTGGACGAACTTGGCGCCCCGGCCTTCGGACGGTTATTTTTGGGCGCGGCTGTGTCCGGGGCCTATTTTTGGCACACGGCGGCCGCTCACAAAGTCTCGCGCCATTCCGAGTCCGGCGGACGAAGTTGGCCAGCCCCACCCCCCAAGGCTATAGCCCACCCGTTTTTCTGGCCTTTTTCCGCTGGACGAACATGGCGCCCCGGCTTTCGGGCGGTTATTTTTGGGCACGCCTGTGTCCCGGGCCTATTTTTGGCACACGGAGGCTGCTCGCAAAGTCTCGCACCATTCCGAGTCCGGCAGAAAAAGTTGGCCAGCCCCACCCCCCAAGGCCCACCCGTTTTTGTGGCCTTTTTCCGCTGGACGAACTTGGCGCCCCGTCCTTCGGCCGTTTATTTTTGGGCGCGGCTGTGCCCGCGGCCTATTTTTGGCACATGGAGGCCGCTCGCAAAGTCTCGCGCCATTCCGAGTCCGGCGGACGAAGTGGGCCAGGCCCACCGCCCAGGGCTATAGCCCACCCGTTTTTGTGACCTTTTTCCGCTGGACGAACTTGGCGCCCCAGCCTTTCGGTGGTTATTTTTGGGCGCGGCTGTGCCCGGGGCCTATTTTTGGCACACGGAGGCCGCTCACAAAGTCTCGTGCCATTCCGAGTTCGGCGGACGAAGTTTGCCAGGCCCACCCCCCAAGGCTATAGCCCACCCATTTTTGTGGCCTTTTTCCGCTGGACGAACTTGGCGCCCCGGCAATAGAGCGGCTATTTCTGGGTGCGGCTGTGCCCGGGTCCTATTTTTTCACACGGAGGCCGCTCGCAAAGTCTCGTGCCATTCCGAGTTCGGCGGACGAAGTTTGCCAGGCCCACCTCCCAGGGCTATAGCCCACCCGTTTTTGTGGCCTTTTTCCGCTGGACGAACTTGGTAACCCGGCCTTCGGGCGGTTATTTTTGGGCCCGGCAGTGCCCGCGGCCTATTTTTGGCACACGGAGGCCGCTCGCAAAGTCTCGCGCCATTCCGAGTCCGGCGGACGAAGTGGGCAAGCCCCACCCCCCAAGGCTATAGCCCACCCGTTTTTGTGGCCTTTTTCCGCTGGACGAACTCGGCGCCGCGGCCTTCGGGCGGGTATTTTTGGGTACGGCTGTGCCCGCGGCCTATGTTTTTCACACGGAGGTGTCTCGTAAAGTCTCGTGCCATTCCGAGTCCGGCGGACGAAGTTGGCCAGCCCCACCCCCCAAGGCTATAGCCCACCCGTTTTTGTGACCTTTTTCCGCTGGACGAACGTGGCGCGCCGGCCTTCGGGTGGTTATTTTTGGGAGCGGCTGTGCCCGGGGCCTATTTTTGGCACACGGAGGTTGCTCGCAAAGTCTCGCGCCATTCCGAGTCCGGCGGACGAAGTTGGTCAGCCCCACCCGCCAAGGCTATAGCCCACCCGTTTTTCTGGCCTTTTTCCGCTGCACGAACTTGGGGCCCCAGCCTTCGGACGGTTAGTTTTGGGCGCGGCTGTGCCCGGGGCCTATTTGTCGCACACGGAGACCGCTCGCAAAGTCTCGCGCCATTCCGAGTCCGGCGGACGAAGGTGGCCAACCCCACCCCCCAAGGCTATAGCCCACCCGTTTTTCTGGCCTTTTTCCGCTGGACGAACATGGCGCCCCGGCCTTCGGGCGGTTATTTTTGGGCGCGGCTGTGTCCGGGGCCTATTTTTGGCACACAGAGGCTGCTCGTAAAGTCTCGCACCATTCCGAGTCCGGCAGAAAAAGTTGGCCAGCCCCACCCCCCAAGGCCCACCCGTTTTTGTGGCCTTTTTTCCGCTGGACGAACATTGCGCCCCGTCCTTCGGCCGGTTATTTTTGGGCGCGGCTGTGCCCGCGGCCTATTTTTGGCACACGGAGGCCGCTCGCAAAGTCTCGCGCCATTCCGAGTCCGGCGGACGAAGTTGGCCAGCCCCACCCCCAAGGCTATAGCCCACCCGTTTTTGTGGCCTTTTTCCGCTGGACGAACTTGGCGCCGCGGCCTTCGGGCGGGTATTTTTGATTGCGGCTGTGCCCGCGACCTATTTTTGGCACACGGAGGTGCCTCGTAAAGTCTCCCGCCATTCCGAGTCCAGCGGACGAAGTTGGCCAGCCCCACCCCCCAAGGCTATAGCCCACCCGTTTTTGTGGCCATTTTCCGCTGGACGAACTTGGCGCCGCGGCATTCCGGCGGGTATTTTTGGGCGCGGCTGTGCCCGTGGCCTATTTTTGGCACACGGAGTCGCCTCGCAAAGTCTCGCGCCATTCTGAGTCCGGCGGACGAAGTTGGCCAGCCCCACCCCCCAAGGCTATAGGCCACCCGTTTTTGTGGCCATTTTCCGCTGTACGAACTTGGCGCCCCGGCCTTCGGGCGGGTATTTTTGGGCGCGGCTGTGCCCGGGGCCTATTTTTGTGACACGGACGTGCCTCGCAAAGTCTCGCGCCATTCCGAGTCCGGCGGACGAAGTTGGCCAGCCCCACCCCCAAGGCTATAGCCCACCCGTTTTTCTGGCCTCTTTCCGCTGGACGAACTTGGCGCCCCGGCCTTCGGGCGGTTATTTTTGTGCGCGGCTGTGTCCTGGGCCTAATTTTGGCACACGTAGGCCGCTCGCAAAGTCTCGCGCCATTCCGAGTCCGGCGGACGAAGTTGGCCAGCCCCACCCCCAAGGCTATAGCCCACCCGTTTTTGTGGCCTTTTTCCGCTAGACGAACTTGGCGCCGCGGCCTTCGGGCGGATATTTTTGGGCGCGGCTGTGTCTGCGGCCTATTTTTGGTACGCGGAGGCGCCTCGCAAAGTCTCGCGCCATTCCGAGTCCGACGGACGAAGTTGACCAGCCCCATCCGCCAAGGATATAGCCCACCCATTTTTGTGGCCTTTTTCCGCTGGACGAACTCGGCGCCGCCGCCTTCGGGCGGGTATTTTTGGGTACGGCTGTGCCCGCGGCCTATGTTTTTCACACGGAGGTGTCTCGTAAAGTCTCGTGCCATTCCGGGTCCGGCGGACGAAGTTGGCCAGCCCCACCCCCCAAGGCTATAGCCCACCCGTTTTTGTGGCCTTTTTCCGCTGGACGAACTCGGCGCCGCGGCTTTCGGGCGGGTATTTTTGGACGCGGCTGTGCCCGCGGCCTATTTTTGGCACACGGACCGCCTCGCATAATCTCGCGCCATTCCGAGTCCGGCGGACGAAGTTGGCCAGCCCCACCCCCCAAGGCTATAGCCCACCCGTTTTTGTGGCCATTTTCCGCTGGACGAACTTGGCGCCCCGGCATTCGGGCGGGTATTTTTGGGCGCGGCTGTGCCCGCGGCCTATTTTTGGCACACGGACCGCCTCGCCAAGTCTCGCGCCATTCCGAGTCCGGCGGACGAAGTGGGCCAGCCCCACCCCCCAAGGCTATAGCCCACCCGTTTTTGTGGCCTTTTTCTGCTGGACGAACTTGGCGCCCCGGCCTTCGGGCTGATATTTTTGGGCGCGGCTGTGCCCGCGGCCTATTTTTGGTACGCGGAGGCGCCTCGCAAAGTCTCGCGCTATTCCGAGTCCGACGGACGAAGTTGACCAGCCCCACCCGCCAAGGCTATAGCCCACCCATTTTTGTGGCCTTTTTCCGCTGGACGAACTCGGCGCCGCGGCCTTCGGGCGGGTATTTTTGGGTACGGCTGTGCCCGCGGCCTATGTTTTTCACACGGAGGTGTCTCGTAAAGTCTCGTGCCATTCCGAGTCCGGCGGACGAAGTTGGCCAGCCCCACCCCCCAAGGCTATAGCCCACCCGTTTTTGTGGCCTTTTTCCGCTGGACGAACTCGGCGCCGCGGCCTTCGGGCGGGTATTTTTGGGTACGGCTGTGCCCGCGGCCTATGTTTTTCACACGGAGGTGTCTCGTAAAGTCTCGTGCCATTCCGAGTCCGGCGGACGAAGTTGGCCAGCCCCACCCCCCAAGGCTATAGCCCACCCGTTTTTGTGGCCTTTTTCCGCTGGACGAACTCGGCGCCGCGGCTTTCGGGCGGGTATTTTTGGCCGCGGCTGTGCCCGCGGCCTATTTTTGGCACACGGACCGCCTCGCATAGTCTCGCGCCATTCCGAGTCCGGCGGACGAAGTTGGCCAGCCCCACCCCCCAAGGCTATAGCCCACCCGTTTTTGTGCCCATTTTCCGCTGGACGAACTTGGCGCCGCGGCATTCGGGCGGGTATTTTTGGGCGCGGCTGTGCCCGCGGCCTATTTTTGGCACACGGAGGCACCTCGCAAAGTCTCGCGCCATTCTGAGTCCGGCGGACGAAGTTGGCCAGCCCCACCCCCCAAGGCTATAGCCCACCCGTTTTTGTGGCCATTTTCCGCTGTACGAACTTGGCGCCCCGGCCTTCGGGCGGGTATTTTTGGGCGCGGCCATGCCCGCGGCCCATTTTTGGCACACGGAGACGCCTCGCAAAGTCTCGCGCCATTCTGAGTCCGGCGGACGAAGTTGGCCTGCCCCACCCCCCAAGGCTATAGCCCACCCGTTTTTGTGGCCTTTTTCCGCTGGACGAACTTGGCGCCCCGGCCTTCGGACGGTTATTTTTGGGCGCGGCTGTGCGCGGGGCCTATTTTTGGCACGGAGGCTGCTCACAAAGTCTCGCGCGATTCCGAGTCCGGCGGACGAAGTTGGCCGGCCCTACCCCCCAAGGCTATAGCCCACCCGTTTTTGTGCCCATTTTCCGCTGGACGAATTTGGCGCCCCGGCCTTCGGGCAGTATTTTTGGGCGCGGCTGTGCCCGGGGCCTATTTTTGGCACACGGAGGCCGCTCGCAAAGTCTCGTGCCATTCCGAGTCCGGCGGACGAAGTTTGCCAGGCCCACCCCCCAAGGCTGTAGCCCACCCATTTTTGTGGCCTTTTTCCGCTGGACGAACTTGGCGCCCCGGCAATAGGGCGGCTATTTCTGGGTGCGGCTGTGCCCGGGTCCTATTTTTGGCACACGGAGGCCGCTCGCAAAGTCTCGTGCCATTCCGAGTCCAGCGGACGAAGTGGGCAAGCCCCACCCCCCAAGGCTATAGCCCACCCGTTTTTGTGGCCTTTTTCCGCTGGACGAACTCGGCGCCGCGGCCTTCGGGCGGGTATTTTTGGGTACGGCTGTGCCCGCGGCCTATGTTTTTCACACGGAGGTGTCTCGTAAAGTCTCGTGCCATTCCGAGTCCGGCGGACGAAGTTGGCCAGCCCCACCCCCCAAGGCTATAGCCCACCCGTTTTTGTGACCTTTTTCCGCTGGACGAACGTGGCGCGCCGGCCTTCGGGTGGTTATTTTTGGGAGCGGCTGTGCCCGGGGCCTATTTTTGGCACACGGAGGTTGCTCGCAAAGTCTCGCGCCATTCCGAGTCCGGCGGACGAAGTTGGTCAGCCCCACCCGCCAAGGCTATAGCCCACCCGTTTTTCTGGCCTTTTTCCGCTGCACGAACTTGGGGCCCCAGCCTTCGGGCGGTTAGTTTTGGGCGCGGCTGTGCCCGGGGCCTATTTGTCGCACACGGAGACCGCTCGCAAAGTCTCGCGCCATTCCGAGTCCGGCGGACGAAGGTGGCCAACCCCACCCCCCAAGGCTATAGCCCACCCGTTTTTCTGGCCTTTTTCCGCTGGACGAACATGGCGCCCCGGCCTTCGGGCAGTTATTTTTGGGCGCGGCTGTGTCCGGGGCCTATTTTTGGCACACAGAGGCTGCTCGTAAAGTCTCGCACCATTCCGAGTCCGGCAGAAAAAGTTGGCCAGCCCCACCCCCCAAGGCCCACCCGTTTTTGTGGCCTTTTTCCGCTGGACGAACTTTGCGGCCCGTCCTTCGGCCGGTTATTTTTGGGCGCGGCTGTGCCCGCGGCCTATTTTTGGCACACGGAGGCCGCTCGCAAAGTCTCGCGCCATTCCGAGTCCGGCGGACGAAGTTGGCCAGCCCCACCCCCAAGGCTATAGCCCACCCGTTTTTCTGGCCTCTTTCCGCTGGACGAACTTGGCGCCCCGGCCTTCGGGCGGTTATTTTTGTGCGCGGCTGTGTCCTGGGCCTAATTTTGGCACACGTAGGCCGCTCGCAAAGTCTCGCGCCTTTCCGAGTCCGGCGGACGAAGTTGGCCAGCCCCACCCCCCAAGGCTATAGCCCACCCGTTTTTGTGGCCTTTTTCCGCTGGACGAACTTGGCGCCGCGGCCTTCGGGCGGGTATTTTTGATTGTGGCTGTGCCCGCGACCTATTTTTGGCACACGGAGGTGCCTCGTAAAGTCTCCCGCCATTCCGAGTCCAGCGGACGAAGTTGGCCAGCCCCACCCCCCAAGGCTATAGCCCACCCGTTTTTGTGGCCATTTTCCGCTGGACGAACTTGGCGCCGCGGCATTCGGGCGGGTATTTTTGGGCGCGGCTGTGCCCGTGGCCTATTTTTGGCACACGGAGGCGCCTCGCAAAGTCTCGCGCCATTCTGAGTCCGGCGGACGAAGTTGGCCAGCCCCACCCCCCAAGGCTATAGCCCACCCGTTTTTGTGGCCATTTTCCGCTGTACGAACTTGGCGCCCCGGCCTTCGGGCGGGTATTTTTGGGCGCGGCTGTGCCCGCGGCCTATTTTTGTGACACGGACGTGCCTCGCAAAGTCTCGCGCCATTCCGAGTCCGGCGGACGAAGTTGGCCAGCCCCACCCCCAAGGCTATAGCCCACCCGTTTTTCTGGCCTCTTTCCGCTGGACGAACTTGGCGCCCCGGCCTTCGGGCGGTTATTTTTGTGCGCGGCTGTGTCCTGGGCCTAATTTTGGCACACGTAGGCTGCTCGCAAAGTCTCGCGCCATTCCGAGTCCGGCGGACGAAGTTGGCCAGCCCCACCCCCAAGGCTATAGCCCACCCGTTTTTGTGGCCTTTTTCCGCTGGACGAACTTGGCGCCGCGGCCTTCGGGCGGATATTTTTGGGCGCGGCTGTGTCCGCGGCCTATTTTTGGTACGCGGAGGCGCCTCGCAAAGTCTCGCGCCATTCCGAGTCCGACGGACGAAGTTGACCAGCCCCATCCGCCAAGGCTATAGCCCACCCATTTTTGTGGCCTTTTTCCGCTGGACGAACTCGGCGCCGCGGCCTTCGGGCGGGTATTTTTGGGTACGGCTGTGCCCGCGGCCTATGTTTTTCACACGGAGGTGTCTCGTAAAGTCTCGTGCCATTCCGAGTCCGGCGGACGAAGTTGGCCAGCCCCACCCCCCAAGGCTATAGCCCACCCGTTTTTGTGGCCTTTTTCCGCTGGACGAACTCGGCGCCGCGGCTTTCGGGCGGGTATTTTTGGGCGCGGCCGTGCCCGCGGCCTATTTTTGGCACACGGACTGCCTCGCATAGTCTCGCGCCATTCCGAGTCCGGCGGACGAAGTTGGCCAGCCCCACCCCCCAAGGCTATAGCCCACCCGTTTTTGTGGCCATTTTCCGCTGGACGAACTTGGCGCCCCGGCATTCGGGCGGGTATTTTTGGGCGCGGCTGTGCCCGCGGCCTATTTTTGGCACACGGACCGCCTCGCCAAGTCTCGCGCCATTCCGAGTCCGGCGGACGAAGTGGGCCAGCCCCACCCCCCAAGGCTATAGCCCACCCGTTTTTGTGGATTTTTTCCGCTGGACGAACTTGGCGCCCCGGCCTTCGGGCTGATATTTTTGGGCGCGGCTGTACCCGCGGCCTATTTGTGGTACGCGGAGGCGCCTCGCAAAGTCTCGCGCCATTCCGAGTCCGACGGACGAAGTTGACCAGCCCCACCCGCCAAGGCTATAGCCCACCCATTTTTGTGGCCTTTTTCCGCTGGACGAACTCGGCGCCGCGGCCTTCGGGCGGGTATTTTTGGGTACGGCTGTGCCCGCGGCCTATGTTTTTCACACGGAGGTGTCTCGTAAAGTCTCGTGCCATTCCGAGTCCGGCGGACGAAGTTGGCCAGCCCCACCCCCCAAGGCTATAGCCCACCCGTTTTTGTGGCCTTTTTCCGCTGGACGAACTCGGCGCCGCGGCCTTCGGGCGGGTATTTTTAGGTACGGCTGTGCCCGCGGCCTATGTTTTTCACACGGAGGTGTATCGTAAAGTCTCGTGCCATTCCGAGTCCGGCGGACGAAGTTGGCCAGCCCCACCCCCCAAGGCTATAGCCCACCCGTTTTTGTGGCCTTTTTCCGCTGGACGAACTCGGCGCCGCGGCTTTCGGGCGGGTATTTTTGGGCGCGGCTGTGCCCGCGGCCTATTTTTGGCACACGGACCGCCTCGCATAGTCTCGCGCCATTCCGAGTCCGGCGGACGAAGTTGGCCAGCCCCACCCCCCAAGGCTATAGCCCACCCGTTTTTGTGCCCATTTTCCGCTGGACGAACTTGGCGCCGCGGCATTCGGGCGGGTATTTTTGGGCGCGGCTGTGCCCGCGGCCTATTTTTGGCACACGGAGGCGCCTCGCAAAGTCTCGCGCCATTCTGAGTCCGGCGGACGAAGTTGGCCAGCCCCACCCCCCAAGGCTATAGCCCACCCGTTTTTGTGGCCATTTTCCGCTGTACGAACTTGGCGCCCCGGCCTTCGGGCGGGTATTTTTGTGCGCGGCCGTGCCCGCGGCCCATTTTTGGCACACGGAGACGCCTCGCAAAGTCTCGCGCCATTCTGAGTCCGGCGGACGAAGTTGGCCAGCCCCACCCCCCAAGGCTATAGCCCACCCGTTTTTGTGGCCTTTTTCCGCTGGACGAACTTGGCGCCCCGGCCTTCGGACGGTTATTTTTGGGCGCGGCTGTGCGCGGGGCCTATTTTTGGCACGGAGGCTGCTCACAAAGTCTCGCGCGATTCCGAGTCCGGCGGACGAAGTTGGCCAGCCCTACCCCCCAAGGCTATAGCCCACCCGTTTTTGTGCCCATTTTCCGCTGGACGAATTTGGCGCCCCGGCCTTCGGGCGGTATTTTTGGGCGCGGCTGTGCCCGCGGCCTATTTTTGGCACACGGAGGCGCCTCACAAAGTCTCGTGCCATTCCGAGTCCGGCGGACGAAGTTGGCCAGCCCCACCCCCCAAGGCTATAGCCCACCCGTTTTTGTGGCCTTTTTCCGCTGGACGAACTCGGCGCCGCGGCTTTCGGGCGGGTATTTTTGGGCGCGGCTGTGCCCGCGGCCTATTTTTGGCACACGGACCGCCTCGCATAGTCTCGCACCATTCCGAGTCCGGCGGACGAAGTTGGCCAGCCCCACCCCCCAAGGCTATAGCCCACCCGTTTTTGTGGCCATTTTCCGCTGTACGAACTTGGCGCCCCGGCCTTCAGGCGGGTATTTTTGGGCGCGGCTGTGCCCGCGGCCCATTTTTGGCACACGGAGACGCCTCGCAAAGTCTCGCGCCATTCTGAGTCCGGCGGACGAAGTTGGCCAGCCCCACCCCCCAAGGCTATAGCCCACCCGTTTTTGTGGCCATTTTCCGCTGTACGAACTTGGCGCCCCGGCGTTCGGGCGGGTATTTTTGGGCGCGGCTGTGTCCGCGGCCTATTTTTGGCACACGGAGCCGCCTCGCAAAGTCTTGCGCCATTCTGAGTCCAGCGGACGAAGTTGGCCAGCCCCACCCCCCAAGGGTATAGCCCACCCGTTTTTGTGGCCATTTTCCGCTGTACGAACTTGGCGCCCCGGCCTTCGGGCGGGTATTTTTGGGCGCGGCTGTGCCCGCGGCCTATTTTTGGCAGACGGAGGTGCCTCGTAAAGTCTCGCGCCATTTCGAGTCCGGCGGACGAAGTTGCCTAGCCCCACCCCCCAAGGCTATAGCCCACCCGTTTTTGTGCCCATTTTCCGCTGTACGAACTTGGCGCCCCGGCCTTCGGGCGGGTATTTTTGCGCGCGGCTGTGACCGCGGCCCATTTTTGGCACACGGAGACGCCTTGCAAAGTCTCGCGCTATTCCCAGTCCGGCGGACGAAGTCGGCCAGCTCCCCCCCCCAAGGCTATAGCCCACCCGTTTTTGTGGCCATTTTCCGCTGGACGAACTTGGCACCCCGGCCTTCGGGCGGGTATTTTTGGGCACGGCTGTGCCCGCGGCCTATTTTTGGAACGCAGAGGCCGCTCGCAAAGTCTCACCCCATTCCGAGTCCGGCGGACCCTCCCCCAGTGGGCCACGCCCCTCCCCCAAGGCTATAGCCCACCCGTTTTTGGACATTTTTCTCGCTGGACGAACTTGGCGCCCGGCCTTCGGGCGGTTATTTTTGGGGACGAACTTGGCTGTGCCCTTCGCAGCCTATTTTTGTCAAGCGGAGTCCGCTCGCAAAGTCTCGCACCATTCCGAGTCCGGCGGACCAAGTTGGCCAGCCCCACCCCCCAACGCTATAGCCCACCCGTTTTTGTGGCCATTTTCCGCTGGGGTTTCTTGGCGCCCCTTCCGGGGTATTTTTGGGCACGGGTTATTTATTTTTGCACACGGAGGCCTCAAAGTCTCGCGCCATTCCGAGTCCGGCGGGACGATTTTAACCCCCAAGGCTATAGCCCACCGTTTTTGTGGCCTTTTTCTCGCAAAGTCTTGGCGCCCCGGCCTTCCGGCTTCCGAGTCTGTGCCCGCGGCCTATTTTTGGCACACGGAGGCGCCTCACAAAGTCTCGCGCCATTCCGAGTCCAGCGGACCAGTTGGCCTGCCCCACCCCCAAGGCTATAGCCCACCCGTTTTGTGGCCTTTTTCGCTGGACGAACTTGGCGCCCCGGCCTTCAGGCAGTTATTTTTGGGCATGGCTGGGCCCGCGGCCTATTTTTGGCACACAGAGGCCCCTTGCAAAGTCTCGCGCCATTCCGAGTCCGGCGGACGAAGTTGGCCAGCCCACCCCCAAGGCTATAGCCCACCCGTTTTTGTGGCCTTTTTCCGCTGGACGAACATGGCGCCCCGGCCTTCTGGCTGTTATTTTTGGGCGCGGGCTGTGCCCGCGGCTATTTTTGGCACACGCGGCGCCTCGTAAATTCTCGCGCCATTCCGAGTCCGGCAGACGAAGTTGGTCTGCCCCACCCCCCAAGGCCATAGCCCACCCGTTTTTGTGGCCTTTTTCCGCTGGACGAGCTTGGCGCCCCGGCCTTCGGGAGGTTTCGGGAGGTTATTTTTGAGCGGGGCTGTGCCCGCGGCATATGTTTGGTACACGGAGGCGCCTCACAAAATCTCGCGCCATTCCTAGTCCGGCGGACGAAGTCGGCCAGCCCCTCCCCCCAAGGCTATAGCCCACCCGTTTTGTGGCCATTTTTCCGCTGGACGAACTTGGTCTCGCCTTGGGCCATTTTTGGTGTGGCTGTGGCCACGGCCTATTTTTGGCACGTCCGATCGCAAAGTCTCGCCCATTCCGAGTCCGTGGCGAATGAGTGGCCCAGCCCTCCCCCAAGGCTATAGCCCACCCGCTTTTCGCCATTTTCCGCTGGGCCCGGCCTTCGGGCGGTTATTTTTAGCGGCTGTGCCCATGCGGAGGCCGCTCGCAAAGTCTCGCCCCATTCCGAGTCCGGCGACGAAGTTGGCCAGTCCCTCCCCAAGGCTATTTTTTGGCCATTTTTCCGCTGGACGATCTTGGGCCCCCGGCCTTCGGGCGGTTATTTTTAGGCGCGACTGTGCCCGCGGCCTATTTTTTTGCCACACAGGAGCCGCTCGCAAAGTCTCGCCCCATTCCGAGTCTGGCGGACGAAGTCGGCCAACCCCTCCCCCCAAGGCTATAGCCCACCCGTTTTTTGGCCATTTTTCCGCTGGGGGGTTTGGGCGCGCCGACCTTGGGGGGGTTATTTTCGGGCGTGGCTGTTCCCGCGGCCTATTTTTGGCACGTGGAGGCCGCTCGCAAAGTCTCGCCCCATTCCGAGTCCGGCGGACGAAGTTGGCCAGCCCCTCCCCCCAAGGCTATAGCCCACCCGTTTTGTGGCCATTTTTCCGCTGGACGAACTTAGTGCCCCGGCCTTCGGGCGGTTTTTTTGGGCGCGGCTGTGCCCCCGGCCTATTTTTGGCACGCAGAGGCCGTTCGCAAAGTCTCACCCCATTCCGAGTCTGGCGGACGAAGTCGGCCAACCCCTCCCCCCAAGGCTATAGCCCACCCGTTTTTTGGCCATTTTTCCGCTGGACGAACCTGGCGCCCCGGCCTTCGGGCGGTTATTTTTGGGCGCGACTGTGCCCGCAGCCTATTTTTGGAACGCAGAGGCCGCTCGCTACCCCATTTTTGGCCCACGCCCCCCAGGCCCACCCGCATTTTTCCGCTGGACGACTCCCCGCCTTGGGCATTCCGAGTCCGGCAGCCTATTTTTGGCACGCGGAGGCCGCTCGCAAAGTCTCACCCCATTCCGAGTCCGGCGGACGAAGTTGGCCAGCCCCTCCCCCCAAGGCTATAGCCCACCTGTTTTTTGGCCATTTTTCCGCTGGGGGGTTTCAGCGCGCCGACCTTCGGGGGGTTATTTTTGGGCGTGGCTGTGTCCGCGGCCAATTTTTGGCACGCGAAGGCCGCTCGCAAAGTCTCGCCCCATTCCGAGTCCGGCGGACGAAGTTGGCCAGCCCCTCCCCCCAAGGCTATAGCCCACCCGTTTTTTGGCCTTTTTTCCGCTGCGGGGTTTGGGCGCCCCGGCCTTCGGGCGGTTATTTTTGGGCGCGGCTGTGCCCGTGCCCTATTTTTTGCACGCAGAGGCCGCTCGCAAAGTCTCGCCCCATTCCGAGTCCAGCGGACGAAGTTGGCCAGCCCCTCCCCCCAAGGCTATAGCCCACCCGTTTTTTGGCCATTTTTCCGGTGGAGGAACTTGGCGCCCTGGCCTTCGGGCAGTTATTTTTGGGTACGGCTGTGCCCGCGGCCTATTTTTGGCATGCGGAGGCCGCTCGCAATGTCTCGCCCCATTCCGAGTCCGGCGGACGAAGTTGGCCAGCCCCTACCCCCAAGGCTATAGCCCACCCGTTTTTTGGCCATTTTTCCGCTGGGGGGTTTGGGCGCGCCGACCTTCGGTCGGTTATTTTTGGGCGCGGCTGTGCCCGTGCCCTATTTTTGGCACGCAGAGGCCGCTCGCAAAGTCTCGCCCCATTCCGAGTCCGCCGGACGAAGTTGGCCAGCCCCTCCCCCCAACACTATAGCCCAACCGTTTTTTGGCCATTTTTCCGCTCGACAAACTTGGCGCCCCAGCCTTCGGGCAGTTATTTTTGGGCGCGGCTGTGCCCGCTGCCTATTTTTGGCATACGGAGGCCGCTTGGAAAGTCTTGCCCCATTCCGAGTTCGGCGGACGAAGAGGGCCAGCCCCTCCCCCCAAGGCTATAGTCCACCCGTTTTTTTGCCATTTTTCCGCTGGGGGGTTTGGGCGCGCCGACAGTCGGGGGGTTATTTTTGGGCGCGGCTGTGTCCGTTTCCTATTTTTGGCATGCGGAGGCCGCTCGCAAAGTCTCACCCCATTCCGAGTCCGGCGGACGAAGTTGGCCAGCCCCTCCCCCCAAGGCTATAGCCCACCCGTTTTTTTGCCATTTTTCCGCAGGGGGGTTTCAGCGCGCCGACCTTCGGCGGGTTATTTTGGGCGCGGCAGTGTCCGCGGCCAAATTTTGGTACACGGAGGCCGCTCTCAAAGTCTCGCCCCATTCCGAGTCCGGCGGACGAAGATGGTCAGCCCCTCCCCCCAAGGCTATAGCCCACCCCTTTTTTGGCCATTTTTCCGCTGGACGAACTTGGCGCCCCGGCCTTCGGGGGGTTATGTTTGGCCGCGACTGTGCCTGCAGCCTATTTTTTGCACGCGGAGGCCGTTCACAAAGTCTCGCCCCATTCCGAGTCCGCCGGACGAAGTTGACCAGCCCCTCCCCCCAACGCTATAGCCCACCCGTTTTTTGGCCATTTTTACGCTGGACGAACATGGCGCCCTGGCCTTCGGGCGGTTATGTTTGGGCGCGACTGTGCCCGCAGCCTATTTTTGGCACGCGGAGGCCGCTCGCAAAGTCTTGCCCCATTCCGAGTCCGCCGGACGAAGTTGGCCAGCCCCTCCCCCCAACGCTATAGCCCAACCGTTTTTTGGCCATTTTTCCGCTGGACGAACTTGGCGCCCCAGCCTTCGGGCAGTTATTTTTGGGCGCGGCTGTGCCCACGGCCTATTTTTGGCATACGAAGGCCGCTCGGAAAGTCTTACCCCATTCCGAGTCCGGCGGACGAAGTTGGCCAGCCCCTCCCCCCAAGGCTATAGTCCACCCGTTTTTTTGCCATTTCTCCGCTGGGGGATTTGGGCGCGCCGACCGTCGGGGGGTTATTTGTTGGCGCGGCTGTGCCCGTGGCCTATTTTTGGCACGCGGAGGCCGCTCGCAAAGTTTCGCCCCATTCCGAGTCCGGCGGACGAAGTTGGCAGCCCCTCCCCCCAAGACTATAGCCCACCCGTTTTTTGGCCATTTTTCGCTGGGGGGTTTGGGCGCGCCGACCATCGGGGGGTTATTTTTGGGCGCGGCTGTGTCCGCGGCCAAATTTTGGTACGCGGAGGCCGCTCGCAAAGTCTCGCCCCATTTCGAGTCCGGCGGACGAAGATGGCCAGCCCCTCCCCCCAAGGCTATAGCCCACCCCTTTTTTGGCCATTTTTCCGCAGGACGAACTTGGCGCCCCGGCCTTCGGGCAGTTATTTTTGGGCGCGGCTTTGCCCGCGGCCTATTTTTGGCACGCAGAGGCAGCTCGCAAAGTCTCACCCCATTCCGAGTCCGGCGGACGAAGTTGGCCGGCCTCTCCCCCCAAGGCTATAGCCCACACGTTTTTTGGCCATTTTTCCACTGGACGAACTTTGCGCCCCGGCCTTCGGGCGGTTATGTTTGGGCGCGACTGTGCCCGCAGCCTATTTTTGGCATGCGGAGGCCGCTCGCAACGTCTCCCCCTATTCCGAGTCCGCCGGACGAAGTTGGCCAGCCCCTCCCCCCAACGCTATAGCCCACCTGTTTTTTGGACATTTTTCCGCTGGACGAACTTGGCGCCCTGGCCTTCGGGCGGTTATGTTTGGGCGCGACTGTGCCCGCAGCCTATTTTTGGCACGCGGAGGCCGCTCGCAAAGTCTCGCCCCATTCCGAGTCCGCCGGACGAAGTTGGCCAGCCCGTCCCCCCAACGCTATAGCCCAACCGTTTTTTGGCCATTTTTCCGCTCGACGAACTTGGCGCCCCAGCCTTCGGGCAGTTATTTTTGGGCGCGGCTGTGCCCGCGGCCTATTTTTGGCATACGGAGGCCGCTCGGAAAGTCTTGCCCCATTCCGAGTTCGGCGGACGAAGTTGGCCAGCCCCTCCCCCCAAGGCTATAGTCCACCCGTTTTTTTGCCATTTTTCCGCTGGGGGGTTTGGGCGCGCCGACAGTCGGGGGGTTATTTTTGGGCCTGGCTGTGCCCGTGGCCTATTTTTGGAATGCGGAGGCCGCTCGCAAAGTCTCGTACCATTCCGAGTCCGGCGGACGAAGTTGGCCAGCCCCTCCCCCCAAGGCTATAGCCCACCCGTTTTTTGGCCATTTTTCCGCTGGGGGGTTTCAGCGCGCCGACCTTTGGCGGGTTATTTTTGGGTGCGGCTGTGCCCGCGGCCTATTTTTGGAACGCGTAGGCCACTCGCAAAGTCTCGACCCATTCCGAGTCCAGCGGACGAAGTTGGCCAGCCCCTCCCCCCAAGGCTATAGCCCACCCGTTTTTTGTCCTTTTTTCCGCTAGGGGGTTTGGGCGCGCCGACCTTCGTGGTGTTATTTTTGGGCGCGGCTGTGCCCGCGGCCTATTTTTGGCACGCGGAGGCTGCTCGCAAAGTCTCGTCCCATTCCGAGTCCGGCGGACGAAGTTGGCCAGCCCCTCCCCCTAAGGCTATAGCCCACCCGTTTTTTGGCCATTTTTTCGCTGGACAAACTTGGCGCCCCGGCCTTCGGGCGGTTATGTTTGGGCGCGACTGTGCCCGCAGCCTATTTTTGGCACGCGGAGGCCGCTCGCAAAGTCTCGCCCCATTCCGTGTCCGCCGGACGAAGTTGGCCAGCCCCTCCCCCCAACGCTATAGCCCAACCGTTTTTTGGCCATTTTTCCGCTCGACGAACTTGGCGCCCCAGCCTTCGGGCAGTTATTTTTGGGCGCGGCTGTGCCCGCGGCCTATTTTTGGCATACGGAGGCCGCTCAGAAAGTCTTGCCCCATTCCGAGTTCGGCGGACGAAGTTGGCCAGCCCCTCCCCCCAAGGCTATAGTCCACCCGTTTTTTTGCCATTTTTCCGCTGGGGGGTTTGGGCGCGCCGACAGTCGGGGGGTTATTTTTGGGCGCGGCTGTGCCCGGGTCTATTTTTGGCAAACGGAGGCCGCTCGCAAAGTCTCGCGCCATTCCGAGTCCGGCGGGCGAAGTTGGCCAGCCCCACCCCCCAATGCTATAGCCCACCCGTTTTTGTGGCCTTTTTCGCAGGACGAACTTGGCGCCCCGGTCTTGGGGCGGGTATTTTTGGGCACGGCTGTGTCCAGGGCCTATTTTTGGCACACGGAGGCCGCTCGCAAAGTCTCGCGTCATTCCGACTCCGGCGGACGAAGTTGGCTAGCCCCACCCCCCAAGGCGATAGCCCACCCGTTTTTGTGGCCCTTTTCCGCTAGACGAACTTGGCGCCCCGGCCTTCGGGCAGTTATTTTTGGGTGCCGCTGTGCCCGGGGCCTATTTTTGGCACACGGAGGCCGCTCAAAAAGTCTCGCGCCATTCCGAGTCCGGCGGGCGAAGTTGGCCAGCCCCGCCCCCCAAGGCTATAGCCCACCCGTTTCTGTGGCCTTTTTCCGCTGGACGAACTTGGTGCCCCGGCCTTCGGGTGGTTATTTTTGGGTGCGGCTGTGACCGGGGCCTATTTTTGGCACACGGAGGCCGCTCTCAAAGTTTCGCGCCTTTCTGAGTCCGGCGGGCGAAGTTGGCCAGCCCCGCCCCCCAAGGCTATAGCCCACCCGTTTTTGTGGCCTTTTTCCGCTGGACGAACATCGTGCCTCGGCCTTCGGGCGGTTATTTTTGGGCGCGGCTGTGCCCGGGGCCTATTTTTGGCACACGGAGGCCGCTTGCAAAGTCTCGCGCCATTCCGAGTCCGGGCGGGCGAAGTTGGCCAGCCCCACCCCCCAAGGCTATAGCCCACCCGTTTTTGTGGCCTTTTTCCGCTGGACGAACTTGGCGCCCCGGCCTTCGGGCGGTTATTTTTGGGCGCGGCTATGCCCGGGGCCTATTTCTAGCACACAGAGGCCGCTCGCAAAGTCTCGCGCCATTCCGAGTCCGGCGGATGAAGTGGGCCAGCCCCACCCCCCAAGGCTATAGCGCACCCGTTTTTGTTTTCTTTTTCCGCAGGACGAACTTGGCGCCCCGGCCTTCGGGCTGTTATTTTTGGGTGCGGCTGTGCCCGGGGCCTATTATTCGCACATGGAGGCCACTCGCAAAGTCTCGTACCATTCCGAGTCCGGCGGACGAAGTTGGCCAGCCCCACTCCCCAAGGCTATAGCCCACCCGTTTTTGTGGCCTTTTTCCGCTGGACGAACATGGCGCCCCGGCCTTCGGGTGGTTATTTTTGGGCCCGGCTTTGCACGGGGCTATTTCTGGCACACGGAGGCCACTCGCAAAGTCTCGCGCCATTCCGAGTCCGGCGGACGAAGTTGGCCAGCGCCACCCCCCAAGGCTATAGCCCACCCGTTTTTGTGGCCTTTTTCCGCTGGACGAACTTGGCGCCCCGGCCTTCGGGCGGTTATTTTTGGATGCGGCTGTGCCCGGGGTATATTTTTGGCACACGGAGGCCGCTCGCAAAGTCTCGCGCTATTCCGAGTCCGGCGGACGAAGTTGGCCAGCCCCACCCCCCAAGGCTATAGCCCACCCGTTTTTGTGGCCTTTTTCCGCTGGACGAACTTGGCACCCCGGCCTTCGGGCGGTTATTTTTGGGCGCGGCTGTGCCCGGGGCCTATTATTCGCATACGGAGGCCGCTCGCAAAGTGTCGCGCCATTCCGAGTCCGGCGGACGAAGTTGGCCAGCCCCACCCCCCAAGGCTATAGCCCACCCGTTTTTGTGGCCTTTTTCCGCTGGACGAACTTGGCGCCGCAGCCTTCGGGCGGGTATTTTTCGGCGGGGCTGTGCCCGCGGCCTATTTTTGCCACACGGAGACGCGTCGCAAAGTCTCGCGCCATTCCGAGTCCGGCGGACGAAGTTGGCCAGCCCCACCCCCAAGGCTATAGCCCACCCGTTTTTGTGGCCTTTTTCCGCTGGACGAACTTGGCGCCGCGGCCTTCGGGTGGATATTTTTGGGCGCGGCTGTGCCCGCGGCCTATTTTTGGTACGCGGAGGCACCTCGCAAAGTCTCGCGCCATTCCGAGTCCGACGGACGAAGTTGACCAGCCCCACCCGCCAAGGCTATAGCCCACCCGTTTTTGTGGCCTTTTTCCGCTGGACGAACTTGGCGCCCCGGCCTTCGGGGGGTTATTTTTGGGCACGGCTATGCCCGGGGCCTATTACTAGCACACGGAGGCCGCTCGCAAAGTCTCGCGCCATTCCGAGTCCGGCGGACGAAGTGGGCCAGCCCCACCCCCCAAGGCTATAGCCCACCCGTTTTTGTGGCCTTTTTCCGCTGGACGAACTTGGCGCCCCGGCCTTCGGGCGGTTATTTTTGGGTACGGCTGTGCCCGGGGCCTATTTTTGGCACACGGAGGCCGCTCGCAAAGTCTCGCGCCATTCCGAGTCCGGCGGACGAAGTTGGCCAGCCCCGCCCCCCAAGGCTATAGCCCACCCGTTTTTGTGGCCTTTTTCCGCTGGACGAACTACGCGCCCCGGCCTTCGGGCGGTTATTTTTGTGCGCGGCTGTGCCCGGGGCCTATTTTGGCACACGGAGGCTGCTCGCAAAGTCTCGCGCCATTCCAAGTCCGGCGGGCGAAGTTGGCCAGCCCCACCCCCCAAGGCTGTAGTCCACCCGTTTTTGTGCCCTTTTTCCGCTGGACGGACTTGGCGCCCCGGCCTTCGGGCGGTTATTTTTGGGCGCGGCTATCCCCGGGGCCTATTTCTAGCACACGGAGGCCGCTCGCAAAGTCTCGCGCCATTCCGAGTCCGGCGGACGAAGTGGGCCAGCCCCACCCCCCAAGGCTATAGCCCACCCGTTTTTGTCGCCTTTCTCCGCAGGACGAACTTGGCGCCCCGGCCTTCGGGCTGTTATTTTTGGGTGCGGCTGTGCCCGGGGCCTATTATTTGCACACGGAGGCCGCTCGCAAAGTCTCGCACCATTCCGAGTCCGGCGGACGAAGTTGGCCAGCCCCACTCCCCAAGGCTATAGCCCACCCGTTTTTGTGGCCTTTTTCCGCTGGACGAACATGGCACCCCGGCCTTCGGGCGGTTATTTTTTGGCGCGGCTTTGCCCGGGGCTATTTCTGGCACACGGAGGCCGCTCGCAAAGTGTCGCGCCATTCCGAGTCCGGCGGACGAAGTTGGCCAGCGCCACCCCCCAAGGCTATAGCCCACCCGTTTTTGTGGCCTTTTTCCGCTGGACGAACTTGGTACCCCGGCCTTCGGGCGGTTATTTTTGGGCGCGGCTGTGCCCGGGGCCTATTATTCGCATACGGAGGCCGCTCGCAAAGTGTCGCGCCATTCCGAGTCCGGCGGACGAAGTTGGCCAGCCCCACCCCCCAAGGCTATAGCCCACCCGTTTTTGTGGCCTTTTTCCGCTGGACGAACTTGGCGCCGCAGCCTTCGGGCGGGTATTTTTCGGCGGGGCTGTGCCCGCGGCCTATTTTTGCCACACGGAGACGCGTCGCAAAGTCTCGCGCCATTCCGAGTCCGGCGGACGAAGTTGGCCAGCCCCACCCCCAAGGCTATAGCCCACCCGTTTTTGTGGCCTTTTTCCGCTGGACGAACTTGGCGCCGCGGCCTTCGGGTGGATATTTTTGGGCGCGGCTGTGCCCGCGGCCTATTTTTGGTACGCGGAGGCACCTCGCAAAGTCTCGCGCCATTCCGAGTCCGACGGACGAAGTTGACCAGCCCCACCCGCCAAGGCTATAGCCCACCCGTTTTTGTGGCCTTTTTCTGCTGGACGAACTTGGCGCCCCGGCCTTCGGGGGGTTATTTTTGGGCACGGCTATGCCCGGGGCCTATTACTAGCACACGGAGGCCGCTCGCAAAGTCTCGCGCCATTCCGAGTCCGGCGGACGAAGTGGGCCAGCCCCACCCCCCAAGGCTATAGCCCACCCGTTTTTGTGGCCTTTTTCCGCTGGACGAACTTGGCGCCCCGGCCTTCGGGCGGTTATTTTTGGGTACGGCTGTGCCCGGGGCCTATTTTTGGCACACGGAGGCCGCTCGCAAAGTCTCGCGCCATTCCGAGTCCGGCGGACGAAGTTGGCCAGCCCCACCCCCCAAGGCTATAGCCCACCCGTTTTTGTGGCCTTTTTCCGCTGGACGATCTACGCGCCCCGGCCTTCGGGCGGTTATTTTTGGGCGCGGCTGTGTCCGGGGCCTATTTTGGCACACGGAGGCTGCTCGCAAAGTCTCGCGCCATTCCAAGTCCGGCGGGCGAAGTTGGCCAGCCCCATCCCCCAAGGCTGTAGTCCACCCGTTTTTGTGCCCTTTTTCCGCTGGACGAACTTGGCGCCCCGGCCTTCGGGCGGTTATTTTTGGGCGCGGCTATCCCCGGGGCCTATTTCTAGCACATGGAGGCCGCTCGCAAAGTCTCGCGCCATTCCGAGTCCGGCGGACGAAGTGGGCCAGCCCCACCCCCCAAGGCTATAGCCCACCCGTTTTTGTCGCCTTTCTCCGCAGGACGAACTTGGCGCCCCGGCCTTCGGGCTGTTATTTTTGGGTGCGGCTGTGCCCGGGGCCTATTATTCGCACACGGAGGCCGCTCGCAAAGTCTCGCACCATTCCGAGTCCGGCGGACGAAGTTGGCCAGCCCCACTCCCCAAGGCTATAGCCCACCCGTTTTTGTGGCCTTTTTCCGCTGGACGAACATGGCACCCCGGCCTTCGGGCGGTTATTTTTTGGCGCGGCTTTGCCCGGGGCTATTTCTGGCACACGGAGGCCGCTCGCAAAGTCTCGCGCCATTCCGAGTCCGGCGGACGAAGTTGGCCAGCGCCACCCCCCAAGGCTATAGCCCACCCGTTTTTGTGGCCTTTTTCCGCTGGACGAACTTGGCGCCCCGGCCTTCGGGCGGTCATTTTTGGATGAGGCTGTGCCCGGTGCTTATTTTTGGCACACGGAGGCCGCTCGCAAAGTCTCGCGCCATTCCGAGTCCGGCGGACGAAGTTGGCCAGCCCCACCCCCCAAGGCTATAGCCCACCCGTTTTTGTGGCCTTTTTCCGCTGGACGAACTTGGCGCCCCGGCCTTCGGGCGGTTATTTTTGGGCGCGGCTGTGTCGGGGGCCTACTTTTGGCACACAGAGGCCGCTCGCAAAGTCTCGTGCCAATCCGAGTCCGGCGGACGAAGTTGGCCAGCCCCACCCCCCAAGGCTTTGGCCCACCCGTTTTTGTGGCCTTTTTCCGCTGGACGAACTTGGCGCCCCGGCCTTCGGGCGGTTATTTTTGGGTGCGGCTATGCCCGGGGCCTATTTTTGACACATGGAGGCCGCTTACAAAGTCTCGCGCCATTCCGAGTCCGGCGGACGAAGTTGGCCAGCCCCACCCCCCAAGGCTGCCCACCAGTTTTTGTGGCCTTTTTCCGCTGGACGAACTTGGCGTCCCGGCCTTCGGGCGGTTATTTTTAGGCGTGGCTGTGCCCGGGTCTATTTTTGGCACACGGAGGCTGCTCGCAAAGTCTCGCGCCATTCCGAGTCCGGCGGGCGAAGTTGGCCAGCCCCACCCCCCAAGGCTATAGCCCACCCGTTTTTGTGGCCTTTTTCGCAGGACGAACTTGGCGCCCCGCTCTTGGGGCGGTTATTTTTGGGTGCGGCTGTGACCAGGGCCTATTTTTAGCACACGGAGGCCACTCGTAAAGTCACGCACCATTCCGAGTCCGGCGGACGAAGTGGGCCAGCCCCACCCCCCAAGGCTATAGCACACCCGTTTTTGTGGCCTTTTTCCACTGGACGAACTTGGCGTCCCGTCCTTTGGGCAGTTATTTTTGGGCGCGGCTGTGCCCGGGGCCTATTTTTGGCACACGGAGGCCGCTCGCAAAGTCTCGCGTCATTCCGAGTCCGGCGGACGAAGTTGGCCAGCCCCACCCCCAAGGCTATAGCCCACCCGTTTTTGTGGCCTTTTTCCGCTGGACGAACTTGCCGCCCCGGCCTTCAGGCGGTTATTTTTGGGCGCGGCTGTGCCCGGGGCCCATTTTTGGCACACGGAGGCCGATCGCAATGTCTCGCATCATTCCGAGTCTGGCGGACGAAGTCGGCCAGCCCCACCCCCCAAGGCTATACCCCACCCGTTTTTGTGGCCTTTTTCCGCTGGACGAACTTGCCGCCCCGGCCTTCGGGCGGTTATTTTTGGGCGCGGCTGTGCCCGGGGCCTATTTTTTGTACATGGAGGCCGCTCGCAAAGTCTCGCCACATTCCGAGTACGGCGGACGAAGTGGGCCAGCCCCACCCCCTAGGCTATAGCCCACCCGTTTTTGTGGCCTTTTTCCGCTGGAAGACTTGGCGCCCCGGACTTCGGGCGGTTATTTTTGGGCGCGGCTGTGCCCGGGGCCTATTTTTGGCACACGGAGGGCGCTCGCAAAGTCTCGCGCCATTCCGAGCCCGGCGGGCGAAGTATGCCAGCCCCGCCCCCCAAGGCTATAGCCCACCCGTTTTTGTGGCCTTTTTCCGCTGGACGAACTTTGCGCCCCGACTTCGGGCGGTTATTTTTGGGTTCGGCTTTGCCCGGGGCTATTTTTGTACATGGAGGCCGCTCGCAAAGTCTCGCGCCATTCCGAGTACGGCGGACGAAGTTGGCCAGCCCCACCCCCTAGGCTATAGCCCACCCGTTTTTGTGGCCTTTTTCCGCTGGAAGACTTGGCGCCCCGGCCTTCGGGCGGTAATTTTTGGGCGTGGCTGTGTCCGGGGCCTATTTTTGGCACACGGAGGCCGCTCGCAAAGTCTCGCGCCATTCCGAGTCCGGCGGGCGAAGTTGGCCAGCCCCGCCCCCCATGGCTATAGCCCACCCGTTTTTGTGGCCTTTTTCCGCTGGACGAACTTCGCGCCCCGGCCTTCGGGCGGATATTTTTGGGCGCGGCTGTGCCCGGGGCCTACTTTGGCACACGGAGGCCGCTCGCAAAGTCTCGCGCCATTCCGAGTCCGGCGGACGAGTTGGCCAGCCCCACCCCCCAAGGCTATAGCCCACCCGTTTTTGTGTCCTTTTTCCGCTGGACGAACTTGGCGACCAGGCCTTCGGGCGGTTATTTTTGGGTTCGGCTATGTCCGAGGCCTATTTCTAGCACACGGAGGCCGTTCGCAAAGTCTCGCGCCATTCCGAGTCCGGCGGACGAAGTGGGCCAGCCCCACCCCCAAGGCTATAGCCCACCCGTTTTTCTGGCCTTTTTCCGCTGGACGAACTTGGCGCCCCGGCCTTCGGGCGGTTATTTTTGGGTGTAGCTGTGCCCGCGGCCTATTATTCGCACGCGGAGGCCGCTCGCAAAGTCTCGCACCATTCCGAGCCCGGCGGATGAAGTTGGCCAGCCCCACCCCCCAAGGCTATAGCCCACCCGTTTCTGTGGCCTTTTTCCGCTGGACGAACTTGGCGCCCCGGCCTTCGGGCGGTTATTTTTTGGCGCGGCTTTGCCCGGGGCTATTTCTGGCACACGGAGGCCGCTCGCAAAGTCTCGCGCCATTCCGAGTCCGGCGGACGAAATTGGCCAGCGCCACCCCCCAAGGCTATAGCCCACCCGTTTTTGTGGCCTTTTTCCGCTGGACGAACTTGGCGCCCCGGCCTTCGGGCGGTCATTTTTGGATGAGGCTGTGCCCGGTGCTTATTTTTGGCACACGGAGGCCGCTCGCAAAGTCTCGCGCCATTCCGAGTCCGGCGGACGAAGTTGGCCAGCCCCACCCCCCAAGGCTATAGCCCACCCGTTTTTGTGGCCTTTTTCCGCTGGACGAACTTGGCGCTCCGGCCTTCGGGCGGTTATTTTTGGGCGCGGCTATGCCCGGGGCCTATTTTTAGCACACGGAGGCCGCTCGCAAAGTCTCACGCCATTCCGAGTCCGGCGGACGAAGTGGGCCAGCCCCACCCCCAAGGCTATAGCCCACCCGTTTTTGTGGCCTTTTTCCGCTGGACGAACTTGGCGCCCCGGCCTTCGGGCGGTTATTTTTGGGTGCAGCTGTGCCCGGGGCCTATTATTCGCACGCGGAGGCCGCTCGCAAAGTCTCGCACCATTCCGAGCCCGGCGGATGAAGTTGGCCAGCCCCACCCCCCAAGGCTATAGCCCACCCGTTTCTGTGGCCTTTTTCCGCTGGACGAACTTGGCGCCCCGGCCTTCGGGCGGTTATTTTTTGGCGCGGCTTTGCCCGGGGCTATTTCTGGCACACGGAGGCCGCTCGTAAAGTCTCGCGCCATTCCGAGTCCGGCGGACGAAATTGGCCAGCGCCACCCCCCAAGGCTATAGCCCACCCGTTTTTGTGGCCTTTTTCCGCTGGACGAACTTGGCGCCCCGGTCTTCGGGCGGTCATTTTTGGATGAGGCTGTGCCCGGTGCTTATTTTTGGCACACGGAGGCCGCTCGCAAAGTCTCGCGCCATTCCGAGTCCGGCGGACGAAGTTGGCCAGCCCCACCCCCCAAGGCTATAGCCCACCCGTTTTTGTGGCCTTTTTCCGCTGGACGAACTTGGCGCCCCGGCCATCGGGCGGTTATTTTTGGGCGCGGCTGTGTCCGGGGCCTATTTTTGGCACACAGAGGCCGCTCGCAAAGTCTCGCGCCAATCCGAGTCCGGCGGACGAAGTTGGCCATCCCCACCCCCCAAGGCTTTGGCCCAACCGTTTTTGTGGCCTTTTTCCGCTGGACGAACTTGGCGCCCCGGCCTTCGGGCCGTTATTTTTGGGTGCGGCTGTGCCCGGGGCCTATTTTTGACACATGGAGGCCGCTCGCAAAGTCTCGCGCCATTCCAAGTCCGGCGGGCGAAGTTGGCCAGCCCCACCCCCCAAGGCTATAGCCCACCCGTTTTTGTGGCCTTTTTCCGCTGGACGAACTTGGCGCTTCGGCCTTCGGGCGGTTATTTTTGGGCGCGGCTATGTCCGGGGCCTATTTCTAGCACACGGAGGCCGCTCGCAAAGTCTAGCGCCATTCCGAGTCCGGCGGACGAAGTGGGCCAGCCCCACCCCCAAGGCTATAGCCCACCCGTTTTTGTGGCCTTTTTCCGCTGGACGAACTTGGCGCCCCGGCCTTCGGGCGGTTATTTTTGGGTGCGGCTGTGCCCGGGGCCTATTATTCGCACGCGGAGGCCGCTCGCAAAGTCTCGCACCATTCCGAGCCCGGCGGACGAAGTTGGCCAGCCCCACCCCCCAAGGCTATAGCCCACCCGTTTCTGTGGCCTTTTTCCGCTGGACGAACTTGGCGCCCCGGCCTTCGGGCGGTTATTTTTGGGTACGGCTGTGCCCGGGGCCTATTTGTGGCACACGGAGGCCGCTCGCAAAGTCTCGCGCCATTCCGAGTCCGGCGGGCGAAGCTGGCCAGCCCCGCCCCCCAAGGCTATAGCCCACCCATTTTTGTGGCCTTTTTCCGCTGGACGAACTTGGCGCCCCGGCCTTCGGGCGGTTATTTTTGGGCGCGGCTGTGCCCGCGGCCTATTTTTGGCATACGGAGGCCCCTCGCAAAGTCTCGCGGCATTCCGAGTCCGGCGGACGAAGTGGGCGAGCCCCACCCCCCGAGGCTATAGCCCACCCGTTTTTGTGGCCTTTTTCCGCTTGACGAACTTGGCCCCCCGGCCTGGGGAGGTTATTTTTGGGTGCGGCTGTGCCCGCGGCCTATTTTTTGCATACGGAGGCCCCTCGCAAAGTCTCGCGCAATTCCGAGTCCGGCGGACGAAGTTGGCCAGCCCCACCCCCCAAGGCTATAGCCCACCCGTTTTTGTGGCCTTTTTCCGCTGGACGAACTTGGCGCCCCGGCCTTCGGGAGGGTATTTTTGGGCGCGGCTGTGCCCGCGGCCTATTTTTGGCACACGGAGGCGCCTCACAAAGTCTCGCGCCATTCCGAGTCCGGCGGACGAAGTTGGCCAGCCCCACCCCCAAGGCTATAGCCCAACCGTTTTTGTGGCCTTTTTCCGCTGGACGAACTTGGCGCCCCGGCCTTCGGGCGGTTATTTTTGGGTGCGGCTGTGCCCGGGGCCTATTTTTGACACATGGAGGCCGCTCGCAAAGTCTCGCGCCATTCCAAGTCCGGCGGGCGAAGTTGGCCAGCCCCACCCCCCAAGGCTATAGCCCACCCGTTTTTGTGGCCTTTTTCCGCTGGACGAACTTGGCGCTTCGGCCTTCGGGCGGTTATTTTTGGGCGCGGCTATGTCCGGGGCCTATTTCTAGCACACGGAGGCCGCTCGCAAAGTCTAGCGCCATTCCGAGTCCGGCGGACGAAGTGGGCCAGCCCCACCCCCAAGGCTATAGCCCACCCGTTTTTGTGGCCTTTTTCCGCTGGACGAACTTTGCGCCCCGACTTCGGTCGGTTATTTTTGGGTTCGGCTTTGCCCGGGGCTATTTTTGTACACGGAGGCCGCTCGCAAAGTCTCGCGCCATTCCGAGTACGGCGGACGAAGTTGGCCAGCCCCACCCCCTAGGCTATAGCCCACCCGTTTTTGTGGCCTTTTTCCGCTGGAAGACTTGGCGCCCCGGCCTTCGGGCGGTTATTTTTGGGCGCGGCTGTGCCCGGGGCCTATTTTTGGCACACGGAGGCCGCTCGCAAAGTCTCGCGCCATTCCGAGTCCGGCGGACGAAGTTGGCCAGCCCCGCCCCCCAAGGCTATAGCCCACCCGTTTTTGTGGCCTTTTTCCGCTTGACGAACTTGGCCCCCCGGCCTGGGGAGGTTATTTTTGGGTGCGGCTGTGCCCGCGGCCTATTTTTTGCATGCGGAGGCCCCTCACAAAGTCTCGCGCAATTCCGAGTCCGGCGGACGAAGTTGGCCAGCCCCACCCCCCAAGGCTATAGCCCACCCGTTTTTGTGGCCTTTTTCCGCTGGACGAACTTGGCGCCCCGGCCTTCGGGCGGTTATTTTTGGGCGCGGCTGTGCCCGCGGCCTATTTTTGGCATACGGAGGCCCCTCGCAAAGTCTCGCGGCATTCCGAGTCCGGCGGACGAAGTGGGCGAGCCCCACCCCCCGAGGCTATAGCCCACCCGTTTTTGTGGCCTTTTTCCGCTTGACGAACTTGGCCCCCCGGCCTGGGGAGGTTATTTTTGGGTGCGGCTGTGCCCGCGGCCTATTTTTTGCATACGGAGGCCCCTCACAAAGTCTCGCGCAATTCCGAGTCCGGCGGACGAAGTTGGCCAGCCCCACCCCCCAAGGCTATAGCCCACCCGTTTTTGTGGCCTTTTTCCGCTGGACGAACTTGGCGTCCCGGCCTTCGGGAGGGTATTTTTGGGCGCGGCTGTGCCCGCGGCCTATTTTTGGCACACGGAGGCGCCTCACAAAGTCTCGCGCCATTCCGAGTCCGGCGGACGAAGTTGGCCAGCCCCACCCCCAAGGCTATAGCCCACCCGTTTTTGTGGCCTTTTTCCGCTGGACGAACTTGCCGCCCCGGCCTTCGGCCGGTTATTTTTGGGCGCGGCTGTACCCGGGGCCCATTTTTTGTACACGGAGGCCGCTCGCAAAGTCTCGCCACATTCCGAGTATGGCGGACGAAGTGGGCCAGCCCCACCACCTAGGCTATAGCCCACCCGTTTTTGTGGCCTTTTTCCGCTGGAAGACTTGGCGCCCCGGCCTTCGGGCGGTTATTTTTGGGCGCGGCTGTGCCCGGGGCCTATTTTTGGCACACGGAGGCCGCTCGCAAAGTCTCGCGCCATTCCGAGTCCGGCGGGCGAAGTTGGCCAGCCCCGCCCCCCAAGGCAATAGCCCACCCGTTTTTGTGGCCTTTTTCCGCTGGACGAACTTCGCGCCCCGGCCTTCGGGCGGATATTTTTGGGCGCGGCTGTGCCCGGGGCCTATTTTGGCACACGGAGGCCGCTCGCAAAGTCTCGCGCCATTCCAAGTCCGGCGGGCGAAGTTGGCCAGCCCCACCCCCCAAGGCTATAGCCCACCCGTTTTTGTGGCCTTTTTCCGCTGGACGAACTTGGCGCTCCGGCCTTCGGGCGGTTATTTTTGGGCGCGGCTATGCCCGGGGCCTATTTCTAGCACACGGAGGCCGCTCGCAAAGTCTAGCGCCATTCCGAGTCCGGCGGACGAAGTGGGCCAGCCCCACCCCCAAGGCTATAGCCCACCCGTTTTTGTGGCCTTTTTCCGCTGGACGAACTTGGCGCCCCGGCCTTCGGGCGGTTATTTTTGGGTGCGGCTGTGCCCGGGGCCTATTATTCGCACGCGGAGGCCGCTCGCAAAGTCTCGCACCTTTCCGAGCCCGGCGGACGAAGTTGGCCAGCCCCACCCCCCAAGGCTATAGCCCACCCGTTTCTGTGGCCTTTTTCCGCTGGACGAACTTGGCGCCCCGGCCTTCGGGCGGTTATTTTTGGGTACGGCTGTGCCCGGGGCCTATTTTTGGAACACGGAGGCCGCTCGCAAAGTCTCGCGCCATTCCGAGTCCGGCGGGCGAAGCTGGCCAGCCCCGCCCCCCAAGGCTATAGCCCACCCGTTTTTGTGGCCTTTTTCCGCTGGACGAACTTGGCGCCCCGGCCTTCGGGCGGTTATTTTTGGGCGCGGCTGTGCCCGCGGCCTATTTTTGGCATACGGAGGCCCCTCGCAAAGTCTCGCGGCATTCCGAGTCCGGCGGACGAAGTGGGCGAGCCCCACCCCCCGAGGCTATAGCCCACCCGTTTTTGTGGCCTTTTTCCGCTGTACGAACTTGGCCCCCCGGCCTGGGGAGGTTATTTTTGGGTGTGGCTGTGCCCGCGGCCTAATTTTTGCATACGGAGGCCCCTCGCAAAGTCTCGCGCCATTCCGAGTCCGGCGGACGAAGTTGGCCAGCCCCAACACCCGAGCCTATAGCCCACCCGTTTTTGTGGCCTTTTTCCACTGGACGAACTTGGCGCCCCGGCCTTCCCGCTTTTATTTTTGGGCGCGGCTGTGCCCGCGGCCTATTTTTGGCACGCGGAGGTGCCTCGCAAAGTCTCGCGCAATTCCGAGTCCGGAGGACGAAGTTGGCCAGCCCCACCCCCCAAGGCTATAGCCCACCCGTTTTTGTGGCCTTTTTCCGCTGGACGAACTTGGCGTCCCGGCCTTCGGGAGGGTATTTTTGGGCGCGGCTGTGCCCGCAGCCTATTTTTGGCACACGGAGGCGCCTCACAAAGTCTCGCGCCATTCCGAGTCCGGCGGACGAAGTTGGCCAGCCCCACTGCCCAAGGCTATAGCCCACCCGTTTTTGTGGCCATTTTCCGCTGGACGAACTTGGCACCCCGGCCTTCGGGCGGGTATTTTTGGGCGAGGCTGTGCCCGCGGCCTTTTTTTGGCACACGGAGGTGCCTCACAAAGTCTTGCGCCATTACGAGTCCGGCGGACGAAGTTGGCCAGCTCCACCCCCAAAGGCTATAGCCCACCCGTTTTTGTGCCCATTTTCCGCTGTACGAACTTGGCGCCCCGGCCTTCGGGCGGGTATTTTTGGGCGCGGCTGTGACCGCGGCCCATTTTTGGCACACGGAGGTGCCTCGCAAAGTCTCGCGCCATTCTTAGTCCGGCGGATGAAGTTGGCCACCCCCACCCCCCAAGGCTATAGCCCACCCGTTTTTGTGGCCATTTTCCGCTGTACGAACTGGGCGCCCCGGCTTTCGGGCGGGTATTTTTGGGCGCGGCGGTGCCCGCGCCCTATTTTTGGCACACGGAGCCGCCTCGCAAAGTCTTGCGCCATTCTGAGTCCGGCGGACGAAGTTGGCCAGCCCCACCCCCCAAGGCTATAGCCCACCCGTTTTTGTGCCCTTTTTCCACTGGACGAACTTGGCGCCCCGGCCTTCGGGCGGTTATTTTTGGGTGCGGCTATGCCCGGGGCCTATTTTTGGCACACGGAGTCCGCTCTCAAAGTCTCGCGCCATTCCGAGTCCGGCGGACGAAGTTGGCCAGGCCCACCCCCCAAGGCTATAGCCCGCCCGTTTCTGTGGCCTTTTTCCGCTGGACGAATTTGGCGCCCCGGCCTTCGGGCGGTTATTTTTAGGCGCGGCTGTGCCCGGGGCCTATTTTTGGCACACGGAGGCCGTTCGTAAAGTCTCCGGCCATTCCGAGTCCGGCGGACGAAGTGGGCCTGCCCCACCACCCAAGGGTATAGCCCACCCGTTTTGTGGCCTTTTTCCGCTGGACGAACTTGGCGCCGCGGCCTTCGTGCGGTTATTTTTGGGCACGGCTGTGCCCGAGGCCTATTTTTGGCACACGGAGGCCGCTCGCAAAGTCTCGCGCCATTCCGAGTCCGGCGGGCGAAGTTGGCCAGCCCCACCCCCCAAGGCTATAGCCCACCCGTTTTTGTGGCCTTTTTCCGCTGGACGAACTTGGCGCCCCGGCCTTCGGGCAGTTATTTTTGCGCGCGGCTGTGCCCGGGGCCTATTTTTGGCACACGGAGGCGCTCGCAAAGTCTCGCGCCATTCCGCGTCCGGCGGACGAAGTTGGCCAGCCCCACCCCACAAGGCTATAGCCCACCCGTTTTTGTGGCCTTTTTCCGCTGGACGAACTTGGCGCCCCGGCCTTCGGGCAGTTATTTTTGGGTGCGGCTGTTCCCGGGGCTTATTTTTGGCACACGGAGGCCGCTCGCAAAGTCTCGCGCCATTCCGAGTCCGGCGGACGAAGTTGGCCAGCCCCACCCCCCAAGGCTATAGCCCACCCGTTTTTGTGGCCTTTTTCCGCTGGACGAACTTGGCGCCCCGGTCTTCGGGCGGTTATTTTTGGGCGCGGCTGTGCCCGGGGCCTATTTTTGGTACACGGAGGCCGCTCGCAATGTCTCGCGCCATTCCGAGGCCAACAGACGAAGTTGGCCAGCCCCACCCCCCAAGGCTATAGCCCACCCGTTTCTGTGGCCTTTTTCCGCTGGACGAACTTGGCGGCCCGGCTTTCGGGCAGTTATTTTTTGGCGCGGCTGTGCCCGGGGCCTATTTTTGGCGCACAGAGGCCGCTCGCAAAGTCTCGCGCCATTCCGAGTCCGGCGGACGAAGTAGGCCAGCCCCACCCCCCAAGGCTATAGCCCACCCGTTTCTGTGGCCTTTTTCCTCTGGATGAACTTGGCGCCCCGGTCTTCGGGCGGTTATTTTTGGGCGCGGCTGTGCCCGGGGCCTATTTTTGGCACACGGAGATTGCTCGCCAAGTCTCGCGCCATTCCGAGTCCGGCGGACGAAGTTGGCCAGCCCCACCCCCCAAGGCTATAGCCCACCCGTTTTTGTGCCCTTTTTCCGCTGGACGAACTTGGCGCCCCGGCCTTCGGAAGGGTATTTTTGGGCGCGGCTATGCCCGAGATCTATTTTTGGCACACGGAGGCGCCTCGCAAAATCTCGCGCCATTCCGAGTCCGGCGGACGAAGTGGGCCAACCCCACCCCCCAAGGCTATAGCACACCCGTTTTTGTGGCCTTTTTCCGCTGGACGAACTTGGCGCCGCGGCCTTTGGGAGGGTATTTTTGGGCACAGCTGTGCCTGCGGCCTATTTTTGGCACACGGAGGCGCCTCGCAAAGTTTCGCGCCATTCCGAATCCAGCGGACAAAGTTGGCCAGCCGCACCCCCCAAGGCTATAGCACACCCGTTTTTGTGGCCTTTTTCCGCTGGACGAACTTGGCGCCCCGGCCTTCGGGCGGGTATTTTTGGGCGCGGCTGTGCCCGCAGCCTATTTTTGGCACACGGAGGCGCCTCGCAAAGTCTCGCGCCATTCCGAGTCCGGCGGACGAAGTTGGCCAGCCCCACCCCCCAAGGCTATAGCCCACCCGTTTTTGTGGCCTTTTTCCGCTGGACGAACTTGGCGCCCCGGCCTTCGGGCAGTTATTTTTGGGTGCGGCTGTGCCCGGGGCCTATTTTTGGCACACGGAGGCCGTTCGTAAAGTCTCCGGCCATTCCGAGTCCGGCGGACGAAGTGGGCCTGCCCCACCACCCAAGGGTATAGCCCACCCGTTTTGTGGCCTTTTTCCGCTGGACGAACTTGGCGCCGCGGCCTTCGTGCGGTTACTTTTGGGCACGGCTGTGCCCGAGGCCTATTTTTGGCACACGGAGGCCGCTCGCAAAGTCTCGCGCCATTCCGAGTCCGACGGGCGAAGTTGGCCAGCCCCACCCCCCAAGGCTATAGCCCACCCGTTTTTGTGGCCTTTTTCCGCTGGACGAACTTGGCGCCCCGGCCTTCGGGCAGTTATTTTTGGGCGCGGCTGTGCCCGGGGCCTATTTTTGGCACACGGAGGCCGCTCGCAAAGTCTCGCGCCATTCCGCGTCCGGCGGACGAAGTTGGCCAGCCCCACCCCCCAAGGCTATAGCCCACCCGTTTTTGTGGCCTTTTTCCGCTGGACGAACTTGGCGCCCCGGCCTTCGGGCAGTTATTTTTGGGTGCGGCTGTGCCCGGGGCCTATTTTTGGCACACGGAGGCCGCTCGCAAAGTCTCGCGCCATTCCGAGTCCGGCGGACGAAGTTGGCCAGCCCCACCCCCCAAGGCTATAGCCCACCCGTTTTTGTGGCCTTTTTCCGCTGGACGAACTTGGCGCCCCGGTCTTCGGGTGGTTATTTTTGGGCGCGGCTGTACCCGGGGCCTATTTTTGGTACACGGAGGCCGCTCGCAATGTCTCGCGCCATTCCGAGGCCAACAGACGAAGTTGGCCAGCCCCACCCCCCAAGGCTATAGCCCACCCGTTTCTGTGGCCTTTTTCCGCTGGACGAACTTGGCGGCCCGGCTTTCGGGCAGTTATTTTTTGGCGCGGCTGTGCCCGGGGCCTATTTTTGGCGCACAGAGGCCGCTCGCAAAGTCTCGCGCCATTCCGAGTCCGGCGGACGAAGTAGGCCAGCCCCACCCCCCAAGGCTATAGCCCACCCGTTTCTGTGGCCTTTTTCCTCTGGATGAACTTGGCGCCCCAGCCTTCGGGCGGTTATTTTTGGGCGCGGCTGTGCCCGGGGCCTATTTTTGGCACACGGAGATTGCTCGCCAAGTCTCGCGCCATTCCGAGTCCGGCGGACGAAGTTGGCCAGCCCCACCCCCCAAGGCTATAGCCCACCCGTTTTTGTGCCCTTTTTCCGCTGGACGAACTTGGCGCCCCGGCCTTCGGAAGGGTATTTTTGGGTGCGGCTATGCCCGAGATCTATTTTTGGCACACGGAGGCGCCTCGCAAAATCTCGCATCATTCCGAGTCCGGCGGACGAAGTGGGCCAACCCCACCCCCCAAGGCTATAGCACACCCGTTTTTGTGGCCTTTTTCCGCTGGACGAACTTGGCGCCGCGGCCATTGGGAGGGTATTTTTGGGCACAGCTGTGCCTGCGGCCTATTTTTGGCACACGGAGGCGCCTCGCAAAGTCTCGCGCCATTCCGAATCCAGCGGACAAAGTTGGCCAGCCGCACCCCCCAAGGCTATAGCACACCCGTTTTTGTGGCCTTTTTCCGCTGGACGAACTTGGCGCCCCGGCCTTCGGGCGGGTATTTTTGGGCGTGGCTGTGCCCGCGGCCTATTTTTGGCACACGGAGGCGCCTCGCAAAGTCTCGCGCCATTCCAAGTCCGGCGGACAAAGTTGGCCAGCCCCACCCCCGAAGGCTATAGCCCACCCGTTTTTGTGGCCATTTTTCCGCTGGGAGATTTCGGCGCGCCGACCTTCGGGGGGTTATTTTTGGGCGCGGCTGTGCCAGCGGCCTATTTTTGGCACGCGGAAGCCGCTCGCAAAGTCTCACCCCATTCTGAGTCCGGCGGACGAAGTTGGCCAGCCCCTCCCTCCAAGGCTATAGCCCACCAGTTTTTTGGCCATTTTTCCGCTGGACGAACTTGGCGCCCCAGCCTTCGGGCGGTTATTTTTGGGCGCGCCTGTGCCCGCGGCCTATTTTTGGCACGCGGAGGCCGCTCGCAAAGTCTCGCCCCATTCCGAGTCCGGCGGACGAAGTCGGCCAGCCCCACCCCCCAAGGCTATAGCCCACCCGTTTTTCTGGCCTTTTTCCGCTGGACGAACTTGGCGCCCCGGCCCTCGGGTAGTTATTTTTGGGTGCGGCTGTGCCCGTGACCTATTTTTACACGCGGGGGCCCCTCAGAAATTCTCGCGCCATTCCGAGTCCAGCGGACGAAGTCGGCTAGCCGCACCCCACAAGGCTATAGCCCACCCGTTTTTGTGGCCTTTTTCCGCTGGACTAACTTGGCGACCCGGCCTTCGGGCGGTTATTTTTGGGTGTGGCTGGGCCCGTGGCCTATTTTTGGCACACGGAGGCCCCTCGCAAAGTCTCGCGCCATTCCGAGTCCGGCGGACGAAGTTGGCCAGCCCCACCCCCCAAGGCTATAGCCCACCCGTTTTTGTGGCCTTTTTCCGCTGGACGAATTTGGCGCCCTGGCCGTGGGTGGTTATTTTTGGGCACGGCTGTGCCCATGGCCTATTTTTGGCACACGGAGGCCCCTCGCAAAGTCTCGCGCCATTCCGAGTCCGGCGGACGAAGTTGGCCAGCCCCATCCCCCAAGGCTATAGCGCACCCGTTTTTGTGGCATTTTTCCGCTGGACGAACTTGGCGCCCCAAGTTTCGGGCGGTTATTTTTGGGCGCGGCTGTGCCCGCGGCCTATTTTTGGCATACGGAGGCCCCTCGCAAAGTCTCGCGGCATTCCGAGTCCGGCGGACGAAGTGGGCGAGCCCCACCCCCCGAGGCTATAGCCCACCCGTTTTTGTGGCCTTTTTCCGCTTGACGAACTTGGCCCCCCGGCCTGGGGCGGTTATTTTTGGGCGTGGCTGTGGGCGCGGCCTATTTTTTGCATACGGAGGCCCCTCGTAAAGTCTCGCGCCATTCCGAGTCCGGCGGACGAAGTTGGCCAGCCCCACCCCCCAAGGCTATAGCCCACCCGTTTTTGTGGCCTTTTTCCGCTGGACGAACTTGGCGTCCCGGCCTTCGGGAGGGTATTTTTGGGCGCGGCTGTGCCCGCGGCCTATTTTTGGCACACGGAGGCGCCTCACAAAGTCTCGAGCCATTCCGAGTCCGGCGGACGAAGTCGGCCAGCCCCACCCCCCAAGGGTATAGCCCACCCGTTTTTGTGGCCTTTTTCCGCTGGACGAACTTGGCGCCACGGCCTTCCGGCTGTTATTTTTGGGCGCGGCTGTGCCCGAGGCCTATTTTTGGCACATGGAGGCCCCTTGCAAAGTCTCGCGCCATTCCGAGTCCGGCGGACTAAGTTGGCCTGCCCCACCCTCCAAGGCTATAGCCCACCAGTTTTTTGGCCATTTTTCCGCTGGACGAACTTTGCGCCCCAGCCTTCGGGCGGTTATTTTTGGGCGCGCCTGTGCCCGCGGCCTATTTTTGGCACGCGGAGGCCGCTCGCAAAGTCTCGACCCATTCCGAGTCCGGCGGACGAAGTCGGCCAGACCCTCCCTCCAAGGCTATAGCCCACCCGTTTTTTGGCCATTTTTCCGCTGGACGAACTTGGCGCCCCGGCCTTCGGGCGGTTATTTTTTGGCGCGGCTGTGCCGGCTGCCTATTTTTGGCAGCCGGAGGCCGCTCGCAAAGTCTCACCCCATTCCGAGTCCGGCGGACGAAGTCGGCCAGCCTCACCCCCCAAGGCTATAGCCCACCCGTTTTTCTGGCCTTTTTCCGCTGGACGAACTTGGCGCCCCGGCCCTTGGGTAGTTATTTTTGGGTGCGGCTGTGCCCGTGGCCAATTTTTACACGCGGGGGTCCCTCGGAAATTCTCGCGCCATTCCGAGTCCAGCGGACGAAGTCGGCTAGCCGCACCCCACAAGGCTATAGCCCACCCGTTTTTGTGGCCTTTTTCCGCTGGACTAACTTGGCGACCCAGCCTTCGGGCTGTTATTTTTGGGTGCGGCTGGGCCCGTGGCCTATTTTTGGCACACGGAGGCCCCTCGCAAAGTCTCGCGCCATTCCGAGTCCGGCGGACGAAGTTGGCCAGCCCCACCCCCCAAGGCTATAGCCCACCCGTTTTTGTGGCCTTTTTCCGCTGGACGAACTTGGCGCCCCGGCCGTGGGTGGTTATTTTTGGGCGCGGCTGTGCCCATGGCCTATTTTTGGCACACAGAGGCCCCTCGCAAAGTCTCGCGCCATTCCGAGTCCGGCGGACGAAGTTGGCCAGCCCCAACACCCGAGCCTATAGCCCACCCGTTTTTGTGGCATTTTTCCGCTGGACGAACTTGGCGCCCCGGCCTTCCAGCTTTTATTTTTGGGCGCGGCTGTGCCCGCGGCCTATTTTTGGCACGCGGAGGTGCCTCGCAAAGTCTCGCGCAATTCCGAGTCCGGCGGACGAAGTGGGCCAGCCCCACCCCCCAAGGCTATAGCCCACCCATTTTTGTGGCCTTTTTCCGCTGGACGAACTTGGCGTCCCGGCCTTCGGGAGGGTATTTTTGGGCGCGGCTGTGCCCGCGGCCTATTTTTGGCACACGGAGGCGCCTCACAAAGTCTCGCGCCATTCCGAGTCCGGCGGACGAAGTCGGCCAGCCCCACCCCCCAAGGGTATAGCCCACCCGTTTTTGTGGCCTTTTTCCGCTGGACGAACTTGGCGCCACGGCCTTCCGGCTGTTATTTTTGGGCGCGGCTGTGCCCGCGGCCTATTTTTGGCACACGGAGGCCCCTTACAAAGTCTCGCGCCATTCCGAGTCCGGCGGACTAAGTTGGCCTGCCCCACCCCCCAAGGCTATAGCCCACCCGTTTTTGTGGCCTTTTTCCGCTGGTCGAACTTGGCGCCCCGGCCTTCGGGCGGTTATTTTTGGACGCGCCTGTGTCTGTGGCCTATTTTTAACACACAGAGGCCCCTCGTAAATTCTCGCGCCATTCCGAGTCCGGCAGACGAAGTTGGTCTGCCCCACCCCCCAAGGCCATAGCCCACCCGTTTTTGTGGCCTTTTTCCGTTGGACGAGCTTGGCGCCCCAGCCTTCGGGAGGTTATTTTTGGGCGGGGCTGTGCCCGCGGCATATTTTTGGCACACGGAGGCGCCTCACAAAGTCTCGCGCCATTCCGAGTCCGGCGGACGAAGTCGGCCAGCCCCTCCCCCCAAGGCTATAGCCCACCCGTTTTGTGGCCATTTTTCCGCTGGACGAACTTGGTGCCCCGGCCTTCGGGCGGTTATTTTTGGGTGCGGCTGTGGCCACGGCCTATTTTTGGCACGCGGAGGCCGATCGCAAATTCTCGCCCCATTCCGAGTCCGGCGGACGAAGTTGGCCAGCCCCTCCCCCCAAGGCTATAGCCCACCCGCTTTTTTGCCATTTTTCCGCTGGACGAACTTGGCGCCCCGGCCTTCGGGCGGTTATTTTTGGGTACGGCTGTGCCCGCGGCCTATTTTTGGCATGCGGAGCCCGCTCGCAAAGTCTCGCCCCATTCCGAGTCCGGCGAACGAAGTTGGCCAGTCCCTCCCCCCAAGGCTATAGCCCACCCGTTTTTTGGCCATTTTTCCGCTGGACGAAGTTGGCGCCGCGGCCTTCGGGCGGGTATTTTTAGGCGCGACTGTGCCCGCGGCCTATATTTGGCACACGGAGGTGCCTCACAAAGTCTCGCGCCATTCCGAGTCCGGCGGACGAAGTGGGCCAACCCCACCCCCCAAGGCTATAGCCCACCCGTTTTTGTGGCCTTTTTCCGCTGGACGAACTGGGCGCCGCGGCCTTCGGGCGGGTATTTTTGGGCGCGGCTGTGACTGCGGCCTATTTTTGGCACATGGAGGCGACTCGCAAAGTCTCGCGCCATTTCGAGTCCGGCGGACGAAGTTGGCCAGCCCTACCCCCCAAGACTATAGCCCACCCGTTTTTATGGCCTTTTTCCGCTGGACGAACTTGTCGCCGCGGCCTTCGTGCGGGTATTTTTGGGTACGGCTGTGCCCGCGGCCTATTTTTGGCACACATAGGCGCCTCGCAAACTCTCGCGCCATTCCGAGTCCGGCGGACGAAGTGGGCCAGCCCCACCCCCCAAGGCTATAGCCCACCCGTTTTTGTGGTATTTTTCCGCTGGACGAACTTGGCGCCGCGACCTTCGGGCGGGTATTTTTGGGTGCGGCTGTGCCTGCGGCCTATTTTTGGCACACGGAGGCGACTCGCAAAGTCTCGCGGCATTCCGAGTCCGGCGGACGAATTTGGCCAGCCCCACCCCCCAAGGCAATAGCCCACCCGTTTTTGTGGCCTTTTTCCGCTGCATGAACTTGGCGCCGCGGCCTTCGGGTGGGTATTTTTGGGTGCGGCTCTGCCCACGGCCTATTTTTGCCACACGGAGGTGCCTCGCATAGTCTCGCGCCATTCCGAGTCCGGCGGACGAAGTGGGCCAGCCCCACCCCCCAAGGCTATAGCCCACCCGTTGTTGTGGCCTTTTTCCGCTGGACGAACTTGGTGCCGCGGTCTTCGGGCGGGTATTTTTGGGCGCGGCTGTGCCCGCGGCCTATTTTTTGCACACGGAGGCGCCTCACAAAGTCTCGCGCCATTCCGAGTCCGGCGGACGAAGTCGGCCAGCCCCACCCCCCAAGGCTATAGCCCACCCGTTTTTGTGGCCTTTTTCCGCTGGACGAACTCGGCGCCGCGGCCTTCGGGCGGGTATTTTTGGGCGCGATTGTGCCCGCGGCCTATATTTGGCACACGGAGGCACCTCGCAAAGTCTCGCGCCAATCCGAGTCCGGCGGACGAAGTGGGCCAGCCCCACCCCCCAAGGCTATAGCCCACCCATTTTTGTGGCCTTTTTCCGCTGGACGAACTTGGCGCCGCGGCCTTCGGGCGGGTATTTTTGGGCGCGGCTGTGCCCGCGGCCTATTTTTGGCACACGGAGGTGCCTCGCAAAATCTCGCGCCATTCCGAGTCCGGCGGACGAAATTGGCCAGCCCCACCCCCCAAGGCTATAGACCACCCGTTTTTGTGGCCTTTTTCCGCTGGACGAAGTTGGCGTCGCGGCCTTCGGGCGGGTCTTTTTGGGCGCGTCTGTGCCCGCGGCCTATTTTTGGCACACGGAGGTGCCTCGCACAGTCTCGCGCTATTCTGAGTCCGGCGGACGAAGTTGGCCAGCCCCACCCCCCGAGGCTGTAGCCCACCTGTTTTTGTGGCCTTTTTCCGCTGGACGAACTCGGCGCCGCGGCCTTCGGGCGGGTATTTTTGGGTGCGGCTGGGCACGCGGCCTATTTTTGGTACACGGAGGCACCTCGCAAAGTCTCGCGCCATTCCGAGTCCGGCGGACGAAGTGGGCCAGCCCCACCCCCCAAGGCTATAGCCCACCCGTTTTTGTGGCCTTTTTCCGCTGGACGAACTTGGCGCCGCGGCCTTCGGGCGGGTATTTTTGGGCACGGCTGTGCCCGCGGCCTATTTTTGGCACACGGAGGTGCCTCGTAAAATCTCGCGCCATTCCGAGTCCGGCGGACGAAATTGGCCAGCCCCACCCCCCAAGGCTATAGACCACCCGTTTTTGTGGCCTTTTTCCGCTGGACGAAGTTGGCGTCGCGGCCTTCGGGCGGGTCTTTTTGGGCGCGTCTGTGCCCCGGCCTATTTTTGGCACACGGAGGCACCTCGCAAAGTCTCGCGCCATTCCGAGTCCGGCGGACGAAGTGGGCCAGCCCCACCCCCAAGGCTATAGCCCACCCGTTTTTGTGGCCTTTTTCCGCTGGACGAACTTGGCGCCGCGGCCTTCGGGCGGGTATTTTTTGGGGCGGCTGTGCCCACGGCCTATTTTTGGCACACGGAGGCACCTCGCAAAATCTCGCGCCATTCCGAGTCCGGCGGATGAAATTGGCCAGCCCCACCCCCCAAGGCTGTAGCCCACCCGTTTTTGTGGCCTTTTTCCGCTGGACGAACTTGGCGTCGCGGCCTTCGGGCGGGTCTTTTTGGGCGCGTCTGTGCCCGCGGCCTATTTTTGGCACACGGAGGCGCCTCACAAAGTCTCGCGCCATTCCGAGTCCAGCGGACGAAGTCGGCCAGCCCCACCCCCGAAGGCTATAGCCCACCCGTTTTTGTGGCCTTTTTCCGCTGGACGAACTCGGCGCCGCGGCCTTCGGGCGGGTATTTTTGGGCGCGGCTGGGCCCGCGGCCTATTTATGGTACACGGAGGCACCTCGCAAAGTCTCGCGCCATTCCGAGTCCGGCCGACGAAGTGGGCCAGCCCCACGCCCCCAAGGCTATAGCCCACCCGTTTTTGTGGCCTTTTTCCGCTGGACGAACTTGGCGCCTCGGCCTTCGGGCGGGTATTTTTGGGCGCGGCTGTGCCCGCGGCCTATTTTTGGCACACGGAGGTGCCTCGCAAAATCTCGCGCCATTCCGAGTCCGGCGGACGAAATTGGCCAGCCCCACCCCACAAGGCTATAGACCACCCGTTTTTGTGGCCTTTTTCCGCTGGACGAAGTTGGCGTCGCGGCCTTCGGGCGGGTCTTTTTGGGCGCGTCTGTGCCCGCGGCCTATTTTTGGCACATGGAGGTGCCTCGCACAGTCTCGCGCTATTCCGAGTCCGGCGGACGAAGTTTGCCAGCCCCACCCCCAAAGACTATGGCCCACCCGTTTTTGTGGCCTTTTTCCGCTGGACTAACTTGGCGCCCCGGCCTTCGGGCGGGTATTTTTGGGCGCAGCTGTGCCCTCGGCCTATTTTTGGCACACGGAGGCGCCTCGCAAAGTCTCGCGCCATTCCGAGTCCGGCGGACGAAGTGGGCCAGCCCCACGCCCCAAGGCTATAGCCCACCCGTTTTTGTGGCCTTTTTCCTCTGGACGAACTTGGAGCCCCGGCCTTCGGGCGGTTATTTTTGGACGCGGCTGTGCGCGGGGACTATTTTTGGGCCACGGAGGCTGCTCCCAAAGTCTCGAGCCATTCCGAGTCCGGCGGACGAAGTTGGCAAGCCCCACCCCCCAAGGCTATAGCCCACCCGTTTTTGTGGCCTTTTTCCGCTGGACGAACTTGGCGCCCCGGCCTTCGGGCGGTTATTTCTGTGTGCGGCTGTGCCCGGGGCCTATTTTTCGCACACGGAGGCCGCTCGCAAAGTCTCGCGCGATTCCGAGTCCGGCGGACGAAGTTTGCCAGCCCCACCCCCAAAGACTATGGCCCACCCGTTTTTGTGGCCTTTTTCCGCTGGACTAACTTGGCGCCCCGGCCTTCGGGCGGGTATTATTGGGCGCGGCTGTGCCCTCGGCCTATTTTTGGCACACGGAGGCGCCTCGCAAAGTCTCGCGCCACTCCGAGTCCGGCGGACGAAGTGAGCCAGCCCCACGCCCCAAGGCTATAGCCCACCCGTTTTTGTGGCCTTTTCCGCTGGACGAACTTGGCGCCCCGGCCTTCGGGCGGTTATTTTTGGGCGCGCCTGTACCCGGGGCCTATTTTTGGGCCACGGAGGCCGCTCGCAAAGTCTCGCGCCATTCCAAGTCAGGCGGATGAAGTTGGCCAGCCCCACCCCCCAAGGCTATAGCCCACCCGTTTTTGTGGCCTTTTTCCGCTGGACGAACTTGGAGCCCCGGCCTTCGGGCGGTTATTTTTGGAAGTGGTTGTGCCCGGGGCCTATTTTTGGCACACGGAGGCCGCTCCCAAAGTCTCGCGCCAATCCGAGTCCGGCGGACGAAGTTGGCCAGCCCCACCCCCCAAGGCTATAGCCCACCCGTTTTTGTGGCCGTTTTCCGCTGGACGAACTTGGCGCCCCGGCCTTCGGGCGGTTATTTTTGGGTGCGGCTGTGCCCGGGGCCTATTTTTGGGCCACGGAGGCTGCTCCCAAAGTCTTGAGCCATTCCGAGTCCGGCGGACGAAGTTGGCCAGCCCCACCCCCCAAGGCTATAGCCCACCCGTTTTTGTGGCCTTTTTCCGCTGGACGAACTTGGCGCTCCGGCCTTCGGGCGGTTATTTTTGGGCGCGGCTGTGCGCGGGGCCTATTTTTGGGCCACGGAGGCTGCTCCCAAAGTCTCGAGCCATTCCGAGTCCGGCGGACGAAGTTGGCAAGCCCCACCCCCCAAGGCTATAGCCCACCCGTTTTTGTGGCCTTTTTCCGCTGGACGAACTTGGCGCCCCGGCCTTCGGGTGGTTATTTCTGTGTGCGGCTGTGCCCGGGGCCTATTTTTCGCACACGGAGGCCGCTCGCAAAGTCTCGCGCGATTCCGAGTCCGGCGGACGAAGTTTGCCAGCCCCACCCCCAAAGACTATGGCCCACCCGTTTTTGTGGCCTTTTTCCGCTGGACTAACTTGGCGCCCCGGCCTTCGGGCGGGTATTATTGGGCGCGGCTGTGCCCTCGGCCTATTTTTGGCACACGGAGGCGCCTCGCAAAGTCTCGCGCCATTCCGAGTCCGGCGGACGAAGTGGGCCAGCCCCACGCCCCAAGGCTATAGCCCACCCGTTTTTGTGGCCTTTTTCCTCTGGACGAACTTGGAGCCCCGGCCTTCGGGCGGTTATTTTTGGAATCGGTTGTGCCCGGGGCCTATTTTTGGCACACGGAGGCCACTCGCAAAGTGTCGCGCCAATCCGAGTCCGGCGGACGAAGTTGGCCAGCCCCACCCTCCAAGGCTATAGCCCACCCGTTTTTGTGGCCTTTTTCCGCTGGACGAACTTGGCGCCCCGGCCTTCGGGCGGTTATTTTTGGGCGCGGCTGTGCCCGGGGCCTATTTTTGGGCCACGGAGGCTGCTCCCAAAGTCTCGAGCCATTCCGAGTCTGGCGGACGAAGTTGGCAAGCCCCACCCCCCAAGGCTATAGCCCACCCGTTTTTGTGGCCTTTTTCCGCTGGACGAACTTGGCGCCCCGGCCTTCGGGCGGTTATTTTTGGGCGCGGCTGTGTCCGGGGCCTATTTTTGGCACACGGAGGCCGCTCGCAACGTCTCGCGCAATTCCGAGTCCGGCGGATGAAGTTGGCCCGCCCCACACCCCAAGGCTATAGCCCACCCGTTTTTGTGGCCATTTTCCGCTGGACGAACTTGGCGCCCCGGCCTTCGGGCGGTTATTTCTGTGTGCGGCTGTGCCCGGGGCCTATTTTTCGCACACGGAGGCCGCTCGCAAAGTCTCGCGCGATTCCGAGTCCGGCGGACGAAGTTTGCCAGCCCCACCCCCAAAGACTATGGCCCACCCGTTTTTGTGGCCTTTTTCCGCTGGACTAACTTGGCGCCCCGGCCTTCGGGCGGGTATTATTGGGCGCGGCTGTGCCCTCGGCCTATTTTTGGCACACGGAGGCGCCTCGCAAAGTCTCGCGCCATTCCGAGTCCGGCGGACGAAGTGGGCCAGCCCCACGCCCCAAGGCTATAGCCCACCCGTTTTTGTGGCCTTTTTCCTCTGGACGAACTTGGAGCCCCGGCCTTCGGGCGGTTATTTTTGGAATCGGTTGTGCCCGGGGCCTATTTTTGGCACACGGAGGCCACTCGCAAAGTGTCGCGCCAATCCGAGTCCGGCGGACGACGTTGGCCAGCCCCACCCTCCAAGGCTATAGCCCACCCGTTTTTGTGGCCTTTTTCCGCTGGACGAACTTGGCGCCCCGGCCTTCGGGCGGTTATTTTTGGGCGCGGCTGTGCCCGGGGACTATTTTTGGGCCACGGAGGCTGCTCCCAAAGTCTCGAGCCATTCCGAGTCTGGCGGACGAAGTTGGCAAGCCCCACCCCCCAAGGCTATAGCCCACCCGTTTTTGTGGCCTTTTTCCGCTGGACGAACTTGGCGCCCCGGCCTTCGGGCGGTTATTTTTGGGCGCGGCTGTGTCCGGGGCCTATTTTTGGCACACGGAGGCCGCTCGCAACGTCTCGCTCAATTCCGAGTCCGGCGGATGAAGTTGGCCCGCCCCACACCCCAAGGCTATAGCCCACCCGTTTTTGTGGCCATTTTCCGCTGGACGAACTTGGAGCCCCGGCCTTCAGGCGGTTATTTCTGTGTGCGGCTGTGCCCGGGGCCTATTTTTCGCACACGGAGGCCGCTCGCAAAGTCTCGCGCGATTCCGAGTCCGGCGGACGAAGTTTGCCAGCCCCACCCCCAAAGACTATGGCCCACCCGTTTTTGTGGCCTTTTTCCGCTGGACTAACTTGGCGCCCCGGCCTTCGGGCGGGTATTATTGGGCGCGGCTGTGCCCTCGGCCTATTTTTGGCACACGGAGGCGCCTCGCAAAGTCTCGCGCCACTCCGAGTCCGGCGGACGAAGTGAGCCAGCCCCACGCCCCAAGGCTATAGCCCACCCGTTTTTGTGGCCTTTTCCGCTGGACGAACTTGGCGCCCCGGCCTTCGGGCGGTTATTTTTGGGCGCGCCTGTACCCGGGGCCTATTTTTGGGCCACGGAGGCCGCTCGCAAAGTCTCGCGCCATTCCAAGTCAGGCGGACGAAGTTGGCCAGCCCCACCCCCCAAGGCTATAGCCCACCCGTTTTTGTGGCCTTTTTCCGCTGGACGAACTTGGCTCCCCGGCCTTCGGGCGGTTATTTTTGGGCGCGGCTGTGCCCGGGGCCTATTTTTGGTACACGGAGGCCGCTCGAAAAGTCTCGCGCCATTTCGAGTCCGGCGGACGAAGTTGGCCAGCCCCACCCCCTAAGGCTATAGCCCACCCGTTTTTGTGGCCTTTTTCCGCTGGACGAACTTGGCGCCCCGGCCTTCGGGCGGCTATTTTTGGGCGCGGCTGTGCCCGGGGCCTATTTTTGGGCCACGGAGGCTGCTCGCAAAGTCTCACGCCATTCCGAGTCCGGCGGACGAAGTTGGCCAGCCCCACGCCCCAAGGCTATAGCCCATCCGTTTTTGTGGCCTTTTTCCGCTGGACGAACTTGGAGCCCCGGCCTTCGGGCGGTTATTTTTGGAAGTTGTTGTGCCCGGGGCCTATTTTTGGCACACGGAGGCCGCTCCCAAAGTCTCGCGCCAATCCGAGTCCGGCGGACGAAGTTGGCCAGCCCCACCCCCCAAGGCTATAGCCCACCCGTTTTTGTGGCCGTTTTCCGCTGGACGAACTTGGCACCCCGGCCTTCGGGCGGTTATTTTTGGGCGCGGCTGTGCCCGGGGACTATTTTTGGGCCACGGAGGCTGCTCCCAAAGTCTCGAGCCATTCCGAGTCCGGCGGACGAAGTTGGCCAGCCCCACCCCCCAAGGCTATAGCCCACCCGTTTTTGTGGCCTTTTTCCGCTGGACGAACTTGGCGCCCCGGCCTTCGGGCGGTTATTTTTGGGCGCGGCTGTGCCCGGGGCCTATTTTTGGCACACGGAGGCCGCTCGCAAAGTCTCGCGCGATTCCGAGTCCGGCGGATGAAGTTTGCCAGCCCCACCCCCAAAGACTATGGCCCACCCGTTTTTGTGGCCTTTTTCCGCTGGACGAACTTGGCGCCCCGGCCTTCGGGCGTTTATTTTTGGGCGCGGCTGTGCCCGGGGCCTATTTTTGGCACACGGATGACGCTCGCAAAGTCTCGCGCCATTCCGAGTCCGGCGGACGAAGTTGGCCAGCCCCACCCCCCAAGGCTATAGCCCACCCGTTTATGTGGCCTTTTTCCGCTGGACGAACTTGGCGCCCCGGCCTTCGGGCGGCTATTTTTGGGCGCGGCTGTGCCCGGGGCCTATTTTTGGGCCACGGAGGCTGCTCGCAAAGTCTCACGCCATTCCGAGTCCGGCGGACGAAGTTGGCCAGCCCCACGCCCCAAGGCTATAGCCCACCCGTTTTTGTGGCCGTTTTCCGCTGGACGAACTTGGCGCCCCGGCCTTCGGGCGGTTATTTTTGGGCGCGGCTGTGTCCGGGGCCTATTTTTGGCACACGGAGGCCGCTCGCAACGTCTCGCGCCATTCCGAGTCCGGCGGATGAAGTTGGCCCGCCCCACACCCCAAGGCTATAGCCCACCCGTTTTTGTGGCCATTTTCCGCTGGACGAACTTGGAGCCCCGGCCTTCAGGCGGTTATTTCTGTGTGCGGCTGTGCCCGGGGCCTATTTTTCGCACACGGAGGCCGCTCGCAAAGTCTCGCGCGATTCCGAGTCCGGCGGACGAAGTTTGCCAGCCCCACCCCCAAAGACTATGGCCCACCCGTTTTTGTGGCCTTTTTCCGCTGGACTAACTTGGCGCCCCGGCCTTCGGGTGGGTATTTTTGGGACCGGCTGTGCCCGCGGCCTATTTTTGGCACACAGAGGCGCCTCGCAAAGTCTCGCGCCATTCCGAGTCCGGCGGACGAAGTGAGCCAGCCCCACGCCCCAAGGCTATAGCCCACCCGTTTTTGTGGCCTTGTCCGCTGGACGAACTTGGCGCCCCGGCCTTCGGGCGGTTATTTTTGGGCGCGGCTGTGTCCGGGCCTATTTTTGGCACACGGCGGCCGCTCGTAAACTCTCGCGCCATTCCGAGTCCGGCGGACGAAGTGGGCCGGCCCCACCCCCCAAGGCTATAGCCCACCCGTTTTTGTGGCCTTTTTCCGCTGGACGAACTTGGCGCCCCGGCCTTCTGGCGGTTATTTTTGGGCGCGGCTGTGCCCGGGGCCTATTTTTGGCACGGAGGCTGCTCACAAAGTCTCGCGCCATTCCGAGTCCGGCGGACGAAGTTGGCCAGCCCACCCCCCAAGGCTATAGCCCACCCGTTTTTTGGGCCTTTTTCCGCTGGACGAACTTGGCGCCGCGGCCTTCGGTCGGTAATTTTTGGGCGCGGCTGTGCCCGGGGCCTATTTTTGGCACAGGGAGGCCGCTCGCAAAGTCTCGCGCCATTCCGAGTCCGGCGGACGAAGTGGGCCGGCCCCACCCCCCAAGGCTATAGCCCACCCGTTTTTGTGGCCTTTTTCCGCTGGACGAACTTGGCGCCCCGGCCTTCTGGCGGTTATTTTTGGGCGCGGCTGTGTCCGGGGCCTATTTTTGGCACACGGATGACGCTCGCAAAGTCTCGCGCCATTCCGAGTCCGGTGGAAGAAGTTGGCCAGCCCCACCCCCCAACGCTATAGCCCACCCGTTTTTGTGGCCTTTTTCCGCTGGACGAACTTGGCGCCGCGGCCTTCGGTCAGTTATTTTTGGGCGCGGCTGTACCCGTGGCCTATTTTTGGCACACGGAGGCTGCTCGCAAAGTCTCGCGCCATTCCGAGTCCGGCGGACGAAGTTGGCCAGCCCCACCCCCCAAGGCTATAGCCCACTTGTTTTTGTGGCCTTTTTACGCTGGAAGAACGTGGCGCCCCGGCCTTCGGGCGGTTATTTTTGGGCGCGGCTGTGCCTGTGGCCTAGTTTTGGCACACGGAGGCCGCTCGCAAAGTCTCGCGCCATTCCGAGTCCGGCGGACGAAGTTGGCCAGCCCCACCCCCCAAGGCTATAGCCCACTTGTTTTTGTGGCCTTTTTACGCTGGAAGAACGTGGCGCCCCGGCCTTCGGGCGGTTATTTTTGGGCGCGTCTGTGCCTGTGGCCTATTTTTGGCACACGGAGGCCGCTCGCAAAGTCTCGCGCCATCCCGAGTCCGTCCGGACGGTTGGCCAACCCCACCCCCCGAGGCTATAGCCCACCCGTTTTTGTAGCCTTTTTCCGCTGGACGAACATGGCGCCCCGGCCTTCGGGCGGTTATTTTTGGGCGCGGCTGTGTCCTGGGCCTATTTTTGGCACACGGAGGACGCTCGTAAAGTCTTGCACCATTCCGAGTCCGGCGGACGAAGTGGGTCGGCCCCACCCCCCAAGGCTATAGCCCACCCGTTTTTGTGGCCTTTTTCCGCTGGACGAACTTGGCGCCCCGGCCTTCGGGCGGTTATTTTTGGGCGCGGCTGTGTCCGGGCCTATATTTGGCACACGGCGGCCGATCGCAAACTCTCGCGCCATTCCGAGTCCGGCGGACGAAGTGGGCCGGCCCCACCCCCCAAGGCTATAGCACACCCGTTTTTGTGGCCTTTTTCCGCTGGACGAACTTGGCGCCCCGGCCTTCGGGCGGTTATTTTTGGGCTCGGCTGTCCCCGGGGCCTATTTTTGATACACGGATACCGCTCGCAAAGTCTCGCGCCATTCCGAGTCCGGCAGACGAAGTTGGCCAGCCGCACCCCCCAAGGCTATAGCCCACCCGTTTTTGTGGCCTTTTTCCGCTGGACGAACTTGGCGCCCCGGCCTTCTGGCGGTTATTTTTGGGCGCGGCTGTGCCCGGGGCCTATTTTTGGCACGGAGGCTGCTCACAAACTCTCGCGCCATTCCGAGTCCGGCGGACGAAGTGGGCCGGCCCCACCCCCCAAGGCTATAGCACACCCGTTTTTGTGGCCTTTTTCCGCTGGACGAACTTGGCGCTCCGGCCTTCGGGCGGTTATTTTTGGGCGCGGCTGTCCCCGGGGCCTATTTTTGGTACACGGAGGCCGCTCGCAAAGTCTCGCGCCATTCCGAGTCCGGCAGACGAAGTTGGCCAGCCGCACCCCCCAAGGCTATAGCCCACCCGTTTTTGTGGCCTTTTTCCGCTGGACGAACTTGGCGCCCCGGCCTTCTGGCGGTTATTTTTGGGCGCGGCTGTGCCCGGGGCCTATTTTTGGCACGGAGGCTGCTCACAAAGTCTCGCGCCATTCCGAGTCCGGCGGACGAAGTTGGCTAGCCCCACCCCCCAAGGCTATAGCCCACCCGTTTTTGTGTCCTTTTTCTGCTGGACGAACTTTGCGCCCCGGCCTTCGGGCAGTTATTTTTGGGAGCGGCTGTGCCCGCGGCCTATTGTTGGCTCACGGAAGCCCCTCGCAAAGTGTCGCGCCATTCCGAGTCCGGCGGACGAAGTGGGCCAGCCCCACCCCCCAAGGCTATAGCCCACCCGTTTTTGTGGCCTTTTTCCGCTGGACGAACTTGGCGCCCCAGCCTTCGGGCGGTTATTTTTGGGCGCGGCTGTCCCCGGGGCCTATTTTTGGTACACGGAGGCCGCTCGCAAAGTCTCGCGCCATTCCGAGTCCGGCAGACGAAGTTGGCCAGCCCCACCCCCCAAGGCTATAGGCCACCCGTTTTTTGGGCCTTTTTCCGCTGGACGAACTTGGCGCCGCGGCCTTTGGTCAGTTATTTTTGGGCGCGGCTGTGCCCGGGGCCTATTTTTGGCACACGGAGGCCGCTCGCAAAGTCTCGCGCCATTCCGAGTCCGGCGGACGAAGTTGGCCAGCCCACCCCCCAAGGCTATAGCCCACCCGTTTTTTGGGCCTTTTTCCGCTGGACGAACTTGGCGCCGCGGCCTTCGGTCGGTAATTTTTGGGCGCGGCTGTGCCCGGGGCCTATTTTTCGCACACGGAGGCCGCTCGCAAAGTCTCGCGCCATTCCGAGTCCGGCGGACGAAGTTGGCCAGCCCACCCCCCAAGGCTATAGCCCACCCGTTTTTTGGGCCTTTTTCCGCTGGACGAACTTGGCGCCGCGGCCTTCGGTCGGTAATTTTTGGGCGCGGCTGTGCCCGGGGCCTATTTTTGGCACACGGAGGCCGCTCGCAAAGTCTCGCGCCATTCCGAGTCCGGCGGACGAAGTGGGCCGGCCCCACCCCCCAAGGCTATAGCCCACCCGTTTTTGTGGCCTTTTTCCGCTGGACGAACTTGGCGCCCCGGCCTTCTGGCGGTTATTTTTGGGCGCGGCTGTGCCCGGGGCCTATTTTTGGCACGGAGGCTGCTCACAAAGTCTCGCGCCATTCCGAGTCCGGCGGACGAAGTGGGCCGGCCCCACCCCCCAAGGCTATAGCCCACCCGTTTTTGTGGCCTTTTTCCGCTGGACGAACTTGGCGCCCCGGCCTTCTGGCGGTTATTTTTGGGCGCGGCTGTGCCCGGGGCCTATTTTTGGCACGGAGGCTGCTCACAAAGTCTCGCGCCATTCCGAGTCCGGCGGACGAAGTTGGCCAGCCCACCCCCCAAGGCTATAGCCCACCCGTTTTTTGGGCCTTTTTCCGCTGGACGAACTTGGCGCCGCGGCCTTCGGTCGGTTATTTTTGGGCGCGGCTGTGCCCGGGGCCTATTTTTGGCACACGGAGGCCGCTCGCAAAGTCTCGCGCCATTCCGAGTCCGGCGGACGAAGTGGGCCGGCCCCACCCCCCAAGGCTATAGCCCACCCGTTTTTGTGGCCTTTTTCCGCTGGACGAACTTGGCGCCCCGGCCTTCTGGCGGTTATTTTTGGGCGCGGCTGTGTCCGGGGTCTATTTTTGGCACACGGATGACGCTCGCAAAGTCTCGCGCCATTCCGAGTGCGGGGGAAGAAGTTGGCCAGCCCCACCCCCCAACGCTATAGCCCACCCGTTTTTGTGGCCTTTTTCCGCTGGACGAACTTGGCGCCGCGGCCTTCGGTCAGTTATTTTTGGGCGCGGCTGTACCCGTGGCCTATTTTTGGCACACGGAGGCGGCTCGCAAAGTCTCGCGCCATTCCGAGTCCGGCGGACGAAGTTGGCCAGCCCCACCCCCCAAGGCTATAGCCCACTTGTTTTTGTGGCCTTTTTACGCTGGAAGAACGTGGCGCCCTGGCCTTCGGGCGGTTATTTTTGGGCGCGGCTGTGCCTGTGGCCTAGTTTTGGCACACGGAGGCCGCTCGCAAAGTCTCGCGCCATTCCGAGTCCGGCGGACGAAGTTGGCCAGCCCCACCCCCCAAGGCTATAGCCCACTTGTTTTTGTGGCCTTTTTACGCTGGAAGAACGTGGCGCCCCGGCCTTCGGGCGGTTATTTTTGGGCGCGTCTGTGCCTGTGGCCTATTTTTGGCACACGGAGGACGCTCGAAAAGTCTAGCACCATACCGAGTCCGGCGGACGAAGTTGGCCAACCCCACCCCCCGAGGCTATAGCCCACCCGTTTTTGTAGCCTTTTTCCGCTGGACGAACATGGCGCCCCGGCCTTCGGGCGGTTATTTTTGGGCGCGGCTGTGTCCTGGGCCTATTTTTGGCACACGGAGGACGCTCGTAAAGTCTTGCACCATTCCGAGTCCGGCGGACGAAGTGGGTCGGCCCCACCCCCCAAGGCTATAGCCCACCCGTTTTTGTGGCCTTTTTCCGCTGGACGAACTTGGCGCCCCGGCCTTCGGGCGGTTATTTTTGGGCGCGGCTGTGTCCGGGCCTATATTTGGCACACGGCGGCCGCTCGCAAACTCTCGCGCCATTCCGAGTCCGGCGGACGAAGTGGGCCGGCCCCACCCCCCAAGGCTATAGCACACCCGTTTTTGTGGCCTTTTTCCGCTGGACGAACTTGGCGCCCCAGCCTTCGGGCGGTTATTTTTGGGCGCGGCTGTCCCCGGGGCCTATTTTTGGTACACGGAGGCCGCTCGCAAAGTCTCGCGCCATTCCGAGTCCGGCAGACGAAGTTGGCCAGCCGCACCCCCCAAGGCTATAGCCCACCCGTTTTTTGGGCCTTTTTCCGCTGAACGAACTTGGCGCCGCGGCCTTTGGTCAGTTATTTTTGGGCGCGGCTGTGCCCGGGGCCTATTTTTGGCACACGGAGGCCGCTCGCAAAGTCTCGCGCCATTCCGAGTCCGGCGGACGAAGTTGGCCAGCCCACCCCCCAAGGCTATAGCCCAACCGTTTTTTGGGCCTTTTTCCGCTGGACGAACTTGGCGCCGCGGCCTTCGGTCGGTAATTTTTGGGCGCGGCTGTGCCCGGGGCCTATTTTTCGCACACGGAGGCCGCTCGCAAAGTCTCGCGCCATTCCGAGTCCGGCGGACGAAGTTGGCCAGCCCCACCCCCCAAGGCTATAGCCCACCAGGTTTTTGGGCCTTTTTACGCTGGACGAACTTGGCGCCGCGGCCGTTGGTCAGTAATTTTTGGGCGCGGCTGTGCCCGGGGCCTATTTTTGGCACACGGAGGCCGCTCGCAAAGTCTCGCGCCAGTCCGAGTCCGGCGGACGCAGTGGGCCGGCCCCACCCCCCCAGGCTATAGCCCACCCGACTTTGGGGCCTTTTGCCGCGGGACGAACTTGGCGCCCCGGCCTTCTGGCGGTTATTTTTGGGCGCGGCTGTGCCCGGGCCTATTTTTGCACGGAGGCTGCTCACAAAGTCTCGCGCCATTCCGAGTCCGGGCGGACGGCGTGGGCGGCCCCACCCCCAAGGCTATAGCCCACCCGTTTTTGTGGCCTTTTTCCGCTGGACGAACTTGGCGCCCCGGCCTTCTGGCGGTTATTTTTGGGCGCGGCTGTGCCCGGGGCCTATTTTTGGCACGGAGGCTGCTCACAAAGTCTCGCGCCATTCCGAGTCCGGCGGACGAAGTTGGCCAGCCCACCCCCCAAGGCTATAGCCCACCCGTTTTTTGGGCCTTTTTCCGCTGGACGAACTTGGCGCCGCGGCCTTCGGTCGGTAATTTTTGGGCGCGGCTGTGCCCGGGGCCTATTTTTGGCACACGGAGGCCGCTCGCAAAGTCTCGCGCCATTCCGAGTCCGGCGGACGAAGTGGGCCGGCCCCACCCCCCAAGGCTATAGCCCACCCGTTTTTGTGGCCTTTTTCCGCTGGACGAACTTGGCGCCCCGGCCTTCTGGCGGTTATTTTTGGGCGCGGCTGTGTCCGGGGTCTATTTTTGGCACACGGATGACGCTCGCAAAGTCTCGCGCCATTCCGAGTCCGGTGGAAGAAGTTGGCCAGCCCCACCCCCCAACGCTATAGCCCACCCGTTTTTGTGGCCTTTTTCCGCTGGACGAACTTGGCGCCGCGGCCTTCGGTCAGTTATTTTTGGGCGCGGCTGTACCCGTGGCCTATTTTTGGCACACGGAGGCTGCTCGCAAAGTCTCGCGCCATTCCGAGTCCGGCGGACGAAGTTGGCCAGCCCCACCCCCCAAGGCTATAGCCCACTTGTTTTTGTGGCCTTTTTACGCTGGAAGAACGTGGCGCCCCGGCCTTCGGGCGGTTATTTTTGGGCGCGGCTGTGCCTGTGGCCTAGTTTTGGCACACGGAGGCCGCTCGCAAAGTCTCGCGCCATTCCGAGTCCGGCGGACGAAGTTGGCCAGCCCCACCCCCCAAGGCTATAGCCCACTTGTTTTTGTGGCCTTTTTACGCTGGAAGAACGTGGCGCCCCGGCCTTCGGGCGGTTATTTTTGGGCGCGTCTGTGCCTGTGGCCTATTTTTGGCACACGGAGGCCGCTCGCAAAGTCTCGCGCCATCCCGAGTCCGGCGGACGAAGTTGGCCAACCCCACCCCCCGAGGCTATAGCCCACCCGTTTTTGTAGCCTTTTTCCGCTGGACGAACATGGCGCCCCGGCCTTCGGGCGGTTATTTTTGGGCGCGGCTGTGTCCTGGGCCTATTTTTGGCACACGGAGGACGCTCGTAAAGTCTTGCACCATTCCGAGTCCGGCGGACGAAGTGGGTCGGCCCCACCCCCCAAGGCTATAGCCCACCCGTTTTTGTGGCCTTTTTCCGCTGGACGAACTTGGCGCCCCGGCCTTCGGGCGGTTATTTTTGGGCGCGGCTGTGTCCGGGCCTATATTTGGCACACGGCGGCCGCTCGCAAACTCTCGCGCCATTCCGAGTCCGGCGGACGAAGTGGGCCGGCCCCACCCCCCAAGGCTATAGCACACCCGTTTTTGTGGCCTTTTTCCGCTGGACGAACTTGGCGCCCCGGCCTTCGGGCGGTTATTTTTGGGCGCGGCTGTCCCCGGGGCCTATTTTTGGTACACGGAGGCCGCTCGCAAAGTCTCGCGCCATTCCGAGTCCGGCAGACGAAGTTGGCCAGCCGCACCCCCCAAGGCTATAGCCCACCCGTTTTTTGGGCCTTTTTCCGCTGAACGAACTTGGCGCCGCGGCCTTTGGTCAGTTATTTTTGGGCGCGGCTGTGCCCGGGGCCTATTTTTGGCACACGGAGGCCGCTCGCAAAGTCTCGCGCCATTCCGAGTCCGGCGGACGAAGTTGGCCAGCCCACCCCCCAAGGCTATAGCCCACCCGTTTTTTGGGCCTTTTTCCGCTGGACGAACTTGGCGCCGCGGCCTTCGGTCGGTAATTTTTGGGCGCGGCTGTGCCCGGGGCCTATTTTTGGCACACGGAGGCCGCTCGCAAAGTCTCGCGCCATTCCGAGTCCGGCGGAAGAAGTTGGCCAGCCCACCCCCCAAGGCTATAGCCCACCCGTTTTTTGGGCCTTTTTCCGCTGGACGAACTTGGCGCCGCGGCCTTCGGTCGGTAAGTTTTGGGCGCGGCTGTGCCCGGGGCCTATTTTTGGCACACGGAGGCCGCTCGCAAAGTATCGCGCCATTCCGAGTCCGGCGGACGAAGTTGGCCGGCCCCACCCCCCAAGGCTATAGCCCACCCGTTTTTGTGGCCTTTTTCCGCTGGACGAACTTGGCGCCCCGGCCTTCTGGCGGTTATTTTTGGGCGCGGCTGTGCCCGGGGCCTATTTTTGGCATGGAGGCTGCTCACAAAGTCTCGCGCCATTCCGAGTCCGGCGGACGAAGTTGGCCAGCCCTACTCCCCAAGGCTATAGCCCACCCATTTTTGGGGCCTTTTTCCATTGGACGAACTTGGCGCCGCGGCCTTCGGTCGGTTATTTTTGGGTGCGGCTGTGTCCGGGGCCTATTTTTGGCACACGGATGACGCTCGCAAAGTCTCGCGCCATTCCGAGTCCGGTGGAAGAAGTTGGCCAGCCCCACCCTCCAAGGCTATAGCCCACCCGTTTTTGTGGCCTTTTTCCGCTGGACGAACTTGACGCCGCGGCCTTCGGTCGGTTATTTTTGGGCGCGGCTGTACCCGTGGCCTATTTTTGGCACACGGAGGCTGCTCGCCAAGTCTCGCGCCATTCCGAGTCCGGCGGACGAAGTTGGCCAGCCCCACCCCCCAAGGTTATAGCCCACTTGTTTTTGTGGCCTTTTTACGCTGGAAGAACGTGGCGCCCCGGCCTTCGGGCGGTTATTTTTGGGCGCGGCTGTGCCTGTGGCCTAGTTTTGGCACACGGAGGCCGCTCGCAAAGTCTCGCGCCATTCCGAGTCCGGCGGACGAAGTTGGCCAACCCCACCCCCCAAGGCTATAGCCCACCCGTTTTTGTAGCCTTTTTCCGCTGGACGAACATGGCGCCCCGGCCTTCGGGCGGTTATTTTTGGGCGCGGCTGTGTCCTGGGCCTATTTTTGGCACACGGCGGCCGCTCGCAAAGTCTCGCGCCATTCCGAGTCCGGCGGACGAAGTGGGCCGGCCCCATCCCCCAAGGCTATAGCACACCCGTTTTTGTGGCCTTTTTCCGCTGGACGAACTTGGCGCCCCGGCCTTCGGGCGGTTATTTTTGGGCGCGGCTGTGCCCTGGGCCTATTTTTGGTACACGGAGGCCGCTCGCAAAGTCTCGCGCCATTCCGAGTCCGGCGGACGAAGTCTGCCAGCCCCACCCCCCAAGGCTATAGCCCACCCGTTTTTGGGGCCTTTTTCCGCTGGACGAACTTGGCGCCCCGGCCTTCGGGCGGTTATTTTTGGGCGCGGCTGTGCCCGGGGCCTATTTTTGGTACACGGAGGCCGCTCGCAAAGTCTCGCGCCATTCCGAGTCCGGCGGACGAAGTCTGCCAGCCCCACCCCCCAAGGCTATAGCCCACCCGTTTTTGGGGCCTTTTTCCGCTGGACGAACTTGGCGCCGCGGCCTTCGGTCGGTTATTTTTGGGCGCGGCTGTACCCGTGGCCTATTTTTGGCACACGGAGGCTGCTCGCAAAGTCTCGCGCCATTCCGAGTCCGGCGGACGAAGTTGGCCAGCCCCACCCCCCAAGGCTATAGCCCACTTGTTTTTGTGGCCTTTTTACGCTGGAAGAACGTGGCGCCCCGGCCTTCGGGCGGTTATTTTTGGGCGCGGCTGTGCCTGTGGCCTAGTTTTGGCACACGGAGGCCGCTCGCAAAGTCTCGCGCCATTCCGAGTCCGGCGGACGAAGTTGGCCAGCCCCACCCCCCAAGGCTATAGCCCACTTGTTTTTGTGGCCTTTTTACGCTGGAAGAACGTGGCGCCCCGGCCTTCGGGCGGTTATTTTTGGGCGCGTCTGTGCCTGTGGCCTATTTTTGGCACACGGAGGCCGCTCGCAAAGTCTCGCGCCATCCCGAGTCCGGCGGACGAAGTTGGCCAACCCCACCCCCCGAGGCTATAGCCCACCCGTTTTTGTAGCCTTTTTCCGCTGGACGAACATGGCGCCCCGGCCTTCGGGCGGTTATTTTTGGGCGCGGCTGTGTCCTGGGCCTATTTTTGGCACACGGAGGACGCTCGTAAAGTCTTGCACCATTCCGAGTCCGGCGGACGAAGTGGGTCGGCCCCACCCCCCAAGGCTATAGCCCACCCGTTTTTGTGGCCTTTTTCCGCTGGACGAACTTGGCGCCCCGGCCTTCGGGCGGTTATTTTTGGGCGCGGCTGTGTCCGGGCCTATATTTGGCACACGGCGGCCGCTCGCAAACTCTCGCGCCATTCCGAGTCCGGCGGACGAAGTGGGCCGGCCCCACCCCCCAAGGCTATAGCACACCCGTTTTGTGGCCTCTTTCCGCTGGACGAACTTGGCGCCCCAGCCTTCGGGCGGTTATTTTTGGGCGCGGCTGTCCCCGGGGCCTATTTTTGGTACACGGAGGCCGCTCGCAAAGTCTCGCGCCATTCCGAGTCCGGCAGACGAAGTTGGCCAGCCGCACCCCCCAAGGCTATAGCCCACCCGTTTTTTGGGCCTTTTTCCGCTGAACGAACTTGGCGCCGCGGCCTTTGGTCAGTTATTTTTGGGCGCGGCTGTGCCCGGGGCCTATTTTTGGCACACGGAGGCCGCTCGCAAAGTCTCGCGCCATTCCGAGTCCGGCGGACGAAGTTGGCCAGCCCACCCCCCAAGGCTATAGCCCACCCGTTTTTTGGGCCTTTTTCCGCTGGACGAACTTGGCGCCGCGGCCTTCGGTCGGTAATTTTTGGGCGCGGCTGTGCCCGGGGCCTATTTTTGGCACACGGAGGCCGCTCGCAAAGTCTCGCGCCATTCCGAGTCCGGCGGAAGAAGTTGGCCAGCCCACCCCCCAAGGCTATAGCCCACCCGTTTTTTGGGCCTTTTTCCGCTGGACGAACTTGGCGCCGCGGCCTTCGGTCGGTAAGTTTTGGGCGCGGCTGTGCCCGGGGCCTATTTTTGGCACACGGAGGCCGCTCGCAAAGTATCGCGCCATTCCGAGTCCGGCGGACGAAGTTGGCCGGCCCCACCCCCCAAGGCTATAGCCCACCCGTTTTTGTGGCCTTTTTCCGCTGGACGAACTTGGCGCCCCGGCCTTCTGGCGGTTATTTTTGGGCGCGGCTGTGCCCGGGGCCTATTTTTGGCACGGAGGCTGCTCACAAAGTCTCGCGCCATTCCGAGTCCGGCGGACGAAGTTGGCCAGCCCTACTCCCCAAGGCTATAGCCCACCCATTTTTGGGGCCTTTTTCCATTGGACGAACTTGGCGCCGCGGCCTTCGGGCGGTTATTTTTGGGTGCGGCTGTGTCCGGGGCCTATTTTTGGCACACGGATGACGCTCGCAAAGTCTCGCGCCATTCCGAGTCCGGTGGAAGAAGTTGGCCAGCCCCACCCTCCAAGGCTATAGCCCACCCGTTTTTGTGGCCTTTTTCCGCTGGACGAACTTGACGCCGCGGCCTTCGGTCGGTTATTTTTGGGCGCGGCTGTACCCGTGGCCTATTTTTGGCACACGGAGGCTGCTCGCCAAGTCTCGCGCCATTCCGAGTCCGGCGGACGAAGTTGGCCAGCCCCACCCCCCAAGGTTATAGCCCACTTGTTTTTGTGGCCTTTTTACGCTGGAAGAACGTGGCGCCCCGGCCTTCGGGCGGTTATTTTTGGGCGCGGCTGTGCCTGTGGCCTAGTTTTGGCACACGGAGGCCGCTCGCAAAGTCTCGCGCCATTCCGAGTCCGGCGGACGAAGTTGGCCAACCCCACCCCCCAAGGCTATAGCCCACCCGTTTTTGTAGCCTTTTTCCGCTGGACGAACATGGCGCCCCGGCCTTCGGGCGGTTATTTTTGGGCGCGGCTGTGTCCTGGGCCTATTTTTGGCACACGGCGGCCGCTCGCAAAGTCTCGCGCCATTCCGAGTCCGGCGGACGAAGTGGGCCGGCCCCATCCCCCAAGGCTATAGCACACCCGTTTTTGTGGCCTTTTTCCGCTGGACGAACTTGGCGCCCCGGCCTTCGGGCGGTTATTTTTGGGCGCGGCTGTGCCCGGGGCCTATTTTTGGTACACGGAGGCCGCTCGCAAAGTCTCGCGCCATTCCGAGTCCGGCGGACGAAGTCTGCCAGCCCCACCCCCCAAGGCTATAGCCCACCCGTTTTTGGGGCCTTTTTCCGCTGGACGAACTTGGCGCCCCGGCCTTCGGGCGGTTATTTTTGGGCGCGGCTGTGCCCGGGGCCTATTTTTGGTACACGGAGGCCGCTCGCAAAGTCTCGCGCCATTCCGAGTCCGGCGGACGAAGTCTGCCAGCCCCACCCCCCAAGGCTATAGCCCACCCGTTTTTGGGGCCTTTTTCCGCTGGACGAACTTGGCGCCGCGGCCTTCGGTCGGTTATTTTTGGGCGCGGCTGTACCCGTGGCCTATTTTTGGCACACGGAGGCTGCTCGCAAAGTCTCGCGCCATTCCGAGTCCGGCGGACGAAGTTGGCCAGCCCCACCCCCCAAGGCTATAGCCCACTTGTTTTTGTGGCCTTTTTACGCTGGAAGAACGTGGCGCCCCGGCCTTCGGGCGGTTATTTTTGGGCGCGTCTGTGCCTGTGGCCTATTTTTGGCACACGGAGGCCACTCGCAAAGTCTCGCGCCATCCCGAGTCCGGCGGACGAAGTTGGCCAACCCCACCCCCCAAGGCTATAGCCCACCCGTTTTTGTAGCCTTTTTCCGCTGGACGAACTTGGCGCCCCGGCCTTCGGGTGGTTATTTTTGGGCGCGGCTGTGCCCGCGGCCTATTTTTGGTACACGGAGGCCGCTCGCAAAGTCTTGCACCATTCCGAGTCCGGCGGACGAAGTTGGCAAGCCCCACCCCCCAAGGCTTTAGCCCACCCATTTTTCTGGCCTCTTTCCGCTGGACGAACTTGGCGCCCCGGCCTTCGGGTGGTTATTTTTGTGCGCGGCTGTGCCCGGGGCCTAGTTTTGGCACACGAAGGCCGCTCGCAAAGTCTCGCGCCATTCCGAGTCCGGCGGACGAAGTGGGCCAGCCCCACCCCCCAAGGCTATAGCCCACCCGTTTTTGGGGCCTTTTTCCGCTGGACGAACTTGGCGCCGCGGCCTTCGGTAGGTTATTTTTGGGCACGGTTGTGCCCGTGGCCTATTTTTCGCACACGGAGGCTGCTCGCAAAGTCTCGCGCCATTCCGAGTCCGGCGGACGAAGTGGGTCAGCCCCACCCCCCAAGGCTATAGCCCACTTGTTTTTGTGTCCTTTTTACGCTGGAAGAACGAGGCGCCCCGGCCTTCGGGCGGTTATTTTTGGGCGCGGCTGTGCCCGTGGCCTATTTTTGGCACACGGAGGCCGCTCGCAAAGTCTCGCGCCATTCCGAGTCCGGCGGACGAAGTTGGCCAGCCCCACCCCCCAAGGCTATAGCCCACCCGTTTTTTGGGCCTTTTTCCGTTGGACGAACTTGGCGCCGCGGCCTTCGGTCGGTAATTTTAGGGCGCGGCTGTGCCCGGGGCCAATTTTTGGCACACGGAGGCCGCTCGCAATGTCTCGCACCATTCCGAGTCCGGCGGACGAAGTTGGCCAGCCCCACCCCCCAAGGCTATAGCCCACCCGTTTTTGTAGCCTTTTTCCGCTGGACGAACTTGGCGCCCCGGCCTTCGGACGGTTAATTTTGGGCGCGGCTGTGTCCGGGGCATATTTTTGGCACACGGAGGACGCTCGCAAAGTCTTGCACCATTCGAAGTCCGGCGGACGAAGTTGGCAAGCCCCACCCCCCAAGGCTATAGCCCACCCGTTTTACTGGCCTCTTTCCGCTGGACAAACTTGGCGCCCCGGCCTTCGGGTGGTTATTTTTGTGCGCGGCTGTGCCCGGGGCCTAGTTTTGGCACACGAAGGCCGCTCGCAAAGTCTCGCGCCATTCCGAGTCCGGCGGACGAAGTGGGCCAGCCCCACCCCCCAAGGCTATAGCCCACCCGTTTTTGGGGCCTTTTTCCGCTGGACGAACTTGGCGCCGCGGCCTTCGGTCGGTTATTTTTGGGCACGGTTGTGCCCGTGGCCTATTTTTCGCACACGGAGGCTGCTCGCAAAGTCTCGCGCCATTCCGAGTCCGGCGGACGAAGTGGGCCAGCCCCACCCCCCAAGGCTATAGCCCACTTGTTTTTGTGGCCTTTTTACGCTGGAAGAACGAGGCGCCCCGGCCTTCGGGCGGTTTTTTTGGGCGCGGCTGTGCCCGTGGCCTATTTTTGGCACACGGAGGCCGCTCGCAAAGTCTAGCGTCATTCCAAGTCCGGCGGACGAAGTTGGCCAGCCCCACCCCCCAAGGGTAAAGCCCACCCGTTTTTGTGGCCTTTTTCCGCTGGACGAACTTGGCGCCGCGGCCTTCGGGCAGGTATTTATGGGTGCGGCTGTGTCCGCGTCCTATTTTTGGCACACGGAGGTGCCTCGGAAAGTCTCGCGCCATTCCGGGTACGGCGGACGAAGTTGGCCAGCCCCAACCCCCAAGGTTATAGCCCACCCGTTTTTGTGGCATTTTTCCGCTGGACGAACTTGGCGCCGCGGCCTTCGGCCGTGTATTTTTGGGCGCGGCTGTGCCCGCGGCCTATTTTTTGCACACGGAGGCGCCTCACAAAGTCTCGCGCCATTCCGAGTCCGGCGGACGAAGTTGGCCAGCCCCAACCCCGAAGGGTAAAGCCCACCCGTTTTTGTGGCCTTTTTCCGCTGGACGAACTTGGCGCCGCGGCCTTCGGGCGGGTATTTGTGGGTGCGGCTGTGTCCGCGTCCTATTTTTGGCACACGGAGGTGCCTCACAAAGTCTCGCGCCATTCCGGGTACGGCGGACGAAGTTGGCCAGCCCCACCCCCCAAGGCTATAGCCCACCCGTTTTTGTGGCCTTTTTCCGCTGGACGAACTTGGCGCCGCGGCCTTCGGGCGGGTATTTTTGGGCGCGGCTGTGCCCGCGGCCTATTTTTGGCACACGGAGGCGCCTCGCAAAGTCTCGCGCCATTCCGAGTCCGGCGGACGAAGTGGGCCAGCCCCACCCCCCAGGGCTATCGCCCACCCGTTTTTGTGGCCTTTTTCCGCTGGACGAACTTGGCGCCGCGGCCTTCGGGCGGGTATTTGTGGGCGCGGCTGTGCCCGCGGCCTATTTTTGGCACACGGAGGCGCCTCGCAAAGTCTCGCGCCATTCCGAGTCCGGCGGACGAAGTGGGCCAGCCCCACCCCCCAGGGCTATCGCCCACCCGTTTTTGTGGCCTTTTTCCGCTGGACGAACTTGGCGCCGCGGCCTTCGGGCGGGTATTTTTGGGCGCGGCTGTGCCCGCGGCCTATTTTTGGCACACGGAGGTGCCTCGCAAAGTCTCGCGCCATTCCGGGTACGGCGGACGAAGTTGGCCAGCCCCACCCCCCAAGGCTATAGCCCACCCGTTTTTGTGGCCTTTTTCCGCTGGACGAACTTTGCGCCGCGGCCTTCGGGCGGGTATTTCTGCGCGCGGTTGTGCCCGCGGCCTATTTTTGGCACACAGAGGCGCCTCACAAAGTCTCGCGCCATTCCGAGTCCGGCGGACGAAGTGGGCCAGCCCCACCCCCCAAGGCTATAGCCCACCCGGTTTTGTGGCCTTTTTCCGCTGGACGAACTTGGCGCCGCGGCCTTCGGGGGGGTATTTTTGGGGGCGGCTGTGCCCGCGGCCTATTTTTGGCACACGGAGGTGCCTCGCAAAGTCTCGCGCCATTCCGAGTCCGGCGGACGAAGTGGGCCAGCCCCACCCCCCAAGGCTATCGCCCACCCGTTTTTGTGGCCTTTTTCCGCTGGACGAACTTGGCGCCGCGGCCTTCGGGTGGGTATTTTTGGGCGCGGCTGTGCCCGCGGCCTATTTTTGGCACACGGAGGCGCCTCGCAAAGTCTCGCGCCATTCCGAGTCCGGCGGACGAAGTCGGCCAGCCCCAACCCCCAAGGGTATAGCCTACCCGTTTTTGTGGCATTTTTCCGCTGGACGAACTTGGCGTCGCGGCCTTCGGCCGGGTATTTTTGGGGGCGGCTGTGCCTGCGGCCTATTTTTGGCACACGGAGGCGCCTCGCAAAGTCTCGCGCCATTCCGAGTCCGGCGGACGAAGTTGGCCAGCCCCAACCCCCAAGGGTAAATCCCACCCGTTTTTGTGGCCTTTTTCCGCTGGACGAACTTGGCGCCGCGGCCTTCGGGCGGGTATTTGTGGGTGCGGCTGTGTCCGCGTCCTATTTTTGGCACACGGAGGTGCCTGGCAAAGTCTCGCGCCATTCCGAGTACGGCGGACGAAGTTGGCCAGCCCCACCCCCCAAGGCTATAGCCCACCTGTTTTTGTGGCCTTTTTCCGCTGGACGAACTTGGCGCCGCGGCCTTCGGGTGGGTATTTTTGGGCGCGGCTGTGACCGCGGCCTATTTTTGGCACACGGAGGTGCCTCGCAAAGTCTCGCGCCATTCCGGGTACGGCGGACGAAGTTGGCCAGCCCCACCCCCCAAGGCTATAGCCCACCCGTTTTTGTGGCCTTTTTCCGCTGGACGAACTTTGCGCCGCGGCCTTCGGGCGGGTATTTCTGGGCGCGGTTGTGCCCGCGGCCTATTTTTGGCACACAGAGGCGCCTCACAAAGTCTCGCGCCATTCCGAGTCCGGCGGACGAAGTGGGCCAGCCCCACCCCCCAAGGCTATCGCCCACCCGGTTTTGTGGCCTTTTTCCGCTGGACGAACTTGGCGCCGCGGCCTTCGGGCGGGTATTTTTGGGTGCGGCTGTACCCGCGGCCTATTTTTGGCACACGGAGGTGCCTCGCAAAGTCTCGCGCCATTCCGAGTCCGGCGGACGAAGTGGGCCAGCCCCACCCCCCAAGGCTATCGCCCACCCGTTTTTGTGGCCTTTTTCCGCTGGACGAACTTGGCGCCGCGGCCTTCGGGTGGGTATTTTTGGGCGCGGCTGTGCCCGCGGCCTATTTTTGGCACACGGAGGCGCCTCGCAAAGTCTCGCGCCATTCCGAGTCCGGCGGACGAAGTCGGCCAGCCCCAACCCCCAAGGGTATAGCCTACCCGTTTTTGTGGCATTTTTCCGCTGGACGAACTTGGCGTCGCGGCCTTCGGCCGAGTATTTTTCGGCGCGGCTGTGCCCGCGGCCTATTTTTGGAACACGGAGGCGCCTAGCAAAGTCTCGCGCCATTCCGAGTCCGGCGGACGAAGTTGGCCAGCCCCAACCCCCAAGGTTATAGCCCACCCGTTTTTGTGGCATTTTTCCGCTGGACGAACTTGGCGCCGCGGCCTTCGGCCGGGTATTTTTGGGCGCGGCTGTGCCCGCGGCCTATTTTTGGCACACGGAGGTGCCTCGCAAAATCTCGCGCCATTCCAGGTACGGCGGACGAAGTTGGCCAGCCCCACCCCCCAAGGCTATAGCCCACCCGTTTTTGTGGCCTTTTTCCGCTGGACGAACTTTGTGCCGCGGCCTTCGGGCGTGTATTTCTGGGCGCGGCTGTGCCCGCGGCCTATTTTTGGCACACGGAGGCGCCTCGCAAAGTCTCGCGCCATTCCGAGTCCGGCGGACGAAGTGGGCCAGCCCCACCCCCCAAGGCTATCGCCCACCCGGTTTTGTGGCCTTTTTCCGCTGGATGAACTTGGCGCCGCGGCCTTCGGGCGGGTATTTTTGGGCGCGGCTGTGCCCGCGGCCTATTTTTGGCACACGGAGGTGCCTCGCAAAGTCTTGCGCCATTCCGAGTCCGGCGGATGAAGTTGGCCAGCCCCTCCCCCAAGGGCTATAACCCACCCGTTTTTTGGCCATTTTTCCGCTGGGTGGTTTGGGCGTGCCGACCTTCGGGGGGTTATTTTTGGACGCGGCTGTGTCCACGGCCAATTTTTTATATGCGGAGGCCGCTCGTAAAGTCTCGCCCCATTCCGAGTCCGGCGGACGAAGTTGGCCAGCCCCTCCCCCCAAGGCTATAGCCCACCCGTTTTTTGCCCATTTTTCCGCTGGTCGAACATGGCGCCCCGGCCGTCGGGCGGTTATTTTTGGGCGCGGCTGTGCCAGCGGCCTATTTTTGGCATGCAGAAGCCACTCGCAAAGTCTCGCCCCATTCTGAGTCCAGCGGACGAAGTTGGCCAGCCCCTCCCCCCAAGGCTATAGCCCACCCGTTTTTTGGCCATTTTTCCGCTGGTCGAACTTGGCGCCCCGGCCTTCGGGAGGTTATTTTTGGGTGCGGCTATGCCCCCGGCCTATTTTTGGCACGCGGAGCCCGCTCGTAAAGTTTCGCCTCATTCCGAGTCCGGCGGACGAAGTGGGCCAGCCCCTCCCCCCAAGGCTATAGCCCACCCGTTTTTTGGCCATTTTTCCGCCGGGGGGTTTGGGCGCACCGACCTTCGGGTGGTTATTTTTGGGCGTGGCTGTGTCCGCGGCCAATTTTTGGTACGCGGAGGCCGCTCGCAAAGTGTCGCCCCATTCCGAGTCCGGCGGACGAAGTTGGCCAGCCCCTCCCCCCAAGGCTATAGCCCTCCCGTTTTTTGGCCATTTTTCCGCTGGACGAACTTCGGGCGGTTATTTTTGGGCGCGGCTGTGCCCGCGGCCTATTTTTGGCACGCAGAGGGCGCTCGCAAAGTCTCGTCCCATTCCAGGTCCGGCGGACGAAGTTGGCCAGCCCCTCCCCCCAAGCCTATAGCCCACCCGTTTTTGTGGCCTTTTTCCGCTGGACGAACTTGGCGCCCCGGCTTTCGGGCGGTTATTTTTGGGTGCGGCTGTGCCCGCGGCCTATTTTTGGCACGCGGAAGCCATTCGAAAGGTCTCACCCCATTCCGATTCCGGCGGATGAAGTTGGCCACCCCTCCCCCCATGGCTATAGCCCACCCGTTTTTTGCCCATTTTTCCGGTGGACGAACTTGGCGCCCCGGCCTTCGGGCAGTTATTTTTGGGCGCGGCTGTGACCGCGGCCTATTTTTGGCACGCGGAGGCCGCTCGCAAAGTCTCGTACCATTCCGAGTCCGGCGGACGAAGTTGGCCAGCCCCTCCCCCCAATGCTATAGCCCACCCGTTTTTTGGCCATTTTTCCGCTGGACGAACTTGGCGCCCCGGCCTTTGGGCTGTTAATTTTGGGTGCGGCTGTGGCCACCGCCTATATTTGGCATGCGGAGGCCGCTCGCAAAGTCTCGCCCCATTCCGAGTCCGGCGGACGAAGTTGGCCAGCCCCTCCCCCCAAGGCTATAGCCCACCCGTTTTTTGGCCATTTTTCCGCTGGGGGTTTTGGACGCGCCGACCTTCGGGGGGTTATTTTTGGGCGTGGCTGTGTCCGCGGACAATTTTTGGTACGCGGAGGCCGCTCGCAAAGTGTCGCCCCATTCCGAGTCCGGGGGACGAAGTTGGCCAGCCCCTCCCCCCAAGGCTATAGCCCTCCCGTTTTTTGGCCATTTTTCCGCGGCACGAACTTGGCGCCCCGGCCTTCTGGCGTTTATTTTTGGGCGTGGCTGTGGCCACAGCCTATTTTTGGCACTCGGAGGCCGCTCGCAAAGTCTCGCACCATTCCGAGTCCGGCGGACGAAGTCGGCCAGCCCCTCCCCCCATGGCTATAGCCCACCCGTTTTTTGGCCATTTTTCCGCTGGGGGGTTTGGGCGCTCCGACCTTCGGGCGGTTATTTTTGGGTACGGCTGTGCCCGTGGCCTATTTTTGGTACGCGGAGGCCGCTCGCAAAGTCTCGACCCATCCCGAGTCCGGCAGACGAAGTTGGCCAGCCCCTCCCCCCATGGCTATAGCCCACCCGTTTTTTGGCCATTTTTCCGTTGGGGGGTTTGGGCGCAACGACCTTCGGGGGGTTATTTTTGGGTGTGGCTGTGCCCGCGGCCTATTTTTGGTACGCGGAGGCCGCTCGCAAAGTCTCGCCCCATTCCGAGTCCGGCGGACGAAGTTGGCCAGCCCCTCCCCCCATGGCTATAGCCCACCCGTTTTTTGGCCATTTTTCCGCTGGGGGGTTTGGGCGCAACGAGCTTCGGGGGGTTATTTTTGGGCGTGGCTGTGCCCGTGGCCTATTTTTGGTACGCGGAGGCCGCTCGCAAAGTCTCGCCCCATTCCGAGTTCGGCGGACGAAGTTGGCCAGCCCCTCCCCCCAAGGCTATAGCCCACCCGTTTTTTGGCCATTTTTCCGCTGCGGAATTTGGGCGCGCCGACCTTCGGGCAGTTTTTTTTCGGTATGGCTGAGCCCGCGGCCTATTTTTGGCACGCGGAGGCCGCTCGTAAAGTCTCGCCCCATTCCGAGTCCGGCGGGCGAAGTGGGCCGGCCCCTCCCCCCAAGGCTATAGCCCACCCGTTTTTTGGCCATTTTTCCGCTGGACGAACTTGGCGCCCCGGCCTTCGGGCGGTTATTTTTTGGCGCGGCTGTCGCCGCGGCCTATTTTCGGCACGCGGAGGCCGCTCGCAAAGTCTCGCCCCATTCCGAGTCCGGCGGACGAAGTTGGCCAGCCCCTCCCCCCACGGCTATAGCCCACCCGTTTTTTGGCCATTTTTCCGCTGGACGAACTTGGCGCCCCGGCCTTCGGGCGGTTGTTTTTGGGCGCGGCTGTGCCCACGGCCTATTTTATGCACGCGGAGGCTGCTCGCAAAGTCTTAACCTATTCCGAGTCCGACGGACGAAGTTGGCCAGCCCCTCCTCCCAAGGCTATAGCCCACCCGTTTTTTGGCCATTTTTCCTCTGGACGAACTTGGCGCCCCGGCCTTCGGGCGGTTATTTTTGGGCGTGGCTGTGTCGCCGACCTATTTTTGGCACGCGGAGGCCGCTCGCAAAGTCTCGGCCCATTCCGAGTCCGGCGGACGAAGTTGGACAGCCCCTCCCCCCAAGGCTATAGCCCACCCGTTTTTTGGCCATTTTTCCGCTGGACGAAATTGGCGCCCCGGCCTTCGGGCGGTTATTTTTGGGCGCGGCTGTGCCTGCGGCTTATTTTTGGTACGCGGAGGCCGTTCGCAGAGTTTCGCCCCATTCCGAGTCCGGCGGACGAAGATGGCCAGCCCCTCCCCCCAAGGCTATAGCCCACCCGTTTTTTGGCCATTTTTCCGCTGGGAGTTTTGGGCGCGCCAACCTTCGGGCGGTTATTTTTGGGCGCGGCTGTGCCTGTGCCCTATTTTTGGCACGCGGAGGCCGCTCGCAAAGTCTCGACCCATTCCGTGTCCGGCGGACGAAGTTGGCCAGCCCCTCCGCCCAAGGCTTTAGCCCACCCGTTTTTTGGCCATTTTTCCGCTGGACGAACTTGGCGCCCTGGCCTTCGGGCGGTTATTTTTCGGTGCGGCTGTGCCGGCGGCCTATTTTTGGCACGCGGAGGCCGCTCGCAAAGTCTCGCCCAATTCCGAGTACGGCGTACGAAGTTGGCCAGCCCCTCCCCCCAAGGCTATAGCCCACCCGTTTTTTGGCCATTTTTCCGCTGGACGAACTTGGCGCACCGGCCTTCGGGAGGTTATTTTTGGGCGCGGCTGTGCCGGCGGCCAATTTTTGGCACGCGGAGGCCGCTCGCAAAGTCTCGCCCTATTATGAGTCCGGCGGACGAAGTTGGCCACCCCTCCCCCCAAGGCTATAGCCCACCCGTTTTTTTGCCATTTTTCCGCGGGAAGGTTTGGGCGCGCCAACCTTCGGGCGGTTATTTTTGGGCGCGGCTGTGCCCGTACCCTATTTTTGGCACGCGGAGGCCGCTCGCAAAGTCTCGCCCCATTCCGTGTCCGGCGGACGAAGTTGGCCAGCCCCTCCCCCCAAGGCTATGGCCCACCCGTTTTTTGGCCATTTTTCCGCTGGACGAACTTGGCGCACCGGCCTTCGGGAGGTTATTTTTGGGCGCGGCTGTGCCGGCGGCCAATTTTTGGCACGCGGAGGCCGCTCGCAAAGTCTCGCCCTATTATGAGTCCGGCGGACGAAGTTGGCCACCCCTCCCCCCAAGGCTATAGCCCACCCGTTTTTTGTCCATTTTTCCGCTGGGGGGGTTGAGCGCGCCGACCTTCGGGCGGTTATTTTTGGGTGCGGCTGTGCCCGCGGCCTATTTTTGGTACGCGGAGGCCGCTCGCAAAGTCTCGCCCCATTCCGAGTCCGGCGGACGAAGTTGGCCAGCCCCTGCCCCCAAGGCTATAGCCCACCCGTTTTTTGGCCATTTTTCCGCTGGACGACCTTGGCGGCCCGGCCTTTGGGCTGTTATTTTTGGGAGCGGCTGTGCCCGCGGCCTATTTTTGGCACGCGGAGGCCGCTCACAAAGTCTCTCCCCATTCCGAGTCCGGCGGGCGAAGTTGGCCAGCCTCTCCCGACAAGGCTATAGCCCACCCGTTTTTTTGCCATTTTTCCGCTGGACGACCTTGGCGCCCCGGCCTTCGGGCTGTTATTTTTGGGAGCGGCTGTGCCCGCGGCCTATTTTTGGCACGCGGAGGCCGCTCGCAAAGTCTCTCCCCATTCCGAGTCCGGCGGGCGAAGTTGGCCAGCCTCTCCCGCCAAGGCTATAGCCCACCCGTTTTTTTGCCATTTTTCCGCTGGACGACCTTGGCGCCCCGGCCTTCGGGCTGTTATTTTTGGGCGCAGCTGTGCCCGCGTCCTAATTTTGGCACGCGGAGGCCGCTCGCAAAGTCTCGCCCCATTCCGAGTCCGGCGGACGAAGTTGGCCAGCCCCTCCCCCCAAGGCTATAGCCCACCCGTTTTTTGGCCATTTTTCCGCTGGGGGGTTTGGGTGCGCCGACCTTCGGGTGGTTATTTTTGGGCACGGCTGTGCCCGCGGCCTATTTTTGGTACGCGGAGGCCGCTCGCAAAGTCTCGCCCCATTCCGAGTCCGGCGGACGAAGTTGGCCAGCCCCTGCCCCCAAGGCTATAGCCCACCCGTTTTTTGGCCATTTTTCCGCTGGACGAACTTGGCGCCCCGGACTTCGGGCGGTGATTTTTGGGCGCGGCTGTGGCCACGGCGTATTTTTCGCACGCGGAGGCCGATCGCAAAGTCTCGCCCCATTCCGAGTCCGGCGTACGAAGTTGGCCAGCCCCTCCCCCCAAGGCTATAGCCCACCCGTTTTTTGGCCATTTTTCCGCTGGGGGGTTTTGGCGCGCCGACCATCGGGGGGTTATTTTTGGGCGCGGCAGTGTCCGCGGCTAATTTTTGGTACGTGGAGGCCGCTCGCAAAGTCTCGCCCCATTCCGAGTCCGGCGGACGAAGTTGGCCAGCCCCTCCCCCCAAGTCTATAGCCCACCCGTTTTTTGGCCATTTTTCCGCTGGACGAACTTTGCGTCCCGGCCTTCGGGTGGTTATTTTTGGGCGCGGCTGTGCCCGCCGCCTATTTTTGGCACGCGGAGGCCGCTCGCAAAGTCTCGCCCCATTCCGAGTCCAGCGGACGAAGTGGGCCAGCCCCTCCCCCCAAGGCTCTAGCCCACCCGTTTTTTGGCCATTTTTCCGCTGGACGAACTTGGCGCACCGGCCTTCGGGCAGTTATTTTTGGCCGCGGCTGTGCCCGCGGCCTATTTTTGGCGCGCGGAAGCCGCTCCCAAAGCCTCGCCCCATTCCGAGTCCGGCAGACGAAGTTGGCCAGCCCCTCCCCCCAAGGCTATAGCCCACCCGTTTTTGCGGCCTTTTTCCGCTGGACGAACTTGGCGCCCCGGCCTTCGGGCGGGTATTTTTGGGCGCGGCTGTGGCCGCGGCCTATTTTTGGCTCGCGGAGGCCGCTCGCAAAGTCTCAGCCAATTCCGAGTCCGGCGGACGAAGTGGGCCAGCCCCTCCCCCCAAGGCTATAGCCCACCCGTTTTTTGGCCATTTTTCCGCTGGACGAACTTGGCGCACCGGCCTTCGGGCAGTTATTTTTGGCCGTGGCTGTGCCCGCGGCCTATTTTTGGCACGCGGAAGCCACTCACAAAGCCTCGCCCCATTCCGAGTCCGGCAGACGAAGTTGGCCAGCCCCTCCCCCCAAGGCTATAGCCCACCCGTTTTTTGGCCATTTTTCCGCTGGGGTTTGGGCGCGCCGACCCTCGGACGGTTATTTTTGGGCGCGGCTGTGCCCGCGGACTATTTTCGGCACGCGGAGGCCGCTCGCAAAGTCTCGCCCCATTCCGAGTCCGGCGGACGAAGTTGGCCAGCCCCTCCCCCCAAGGCTATAGCCCACCCGTTTTTTGGCCATTTTTCCGCTGGACGAACTTGGCGTCCTGGCCTTCGGGCGGTTATTTTTGGGCGCGGCTGTGCCCGTGGCCTATTCTTGGCATGCGGAGGCCGCTCGTAAAGTCTCGCCCCATTCCGAGTCCGGCGGACGAAGTTGGCCAGGCCCTCCCCCCAAGGCTATATAGCCCACCCATTTTTTGGCCATTTTTCCGCTGGGTGGTTTGGGCGCAACGACCTTCGGGGGGTTATTTTTGGGCGCGGCTGTTCCCGCGGCCTATTTTTGGCACGCGGAAGCCGCTCGCAAAGTCTCACCCCATTCCAAGTCCGGCAGACGAAGTGGGCCAGCCACTCCCCCCAAGGCTATAGCCCACCCATTTTTTGGCCATTTTTCCGCTGGACGAACTTGGCGCCCCGGTCTTCGGGCGGTTATTTTTGGGCACGGCTGTGCCCGCGGCCTATTTTTGGCATGCGGAGGCCGATCGCAAAGTCTCACCCCATTCAGAGTCCGGCGGACGAAGTTTGCCAGCCCCTCCCCCCAAGGCTATAGCCCACCCGTTTTTTGGCCATTTTTCCGCTGGGGGGTTTGGGCGCAACGACCTTCGGGGGTTATTTTTGGGCGTGCCTGCGCCCGCGGCCTATTTTTGGCATGCGGAGGCCGCTCACAAAGTCTCGCCCCATTCCGAGTCCGGCGGACGAAGTTTGCCAGCCCCTCCCCCCAAGGCTATAGCCCACCCATTTTTTGGCCATTTTTCCGCTGGACGAACTTGGCGCCCCGCCTTCGGGCGGTTATTTTTGGGCGCGGCTGTGCCCGCGGCCTATTTTTGGCACACGTAGGACCCTCGCAATGTCTCACCCAATTCCGAGTCCGGCGGACGAAGTTGGCCAGCCCCTCCCCCCAAGGCTATAGCCCACCCGTTTTTTGGCCATTTTTCCGCTGGACGAACTTGGCGCCCCGTCCTTCGGGCGGTTATTTTTGGGCACGGCTGTGCCCGCGGCCTATTTTTGGCACACGATACCGTTCGCAAAGTCTCGTCCCATTCCGAGTCCGGCGGACGAAGTTGGCCAGCCCCTCCCCCCAAGGCTATAGGACACCCGTTTTTTGACCATTTTTCCGCTGGACGAACTTGGCGCCCCGGCCTTCGGGCGGTTATTTTTGGCCGCGGCTGTGCCTGCGGTCTATTTTTGGCATGCGGAGGCCGCTCGCAAAGTCTCGCCCCATTCCGAGTCCGGCGGACGAAGTGGGCCAGCCCCTCCCCCCAAGGCTATAGCCCACCCGTTTTTTGGCCATTTTTCCGCTGGACGAACTTGGCGCCCCGGCCTTCGGGCGGTTATTTTTGGGCATGGCTGTGCCCACGGCGTATTTTTGGCACGCGGTGGCCGCTCGCAAAGTCCAGCCCCATTCCGAGTCCGGCGGACGTAGTTGGCCAGCCCCTCCCCCCAAAGCTATAGCCCACCCGTTTTTTGGCCATTTTTCCGCTGGGGGGTTTGGGAGCAACGACCTTCGGGCGGTTATTTTTTAGCGCGGCTGTGCCCGCGGCCTATTTTTGGCATGCGGAGGCCGCTCGCAAAGTCTCGCCCCATTCCGAGTCCGGCGGACGAACTGGGCCAGCCCCTCCCCCCAAGGCTATAGGCCACCCATTTTTTGGCCATTTTTTCGCTGGACGAACTTGGCGCCCCGCCTTCGGGCGGTTTTTTTTGGGTGCGGCTGTGCCCACGGCCTATTTTTGGCACACGGAGGACCCTCGCAAAGTCTCGTGCCATTCCGAGTCCGGCAGACGAAGTTGGCCAGCCCCACCCCCCAAGGCTATAGCCCACCCGTTTTTGTGGCCTTTTTCCGCTGGACAAACTTGGCGCCCAGGTCTTCAGGCGGTTATTTTTCAGCGAGGCTACGTCCGTGGACTATTTTTGGCACAGGGAGGCCCCTCGCAAAGTCTCGCGCCATTCCGAGTCGGGCGGACGAAGTTGGCCAGCCCCACCCCCCAAGGCTATAGCCCACCCGTTTTTGTGGCCTTTTTCCGCAGGACGGACATGGCGCCCCGGCCTTCGGGTGGTTATTTTTGTGTACGGCTGTCCCCGCGGCCTATTTTTGGCACACGGAGGTACCTCGCAAAGTCTCGCGTCATTCCGAGTCCGGCGGACGAAGTTGGCCAGCCCGACCCCCCAAGGCTATGGCCCACCCGTTTTTGTGGCCTTTTTCCGCTAGACGAACTTGGCGCCCCGGCCTTCAGGCGGTTATTTTTCGGCGCGGCTACGTCCGTGGACTATTTTTGGCACAGGGAGGCCCCTCGCAAAGTCTCGCGCTATTCCGAGTCCGGCGGACGAAATTGGCCAGCTCCACCCCCCAAGTCTAGTGCCCACCCGTTTTTGTGGCTTTTTTCCGCTGGATGAACTTGGCGCCCCGGCCTTCGGGCTGTTATTTTTGGGCGCGGCTGTGCCCGCGGCTTATTTTTGGCACACGGAGGCCGCTCGCAAAGTCTCGCGCCATTCCGAGTCCGGCGGACGAAGTTGGCAAGCCCCACCCCCCGAGGCTATAGCCCGCCCGTTTTTGTGGCCTTTTTCCGCTGGACGAACATGGCGACCCGGCCTTCGTGCAGTTATTTTTGGGCGCGGCAGTGCCGGCGGCCTAATTTTGGCACACGGAGGCCCCTCGCAAAGTCTCCCGCCATTCCGAGTCCGGCGGACGAAGTTGGCCAGCCCCACCCCCCAAGGTTATAGCCCACCCGTTTTTATGGCCTTTTTCCGCTGGACGAACTTGGCTCCCCGGCCTTCGGGTGGTTATTTTTGGGCGCGGCTGTGCCCGCGGCCTATTTTTGGCACACGGAGGCCCCTCGCAAACTCTCGCGCCATTCCGAGTCCGGCGGACGAAGTTGGCCAGCCCCACCCCCCAAGGCTATAGCCCGCCCGTTTTTGTGGCCTTTTTCCGCTGGACGAACATGGCGACCCGGCCTTCGTGCAGTTATTTTTGGGCGCGGCGGTGCTGGCGGCCTAATTTTGGCACACGGAGGCCCCTCGCAAAGTCTCCCACCATTCCGAGTCCGGCGGAAGAAGTCGGCCAGCCCCACCCCCCAAGGTTATAGCCCACCCGTTTATATGGCCTTTTTCCGCTGGACGAACTTGGCTCCCCGGCCTTCGGGCAGTTATTTTTGGGCGCGACTGTGCCCGCGGCCCATTTTTGGCACACGGAGGCCCCTCGCAAAGTCTCGTGCCATTCCGAGTCCGGCGGACGAAGTTGGCCAGCCCCACCCCCAAAGGCTATAGCCCACCCGTTTTTGTGGCCTTTTTCCGCTGGACGAACTTGGGTCCCCGGCCTTCGGGCGGTTATTTTTGGGCGCGGCTGTTCCCGCGACCTATATTTGGCACACGGAGGCCCCTCGCAAAATCTCGTGCCATTCCGAGTCCGGCGGACGAGTTGGCCAGCCCCACCCCCCAAGGCTATAGCCCACCCGTTTTGGTGCCCTTTTTCCGCTGGACGAACTTGGCGCCCCGGCCTTCGGGCGGTTATTTTTAGACACGGCTGTGTGCGCGGCCTACTTTTGGCGCACGGAGGCCCCTCGTAAAGTCTCGCGCCATTCCGAGTCCGGCGGACTAAGTTTGCCAGCCCCACCCCCCAAGGCTATAGCCCACCCGTTTTTGTGGCCTTTTTCCGCTGTACGAACTTGGCGCCCCGGCCTTCGGGCGGTTATTTTTGGCCGCGGCTGTGTCCGCAGCCTATTTTGGGCACACGGAGGCCCCTCGCAAAGTCTCGTGCCATTCTGAGTCCGGCGGACGAAGTTGGCCAGCCCCACCCCCCAAGGCTATAGCCCACCCGTTTTTGTGGCCTTTATCCGCTGGACGAACTTGGCGCCCCGGCCTTCGGGCGGTTGTTTTTGGTCGCGGCTGTGCCGGCAGCCTATTTTGGGCACACGGAGGCCCCTCGCAAAGTCTCGTGCCATTCCGAGTCCGGCGGACAAAGTTGGCCAGCTCCACCCCCCAAGGCTATAGCCCACCCGTTTTTGTGCCCTTTTTCCGCTGGACGAACTTGGCGCCCCGGCCTTCGGTCGGGTATTTTTGGGCGCGGCTGTGCCCATGGCCTATTTTTGGCACACGGAGGGGCTCGCAAAGTCTCGCGCCATTCCGAGTCCGGCGGACGAAGTTGGCCAGCCCCACCCCCCAAGCCTATAGCCCACCTGTTCTTGTGGCCTTTTTCTGCTGGACGAACTTGGCGCCCCGGCCTTCGGGCAGGTATTTTTGGGCGTGGCTGTCCCCGCGGCCTATTTTTTGGCACACGGAGGTACCTCGCAAAGTCTCGCGTCATTCCGAGTCCGGCGGACGAAGTTGGGCAGCCCGACCCCCCAAGGCTATAGCCCACCCGTTTTTGTGGCCTTTTTCCGCTGGACGAACTTGGCGCCCCGGCCTTCGGTCGGGTATTTTTGGGCGCGGCTGTTCCCGCGGCCTATTTTTGGCACACGGAGGGGCTCGCAAAGTTTCGCGCCATTCCGAGTCCGGCGGACTAAGTTTGCCAGCCCCACCCCCAAAGGCTATAGCCCACCCGTTTTTGTGGCCTTTTTCCGCTGTACGAACTTGGCGCCCCGGCCATCGGGCGGTTATTTTTGGTCGCGGCTATGCCCGGGGCCTATTTCTAGCACTCAGAGGCCGCTCGCAAAGTCTCGCGCCATTCCGAGTCCGGCGGACGAAGTGGGCCAGCCCCACCCCCAAGGCTATAGCCCACCCGTTTTTGTGGCCTTTTTCCGCTGGACGAACTTGGCGCCCCGGCCTTCGGGCGGTTATTTTTGGATGCGGCTGTGCCCGGGGCATATTTTTGGCACACGGAGGCCGCTCGCAAAGTCTCGCGCCATTCCGAGTCCGGCGGACGAAGTTGGCCAGCCCCACCCCCCAAGGCTATAGCCCACCCGTTTTTGTGGGCTTTTTCCGCTGGACGAACTTGGCGCCCCGGCCTTCGGGCGGTTATTTTTGGGCGCGGCTGTGCCCGGGGCCTATTATTCACACACGGAGGCCGCTCGCAAAGTGTCGCGCCATTCCGAGTCCGGCGGACGAAGTTCGCCAGCCCCACCCCCCAAGGCTATAGCCCACCCGTTTTTGTGGCCTTTTTCTGCTGGACGAACATGGCGCCCCGGCCTTCGGGCGGTTATTTTTGGGTGCGGCTTTGCCCGGGGCTATATTTGGCACACGGAGGCCCCTCGCAAAGTCTTACGCCATTCCGAGTGCGGAGGACGAAGTGGGCCAGCCCCACCCCCCAAGGCTATAGCCCACCCGTTTTTGTGGCCTTTTTCCGCTGGACGAACTTGGCGCCCCGGCCTTCGGGCGTTTATTTTTGGACGCGGCTGTGCCCGGGGCCTATTATTCTCACACGGAGGCCGCTTGCAAAGTCTCGCGCCATTCCGAGTCCGGCGGACGAAGTTGGCCAGCCCCACCCTCAAAGGCTATAGCCCACCCGTTTTTGTGGCCTTTTTCCGCTGGACGAACTTGGCGCCCCGGCCTTCGGGCGGTTATTTTTCGGCGCGGCTGTGCCCGGGGTCTATTTTTGGCACACGGAGGCCGCTTGCAAAGTCTCGCGCCATTCCGAGTCCGGGCGGGCGAAGTTGGCCAGCCCCACCCCCCAAGGCTATAGGCCACCCGTTTTTGTCTTCTTTTTCCGCAGGACGAACTTGGCGCCCCGGCCTTCGGGCTGTTATTTTTGGGTGCGGCTGTGCCCGGGGCCTATTTTTGGCACACGGAGGCCGCTTGCAAAGTCTCGCGCCATTCCGAGTCCGGGCGGGCGAAGTTGGCCAGCCCCACCCCCCAAGGCTATAGGCCACCCGTTTTTGTGGCCTTTTTCCGCTGGACGAACTTGGCGCCCCGGCCTTCGGGCGGTTATTTTTGGATGCGGCTGTGCCCGGGGCATATTTTTGGCACACGGAGGCCGCTCGCAAAGTCTCGCACCATTCCGAGTCCGGCGGACGAAGTGGGCCAGCCCCACCCCCCAAGGCTATAGCCCACCCGTTTTTGTGGGCTTTTTCCGCTGGACGAACTTGGCGCCCCGGCCTTCGGGCGGTTATTTTTGGGCGCGGCTGTACCCGGGGCCTATTATTCACACACGGAGGCTGCTCGCAAAGTGTCGCGCCATTCCGAGTCCGGCGGACGAAGTTGGCCAGCCCCACCCCCCAAGGCTATAGCCCACCCGTTTTTGTGGCCTTTTTCTGCTGGACGAACATGGCGCCCCGGCCTTCGGGCGGTTATTTTTGGGTGCGGCTTTGCCCGGGGCTATTTTTGGCACACGGAGGCCCCTCGCAAAGTCTTACGCCATTCCGAGTCCGGCGGACGAAGTGGGCCAGCCCCACCCCCCAAGGCTATAGCCCACCCGTTTTTGTGGCCTTTTTCCGCTGGACGAACTTGGCGCCCCGGCCTTCGGGCGGTTATTTTTGGGCGCGGCTATGCCCGGGGCCTATTTCTAGCACACGGAGGCCGCTCGCAAAGTCTCGCGCAATTCCGAGTCCGGCGGACGAAGTGGGCCAGCCCCACTCCCCAAGGCTATAGCCCACCCGTTTTTGTCGCCTTTTTCCGCTGGACGAACATGGCGCCCCGGCCTTCGGGCGGTTATTTTTGGGCGCGGCTTTGCCCGGGGATATTTCTGGCACACGGTGGCCGCTCGCAAAGTCTCGCGCCATTCCGAGTCCGGCGGACAAAGTTGGCCAGCGCCACCCCCCAAGGCTATAGCCCACCCGTTTTTGTGGCCTTTTTCCGCTGGACGAACTTGGCGCCCCGGCCTTCGGGCGGTTATTTTTGGATGCGGCTGTGCCCGGGGCATATTTTTGGTACACGGAGGTCGCTCGCAAAGTCTAGCGCCATTCCGAGTCCGGCGGACGAAGTTGGCCAGCCCCACCCCCCAAGGCTATAGCCCACCCGTTTTTGTGGCCTTTTTCCGCTGGACGAACTTGGCGCCCCGGTCTTCGGGCGGTTATTTTTGGATGCGGCTGTGCCCGGGGCATATTTTTGGCACACAGAGGTTGCTCGCAAAGTCTCGCCCCATTCCCAGTCCGGCGGATGAAGGTGGCCAGCCCCACCCCCCAAGGCTATAGCCCACCCGTTGTTGTGTCCTTTTTCCGCTGGACGAACTTCGCGCTCCGGCCTTCTGGCGGTTATTTTTGGGCGCGGCTGTGCCCGGGGTGTATTTTTGGCACACGGAGGCCGCTCGCAAAGTCTCGCGCCATTCCGAGTCCGGCGGACGAAGTTGGCCAGCCCCACCCCCAAAGGCTATAGCCCACCCGTTTTTGTGGCCTTTTTCCGCTGGACGAACTTGGCGCCGCGGCCTTCGGGCGGGTATTTTTGGCCGCGGCTGTGCCCGCGGCCTATTTTAATCACACGGAGGCGCCTCGCAAAGTCTCGCGCCATTTCGAGTCCGGCGGACGAAGTGGGCCAGCCCCACCCCCCAAGGCTATAGCCCACCCGTTTTTGTGGCCTTTTTCCGCTGGTCGAACTTGGCGCCCCGGCCTTCGGGCGGTTATTTTTAGGCGCGACTGTGCCCGCGGCCTATTTTTGGCACACGGAGGCCACTTGCAAAGTCTCGCGCCATTCCGAGTCCGGCGGACGAAGTCGGCCAGCCCCACCCCCCAAGGCTATAGCCCACCCGTTTTTGTGGCCTTTTTCCGCTGGACGAACTTGGCGCCGCGGCCTTCGGGCGGGTATTTTCGGCCGCGGCTGTGCCCGCGGCCTATTTTAATCACACGGAGGCGCCTCGCAAAGTCTCGCGCCATTTCAAGTCCGGCGGACGAAGTGGGCCAGCCCCACCCCCCAAGGCTATAGCCCACCCGTTTTTGTGGCCTTTTTCCGCTGGACGAACTTGGCGCCGCGGCCTTCGGGCGGGTATTTTCGGCCGCGGCTGTGCCCGCGGCCTATTTTAATCACACGGAGGTGCCTCGCAAAGTCTCGCGCCATTTCGAGTCCGGCGGACGAAGTGGGCCAGCCCCACCCCCCAAGGCTATAGCCCACCCGTTTTTGTGGCCTTTTTCCGCTGGACGAACTTGGCGTCGCGGCCTTCGGGCGGGTATTTTTGGGCGCGGCTGTGCCCGCGGCCTATTTTAGGCACACGGAGGCGCCTCGCAAAGTCTCGCGCCATTTAGATTCCGGCAGACGAAGTTGGCCAGCCCCACCCCCCAAGGCTATAGCCCACCCGTTTTTGTGGCCTTTTTGCACTGGACGAATTTGGCGCCGCGGCCTTCGGGCGGGTATTTTTGGACGCGGCTGTGTCCGCGGCCTATTTGTGGCACACAGAGGCGCCTCGCAAAGTCTCGCGCCATTTCGAGTCCGGCGGACGAAGTGGGCCAGCCCCACCCCCCAAGGCTATAGCCCACCCGTTTTTGTGGCCTTTTTCCGCTGGACGGACTTGGCGCCCCGGCCTTCGGGCGGTTATTTTTGGGCGCGGCTGTGCGAGGGGCCTATTTTTGGCTCACGGAGGCCGCTCGCAAAGTCTCACGCTATTCCGAGTCCGGCGGACGAAGTTGGCCAGCCCCACCCCCCAAGGCTATAGCCCACCCGTTTTTGTGGCCTTTTTCCGCTGGACGAACTTGGCGCCCCGGCCTTCGGGCGGTTATTTTTGGACGCGGCTGTGCCTGGGGCCTATTTTTGGCACACGGAGACCGATCGCAACGTCTCGCGCCATTCCGAGTCCGGCGGGCGAAGTTGGCCATGCCCGCCCCCCACGGCTATAGCCCACCCGTTTTTGTGGCCTTTTTCCGCTGGACGAACTTGGCGCCCCGGACTTTGGGTGGTTATTTTTGGGCGCGGCTGTGTCCGGGGCCTATTTTTGGCACACGGAGACCGCTCGCTAAGTCTCGCGCCATTCCGAGTCCGGCGGACGAAGTTGGCCAGCCCCACCCCAAAAGGCTATAGCCCACCATTTTTTGTGGCCTTTTTCCGCTGGACGAACTTGGCGCCCCGGCCTTCGGGCGGTTATTATTGGGCGCGGCTGTGCCCGGGGCCTATTTTTGGCACACGAATGCCGTTCGCAAAGTCTCGCGCCATTCCGAGTCCGGCGGATGAAGTTGGCTGGCCCCACCGCCCAAGGCTATAGCCCACCCGTTTTTGTGGCCTTTTTCCGCTGGACGAACTTGGCGCCCTGGCCTTCGCGCAGTTATTTTTGGGCGCGGCTGTGCCCGGGGCCTATTTTTGGCACACGGCGGCTGCTCGCAAAGTCTCGCGCCATTCCGAGACCGGCGGACGAAGTCGGCTAGCCCCAGCCCACAAGGCTATAGCCCACCCGTTTTTGTGGCCTTTTTCCACTGGACGAACTTGGCGCACCGGCCTTCGGGCGGTTATTTGTGGGCGCGGCTGCGCCCAGGGCCAATTTTTGGCACACCGAGGCGGCTCGTAAAGTCTCGCGCCATTCCGAGTCCGGCGGACGAAGTTGGCCAGCCCCACCCCTCAAGGCTATAGCCCACCCGTTTTTGCGGCCTTTTTCCGCTGGACGAACTTGGCGCCCCGGCCTTTGGGCAGTTATTTTTTGGCACGTCTGTGCCCGGGGCCTATTTTTGGCACACGGAGGCCGCTCGTAAAGTCTCGCGCCATTCCGAGTCCGGCGGGCGATGTTGGCCAGCCCCGCCTCCCAAGGCTATAGCCCACCCGTTTTTGTGGCCTTTTTCCGCTGGACGAACTTCGCGCCCCGGCCTTCGGGCGGTTATTTTTGGACGCGGCTGTGTCCGGGGCCTATTTTTGGCACACGGAGACCGCTCGCAAAGTCTCGCGCCATTCCGAGTCCGGCGGATGAAGTCGGCCAGCCCCACCCCCCAAGGCTATAGCCCACCCGTTTTTGTGGCCTTTTTCCGCTGGACGAACTTGGCGCCCCGGCCTTCGGGCGGTTATTTTTGGGCGCGGCTGTGGCCGGGGCCTATTTTTGGCACACGGCGGCTGCTCGCAAAGTCTCGCGCCATTCCGAGACCGGCGGACGAAGTCGGCCAGCCCCAGCCCACAAGGCTATAGCCCACCCGTTTTTGTGGCCTTTTTCCACTGGACGAACTTGGCGCACCGGCCTTCGGGCGGTTATTTGTGGGCGCGGCTGCGCCCAGGGCCAATTTTTGGCACACCGAGGCGGCTCGTAAAGTCTCGCGCCATTCCGAGTCCGGCGGACGAAGTTGGCCAGCCCCACCCCTCAAGGCTATAGCCCACCCGTTTTTGCGGCCTTTTTCCGCTGGACGAACTTGGCGCCCCGGCCTTTGGGCAGTTATTTTTTGGCACGTCTGTGCCCGGGGCCTATTTTTGGCACACGGAGGCCGCTCGTAAAGTCTCGCGCCATTCCGAGTCCGGCGGGCGAAGTTGGCCAGCCCCGCCTCCCAAGGCTATAGCCCCCCCGTTTTTGTGGCCGTTTTCCGCTGGACGAACTTCGCGCCCCGGCCTTCGGGCGGTTATTTTTGGACGCGGCTGTGTCCGGGGCCTATTTTTGGCACACAGAGGCCGCTCGCCAAGTCTCGCGCCATTCCGAATCCGGCGGGCGAAGTGGGCCAGCCCCACCCCCCAAGGCTATAGCCCATCCGTTTTTGTGGCCTTTTTCGCAGGACGAACTTGGCGCCCCGGTCTTGGGGCCGTTATTTTTGGGTACGGCTGTGCCCTGGGCCTATTTTTGGCACACGGAGGCCGCTCGCAAAGTCTCGCGCCATTCCGAGTCCGGCGGACGAAGTTGGCCAGCCCCACCCCCCAAGGCTATAGCCCGCCCGTTTTTGTGGCCTTTTTCCGCTGGACGAACTTGGCGCCCCGGCCTTCGGGCGGTTATTTTTGGGCGCGGCTGTGGCCGGGGCCTATTTTTGGCACACGGCGGCTGCTCGCAAAGTCTCACGCCATTCCGAGACCGGCGGACGAAGTCGGCCAGCCCCAGCCCACAAGGCTATAGCCCACCCGTTTTTGTGGCCTTTTTCCACTGGACGAACTTGGCGCACCGGCCTTCGGGCGGTTATTGGTGGGCGCGGCTGCGCCCAGGGCCAATTTTTGGCACACCGAGGCGGCTCGTAAAGTCTCGCGCCATTCCGAGTCCGGCGGACGAAGTTGGCCAGCCCCACCCCTCAAGGCTATAGCCCACCCGTTTTTGCGGCCTTTTTCCGCTGGACGAACTTGGCGCCCCGGCCTTTGGGCAGTTATTTTTTGGCACGTCTGTGCCCGGGGCCTATTTTTGGCACACGGAGGCCGCTCGTAAAGTCTCGCGCCATTCCGAGTCCGGCGGGCGAAGTTGGCCAGCCCCGCCTCCCAAGGCTATAGCCCACCCGTTTTTGTGGCCTTTTTCCGCTGGACGAACTTCGCGCCCCGGCCTTCGGGCGGTTATTTTTGGACGCGGCTGTGTCCGGGGCCTATTTTTGGCACACGGAGACCGCTCACAAAGTCTCGCGCCATTCCGAGTCCGGCGGATGAAGTCGGGCAGCCCCACCCCCCAAGGCTATAGCCCACCCGTTTTTGTGGCCTTTTTCCGCTGGATGAACTTGACGCCCTGGCCTTCGGGCGGTTATTTTTGGACGCGGCTGTGTCCGGGGCATATTATTGGCACACGGAGGCCGCTCGCAAAGTCTCGCGCCATTCCGAGTCCGGCGGGCGAAGTTGGCCAGCCCCACCCCCCAAGGCTATAGCCCATCCGTTTTTGTGGCCTTTTTCGCCGGACGAACTTGGCGCCCCGGTCTTGGGGCAGTTATTTTTGGGTGCGGCTGTGCCCGGGGCCTATTTTTGGCACACGGAGTTCGCTCGCAAAGTCTCGCGCCATTCCGAGCCCGGCGGACGAAGTTGGCCAGCCCCACCCCCCAAGGCTATAGCCCGCCCGTTTTTGTGGCATTTTTCCGCTGGACGAACTTGGCGCCCCGGCCTTCGGGCGGTTATTTTTGGGCGCGGCTGTGGCCGGGGCCTATTTTTGGCACACGGCGGCCGCTCGCAAAGTCTCGCGCCATTCCGAGTCCGGCGGACGTAGTGGGCCAGCCCCACCCCCCAAGGCTATAGCCCACCCGTTTCTGTGGCCTTTTTCCGCTGAACGAACATGGCGCCCCGGCCTTCGGGCGGTTATTTTTGGACGCGGCTGTGCCCGGGGCCTATTTTTGGCAGACGGAGACCGCTCGCAAAGTCTCGCGCCATTCCGAGTCCGGCGGACGAAGTTGGCCAGCCCCACCCCCCAAGGCTATAGCCCACCCGTTTTTGTGGCCTTTTTCCGCTGGATGAACTTGACGCCCCGGCCTTCGGGCGGTTATTTTTGGACGCGGCTGTGTCCGGGGCCTATTTTTGGCACACAGAGGCCGCTCGCCAAGTCTCGCGCCATTCCGAATCCGGCGGGCGAAGTTGGCCAGCCCCACCCCCCAAGGCTATAGCCCATCCGTTTTTGTGGCCTTTTTCGCAGGACGAACTTGGCGCCCCGGTCTTGGGGCCGTTATTTTTGGGTGCGGCTGTGCCCTGGGCCTATTTTTGGCACACGGAGGCCGCTCGCAAAGTCTCGCGCCATTCCGAGTCCGGCGGACGAAGTTGGCCAGCCCCACCCCCCAAGGCTATAGCCCGCCCGTTTTTGTGGCCTTTTTCCGCTGGACGAACTTGGCGCCCCGGCCTTCGGGCGGTTATTTTTGGGCGCGGCTGTGGCCGGGGCCTATTTTTGGCACACGGCGGCGCCTCGCAAAGTCTCACGCCATTCCGAGTCCGGCGGACGAAGTTGGCCAGCTCCACCCCCCAAGGCTATAGCCCACCCATTTTTGTGGCCATTTTCCGCTGTACGAACTTGGCGCCCAGGACTTCGGGCGGGTATTTTTGGGTGCGGCTGTACCCGCGGCCTATTTTTGGCAGACGGAGGCGCCTCGTAAAGTCTCGCGCCATATCGAGTCCGGCGGACGTAGTTGGCCAGCCCCACCCCCAAGGCTATAGCCCACCCGTTTTTGTTGCCATTTTCCGCTGGACGAACTTGGCGCCCCGGCCTTCGGGCGGATATTTTTGGGCGCGGCTGTGTCCGCGGCCTATTTTTGGCAGACGGAGGCGCCTCGCAAAGTCTCGCGCCATTCCGAGTCCGGCGGACAATGTTGGCCAGCTCCACCCCCCAAGGCTATAGCCCACCCGTTTTTGTGGCCATTTTCCGCTGTACGAACTTGGCGCCCCGGCCTTCGGGCGGGTATTTTTTGGCGCGGCTGTGCCCGCGGCCTATTTTTGGCAGACGGAGGCGCCTCGCAAAGTCTCGCGCCATATCGAGTCCGGCGGACGAAGTTGGCCAGCCCCACCCCCCAAGGCTATAGCCCACCAGTTTTTGTGGCCATTTTCCGATGGACGAACTTGGCACCCCAGCCTTCGGGCGGGTATTTTTGGGCGCGGCTGTGCCCACGGCCTATTTTTGGCAGACGGAGGCGCCTCGCAAAGTCTCGCACCATATCGAGTCCGGCGGACGAAGTTGGCCAGCCCCACCCCCAAGGCTATAGCCCACCCGTTTTTGTTGCCATTTTCCGCTGGACGAACTTGGCGCCCCGGCCTTCGGGCGGGTATTTTTGGGCGCGGCTGTGCCCGCGGCCTATTTTTGGCACACGGAGGCGCCTCGCAAAGTCTTGCGCCATTACGAGTCCGGCGGACGAAGTTGGCCGGCCCCACCCCCCAAGGCTATAGCCCACCCGTTTTTGTGGCTTTTTCCGCTGGACGAACTTGGCGACCCGGCCTTCGGGCGGGTATTTTTGGGCGCGGCTGTGCCCACGGCCTATTTTTGGCACACGGAGGTGCTTCGCAAAGTCTCGGGCCATTCCGAGTCCGGCGGACGAAGTTGACCAGCCCCACCCCCCAAGGCTATAGCCCACCCGTTTTTGTGCCCATTTTCCGCTGGACGAACTTGGCGACCCGGCCTTCGGGCGGGTATTTTTGGGCGCGGCTGTGCCCACGGCCTATTTTTGGCACACGGAGGTGCATCGTAACGTCTCGGGCCATTCAGAGTCCGGCGGGCGAAGTTGGCCAGCCCCACCCCCCAAGGCTATAGCCCACCCGTTTTTGTGGCCATTTTACGCTGGACGAACTTGGCGCCCCGGCCTTCGGGCGGGTATTTTTGGGTACGGCTTTGCCCGCGTCATATTTTTGGCACACGGAGGGGCCTCACAAATTCTCGCGCCATTCCGAGGCCGCCGGACGAAGGTGGCCAGCCCCACCCCCCAAGGCTATAGCCCACCCGTTTTTATGGCCATTTTCCGCTGGACGAACTTGGCGCCCCGGCCTTCGGGCGGGTATTTTTGGGCGCGACTGTGCCCGCGGCCTATTTTTGGCAGACGGAGGCGCCTCGCAAAGTCTCGGGCCATTCCGAGTCCGGCGGACGAAGTTGGCCAGCCCCACCCCCAAGGCTATAGCCCACCCGTTTTTGTTGCCATTTTCCGCTGGACGAACTTGGCGCCCCGGCTTTCGGGCGGGTATTTTTGGGCTCGGCTGTGCCCGCGGCCTATTTTTGGCACACGGAGGTGCCTCGCAAAGTCTCGCGCCATTCCGAGTCCGGCGGACGAAGTTGGCCAGCTCCACCCCCCAAGGCTATAGCCCACCCATTTTTGTGGCCATTTTCCGCTGTACGAACTTGGCGCCCCGGCCTTCGGGCGGGTATTTTTGGGCGCGGCTGTGCCCGCGGCCTATTTTTGTCAGACGGAGACGCCTCGCAAAGTCTCGCGCAATTCCGAGTCCGACGGACGAAGTTGGCCAGCCCCACCCCCCAAGGCTATAGCCCACCCGTTTTTGTGCCCATTTTCCACTGGACGAACTTGGCACCCCGGCCTTCGGGCGGGTATTTTTGGGCGCGGCTGTGCCGGCGGCCTATTTATGGCACGCGTAGGCCGCTCGCAAAGTCTCGCCCCATTCCGAGTCCGGCGGACGAAGTGGGCAGCCCCTCCCCCCAAGGCTATAGCCCACCCGTTTTTTGGCCATTTTTCCGCTGGGGGGTTTGGGCGCGCCTACCTTCGGGCAGTTATTTTTGGGCGCGGCTGTGCCCATGGCCTATTTTTGGCACGCGGAGGCCGCTCGCAATGTCTCGACCGATTCCGAGTCCGGCGGACGAAGTTGGCCAGCCCCTCCCCCCAAGGCTATTGCCCACCCGTTTTTTGGCCATTTTTCCGCTGGACGAACTTGGCGCCCCGGCCTTCGGGCTGTTATTTTTGGGCGCTGCTGTACCCGCGGCATATTTTTGGCATGCGGTGGCCGCTCGCAAAATCTCGCCCCATTCCGAGTCCATTGAACGAAGTTGGCCTGCCCCTCCCCCCAAGGCTATTGCCCACCCGTTTTTTGGCCATTTTTCCGCTGGGGGTTTTGGGCGCGCCGACCTTCGGGCGGTTATTTTTGGGCGTGCTTGTGCCCGTGGCCTATTTTTGGCACGCGGAGGCCGCTCGCAATGTCTCGACCCATTACGAGTCCGGCGGACGAAGTTGGCCAGCCCCTCCCCCCAAGGTTATAGCCCACCCGTTTTTTGGCCATTTTTCCGCTGGACGAACTTGGCGCCCCGGCCTTCGGGCGGTTATTTTTGGGCATGGCTTTGCCCGTGGCCTATTTTTGGCACGCGGAGGCTGCTCGCAAAGTCTCGCCCCACTCCGAGTCCGGCGGACGAAGTTGGCCAGCCCCTCCCCGCAAGGCTATAGCCCACCCGTTTTTTGGCCATTTTTCCGCTGGACAAACTTGGCGCCCCGGCCTTCGGGCGGTTATTTTTGGGCGCGGCTGTGTCCGCGGCATATTTTTGGCAAGTGGAGGCCGCTCGCAAAGTCTCGCCCCATTCCGAGTCCGGCGGACGTAGTGGGCCGGCCCCTCCCCCCAAGGCCATAGCCCACCCGTTTTTTGGCCATTTTTCCGCTGGACGAACTTGGCGCCCTGGCCTTCGGGCGGTTATTTTTGGGCGCGGCTGTGTCCGCGGTGTATTTTTAGCACGCGGAGGCCGCACGCAAAGTCTCGCCCCATTCCGAGTCCGGCGGACGAAGTTGGCCAGCCATTCCCCCCAAGGCTATTGCCCACCCGTTTTTTGGCCATTTTTCGGCTGGACGAACTTGGCACCCTGGCCTTCGGGCGGTTATTTTTGGGCGCGGCTGTGCCCGCGGCCTATTTTTGGCACGCGGAGGCCGCCCGCAAAGTCTCACCCCATTCCGAGTCCGACGGACGATGTTCGCCAGCCCCTTCCCCCAAGGCTATAGCCCACCCGTTTTTTGGCCATTTTTCCGCTGGGCGGTTTGGGCGCGTCGACCTTCGGGCGGTTATTTTTGGGAGCGGCTGTGCCCGCGGCCTAATTTTGGCACGCGGAGGCCGCTTGCAAAGTCTCCTCCCATTCCGAGTCCGGCGGACGAAGTTGGCCAGCCCCTCCCCCCAAGGCTATAGCCCACCCGTTTTTTGGCCATTTTTCGGCTGGACGAACTTGGCGCCCCGGCCTTCGGGCGGTTATTTTTGGGCGCGGCTGTGTCCGCGGCCTATTTTTGGTACGCGGAGGCTGCTCGCAAAGGCTCGCCCCATTCCGAGTCCGGCGGACGAAGTTGGCCAGCCTCTCCCTCCAAAGCTATAGCCCACCCGTTTTTTGGCCATTTTTCCGCTGGACGAACTTGGCGCCCCGGCCTTCGGGCAGTTATTTTTGGGCGTGGCTGTGTCCGCGGCCAATTTTTGGTATGCGGAGGCCGCTCGCAAAGTCTCGCCCCATTCCGAGTCCGGCGGACGAAGTTGGCCAGGCCCTCCCCCCAAGGCTATAGCCCTCCCCTTTTTTGGCCATTTTTCCGCTGGATGACCTTGGCGTCTTGGCCTTCGGGCGGTTATTTTTGGGCGCGGCAGTGCCCGCGGCCTATTTTTGGCACACGGAGGCCGCTCGCAAAGTCTCGCGCCACTCCGAGTCCGGCGGACGAAGTTGGCCAGCCCCTCCCCCCAAGGCTATAGCCCACCCGTTTTTTGTCCATTTTTCCGCTGGGGGGTTTGGGCGCGCCGACCATCGGGGGGTTATTTTTGGGCGCGGCTGTGCCCCCGGCCTATTGTTGGCACGCAGAAGCCACTCGCGAAGACTCGCCCCATTCCGAGTCCAGCGGACGAAGTTGGCCAGCCCCACCCCCCAAGGCTATAGCCCACCCGTTTTTGTGGCCTTTTTCCGCTGGTCGAACTTGGCGCCCCAGCCTTCGGGCGGTTATTTTTGGGCGCGACTGTGCCCGCGGCCTATTTTTGGCACACGGAGGCCACTTACAAAGTCTCGCGCCATTCCGAGTCCGGCGGACGAAGTTGGCCAGCCCCACCCCCCAAGGCTATAGCCCACCCGTTTTTGTGGCCTTTTTCCGGTGGACGAACTTGGCGTCCCGGCCTTCGGGCGGTTATTTTTGGGCGCGGCTGTGCCCGGGGCCTATTTTTGTTACACGGAGACCGCTCGCAAAGTCTCGCGCCATTCCGAGTCCGGCGGACGAAGTTGGCCAGCCGCACCCCCCAAGGCTATAGCCCACCCATTTTTGTGGCCTTTTTCCGCTGGACGAACTTGGCGCCCCGGCCTTCGGGCGGTTATTTTTGGGCGCGGCTGTGCCCGGGGCCTATTTTTGGCACACGGAGACCGCTCGCAACGTCTCACGCCATTCCGTGTCCGGCGGACGAAGTTGGCCAGCCCCACCCCCCAAGGCTACAGCCCACCCGTTTTTGTGGCCTTTTTCCGCTGGTCGAACTTGGCGCCCCGGCCTTCGGGCGGTTATTTTTAGGCGCGGCTGTGCCCGCGGCTTATTTTTGGCACACGGAGGCCACTTGCAAAGTCTCGCACCATTCCGAGTCCGGCGGATGAAGTTGGCCAGCCCCACCCCCCAAGGCTATAGCCCACCCGTTTTTGTGGCCTTTTTCCGCTGGACGAAATTGGCACCCCGGCCTTCGGGTGGTTATTTTCGGACGCGACTGTGCGCGGGGCCTATTTTTGGCTCACGGAGGTCGCTCGCAAAGTCTCACACTATTCCGAGTCCGGCGGACGAAGTTGGCCAGCCCCACCCCCCAAGGCTATAGCCCACCCGTTTTTGTGGCCTTTTTCCGCTAGACGAACTTGGCGCCCCGGCCTTCGGGAGGTTATTTTTGGGCGCGGCTATGCCCGGGGCCTGTTTTTGGCACACGGAGACCGCTCGCAACGTCTCGCGCCATTCCGAGTCCGGCGGACGAAGTTGGCCAGCCCCACCCCCCAAGGTTATAGCCCACCCGTTTTTGTGGCCTTTTTCCGCTGGACGAACTTGGCACCCCGGCCTTCGGGTGGTTATTTTCGGACGCGACTGTGCGCGGGGCCTATTTTTGGCTCACAGAGGCCGCTTGCAAAGTCTCACGCTATTCCGAGTCCGGCGGACGAAGTTGGCCAGCCCCACCCCCCAAGGCTATAGCCCACCCGTTTTTGTGGCCTTTTTCCGCTGGACGAACTTGGCGCCCCGGCCTTCGGGCGGTTATTTTTGGGTGCGGCTGTGCCCGGGGCCTATTTTTGGCACACGGAGACCGCTCGCAATGTCTCGCGCCATTCCGAGTCCGGCGGAGGAAGTTGGCCAGCCCCACCCCCCAAGGCTATAGCCCACCCGTTTTTGTGGCCTTTTTCCACTGGACGAACTTGGCGCACCGGCCCTCGGGCGGTTATTTTTGGGTGCGGCTGTGCCCGGGGCCTATTTTTGGCACACGGAGACCGCTCGCAACGTCTCGCGCCATTCCGAGTCCGGCGGACGAAGTTGGCCAGCCCCACCCCCCAAGGCTATAGCCCACCATTTTTTGTGGCCTTTTTCCGCTGGACGAACTTGGCGCCCCGGCCTTCGGGCGGTTATTATTGGGCGCGGCTGTGCCCGGGGCCTATGTTTGGCACACGGAGGCCGCTCGCAAAGTCTCGCGCCATTCCGAGTCCGGCGGATGAAGTTGGCCAGCCCCACCCCCCAAGGCTATAGCCCACCCGTTTTTGTGGCCTTTTTCCGCTGGACGAAATTGGCACCCCGGCCTTCGGGTGGTTATTTTCGGACGCGACTGTGCGCGGGGCCTATTTTTGGCTCACGGAGGTCGCTCGCAAAGTCTCACACTATTCCGAGTCCGGCGGACGAAGTTGGCCAGCCCCACCCCCCAAGGCTATAGCCCACCCGTTTTTGTGGCCTTTTTCCGCTGGACGAACTTGGCGCTCCGGCCTTCGGGAGGTTATTTTTGGGAGCGGCTGTGCCCATGGCCTATTTTTGGCACGCGGAGGCCGCTCGCAAAGTCTCGCCCCATTCCGAGTCCGGCGGACGAAGTTGGCCAGCCCCTCCCCCCAAGGGTATAGCCCACCCGTTTTTGTGGCCTTTTTCCGCTGGATGAACTTGGCACCCCGGCCTTCGGGTGGTTATTTTCGGACGCGGCTGTGCGCGGGGCCTATTTTTGGCACACAGAGGCTGCTCGCAAAGTCTCACGCTATTCCGAGTCCGGCGGACGAAGTGGGCCAGCACCACCCCCCAAGGCTATAGTCCACCCGTTTTTGTGGCCTTTTTCCGCTGGACGAACTTGGCGCCCCGGCCTTCGGGCGGTTATTTTTGGATGCGGCTGTGGCCGGGGCCTATTTTTGGCACACGGAGACCGCTCGCCAAGTCTCGCGTCATTCCGTCTCCGGCGGACGAAGTGGGCCAGCCCCACCCCCCAAGGTTATAGCCCACCCGTTTTTGTGGCATTTTTCCGCTGCACGAACTTGGCGCCCCGGCCTTTGGGCGGTTATTTTTGGGCGCGGCTGTGCCCGGGGCCTATTTTTGGCACACGGAGACCGCTCGCAACGTCTCGCGCCATTCCGAGTCCGGCGGACGAAGTTGGCCAGCCCCACCCCCCAAGGCTATAGCCCACCATTTTTTGTGGCCTTTTTCCGCTGGACGAACTTGGCGCCCCGGCCTTCGGGCGGTTATTATTGGGCGCGGCTGTGCCCGGGGCCTATGTTTGGCACACGGAGGCCGCTCGCAAAGTCTCGCGCCATTCCGAGTCCGGCGGGCGAAGTTGGCCATGCCCCCCCCCCCACGGCTATAGCCCACCCGTTTTTGTGGCCTTTTTCCGCTGGACGAACTTCGCGCCCCGGCCTTCGGGCGGTTATTTTGGGCGCGGCTGTATCCGGGGCCTATTTTTGGCACACGGAGGCAGCTCGCAAAGTCTCGCGCCATTCCGAGTCCGGCGGACGAGGTTGGCCAGCCCCACCCCCCAAGGCTATAACCCACCCGTTTTTGTGTCCTTTTTCCACTGGACGAACTTGGCGCCCCAGCCTTCGGGCGGATATTTTTGGGCGCGGCTGTACCCGGGGCCTATTTTTGGCACACGGAGGCCGCTCGCAAAGTCTCACGCCATTCCGAGTCCGGCGGACGAAATTGGCCAGCCCCGCCCCCCAAGGCTATAGCCCACCCGTTTTTGTGGCCTTTTTCCGCTGGACGAACTTCGCGCCCCGGCCTTCGGGCGGTTATTTTTGGGCGCGGCTGTGCCCGGGGCCTATTTTTGGCACATGGAGGCCGCTCGTAAGGTCTCGCGCCATTCCGAGTCCAGCGGACGAAGTTGGCCAGGCCCGCCCCCCAAGGCTATAGCCCACCCGTTTTTGTGGCCTTTTTCCGCTGGACGAACTTGGCGCCCCGGCCTTCGGGCGGTTATTTTTGGGCGCGGCTGTTCCCGGGGCCTATTTTTGGCACACGGAGACCGCTCGCAACGTCTCGCGCCATTCCGAGTCCGGCGGACGAAGTTGGCCAACCCCACCCCCCAAGGCTATAGCCCACCCGTTTTTGTGGCCTTTTTCTGCTGGACGAACTTGGCGTCCCGGCCTTCGGGCGGTTATTTTTGGGCGCGGCTGTGCCCGGGGCCTTTTTTTGGCACACGGAGACCGCTCGCAAAGTCTCGCGCCATTCCGAGTCCGGCGGACGAAGTGGGCCAGCCCCACCCCCAAGGCTATAGCCCACCCGTTTTTGTGGCCTTTTTCCGCTGGACGAACTTGGCGCCCCGGTCTTTGGGTGGTTATTTTTGGGCGCGGCTGTGTCCGGGGCCTATTTTTGGCACACGGAGACCGCTTGCAAAGTCTCGCACCATTCCGAGTCCGGCGGACGAAGTTTGCCAGCCCCACCCCCCAAGGCTATAGCCACCATTTTTTGTGGCCTTTTTCCGCTGGACGAACTTGGCGCCCCGGCCTTCGGGCGGTTATTATTGGGCGCGGCTGTGCCCGGGGCCTATTTTTGGCACACGGATGCCGTTCGTAAATTCTCGCGCCATTCCGAGTCCGGCGGATGAAGTTGGCTGGCCCCACCGCCCAAGGCTATAGCCCACCCGTTTTTGTGGCCTTTTTCCGCTGGACGAACTTGGTGCCCTGGCCTTCGCGCAGTTATTTTTGGGCGCGGCTGTGCCCGGGGCCTATTTTTGGCACACGGAGGCCGCTCGCAAAGTCTCGCGCCATTCCGAGTCCGGCGGACGAAGTTGGCCAGCCCCACCCCCCAAGGCTATAGCCCACCCGTTTTTGTGGCCTTTTTCCGCTGGACGAACTTGGCGCCCTGGCCTTCGGGCGGTTATTTTTTGGCGCGGCTGTGCCCGGGGCCTATTTTTGGCACACGGCGGCCGCTCGCAAGGTCTCGCACCATTCCGAGTCCGGCGGACGAAGTCGGCCCGCCCCACCCCCCAAGGCTATAGCCCACCCGTTTTTGTGGCCTTTTTCCGCTAGACGAACTTGGCGCCCCGGTCTTTGGGTGGTTATTTTTGGGCGCGGCTGTGTCCGGGGCCTATTTTTGGCACACGGAGACCGCTCGCAAAGTCTCGCGCCATTCCGAGTCCGGCGGACGAAGTTGGCCAGCCCCACCCCCCAAGGCTATAGCCCACCATTTTTTGTGGCCTTTTTCCGCTGGACGAACTTGGCGCCCCGGCCTTCGGGCGGTTATTATTGGGCGCGGCTGTGCCCGGGGCCTATTTTTGGCACACGGATGCCGTTCGCAAAGTCTCGCGCCATTCCGAGTCCGGCGGATGAAGTTGGCTGGCCCCACCGCCCAAGGCTATAGCCCACCCGTTTTTGTGGCCTTTTTCCGCTGGACGAACTTGGCGCCCTGGCCTTCGCGCAGTTATTTTTGGGCGCGGCTGTGCCCGGGGCCTATTTTTGGCACACGGAGGCCGCTCGCAAAGTCTCGCGCCATTCCGAGTCCGGCGGACAAAGTTGGCCAGCCACACCCCACAAGGCTATAGCCCACCCGTTTTTGTGGCCTTTTTCCGCTGGACGAACTTGGCGCACCGGCCTTCGGGCGGTTATTTTTGGGCGCGGCTGTGCCCAGGGCCAATTTTTGGCACACAGAGGCCGCTCGTAAAGCATCGCGCCATTCCGAATCCGGCGGACGAAGTTGGCCAGCCCCACCCCCCAAGGCTATAGCCCACCCGTTTTTGCGGCCTTTTTCCGCTGGACGAACTTGGCGCCCCGGCCTTTGGGCAGTTATTTTTGGGCGCGGCTGTGCCCGGGGCCTATTTTTGGCACACGGAGGCCGCTCGCAAAGTCTCGCGCCATTCCGAGTCCGGCGGACAAAGTTGGCCAGCCCCACCCCCCAAGGCTATAGCCCACCCGTTTTTGTGGCATTTTTCCGCTGGACGAACTTGGCGCCCCGGCCTTCGGGCGGTTATTTTTTGGTGCGGCTGTGCCCGGGGCCTATTTTTGGCACACGGCGGCCGCTCGCAAAGTCTCGCACCATTCCGAGTCCGGCGGACGAAGTTGGCCAGCCACACCCCACAAGGCTATAGCCCACCCGTTTTTGTGGCCTTTTTCCGCTGGACGAACTTGGCGCACCGGCCTTCGGGCGGTTATTTTTGGGCGCGGCTGTGCCCAGGGCCAATTTTTGGCACACAGAGGCCGCTCGTAAAGCATCGCGCCATTCCGAATCCGGCGGACGAAGTTGGCCAGCCCCACCCCCCAAGGCTATAGCCCACCCGTTTTTGCGGCCTTTTTCCGCTGGACGAACTTGGCGCCCCGGCCTTTGGGCAGTTATTTTTTGGCACGGCTGTGCCCGGGGCCTATTTTTGGCACACGGAGGCCGCTCGTAAAGTCTCGCGCCATTCCGAGTCCGGCGGGCGAAGTTGGCCAGCCCCGCCTCCCAAGGCAATAGCCCACCCGTTTTTGTGGCCTTTTTCCGCTGGACTAACTTCGCGCCCCGGCCTTCGGGCGGTTATTATTGGGCGCGGTTGTGCCTGGGGCCTATTTTGGCACACGGATGCCGTTCGCAAAGTCTCGCGCCATTCCGAGTCCGGCGGATGAAGTTGGCAGGCCCCACCGCCCAAGGCTATAGCCCACCCGTTTTTGTGGCCTTTTTCCGCTGGACGAACTTGGCGCACCGGCCTTCGGGCGGTTATTTTTGGGCGCGGCTGTGGCCGGGGCCTATTTTTGGCACACGGAGGCCGCTCGCAAAGTCTCGCGCCATTCCGAGTCCGGCGGACGAAGTTGGCCAGCCCCACCCCCCAAGGCTATAGCCCACCCGTTTTTGTGGCCTTTTTCCGCTGGACGAACTTGGCGCCCCGGCCTTCGGGCGGTTATTTTTTGGCGCGGCTGTGCCCGGGGCCTATTTTTGGCACACGGCAGCCGATCGCAAGGTCTCGCACCATTCCGAGTCCGGCGGACGAAGTGGGCCAGCCCTACCCCCCAAGGCTATAGCCCACCCGTTTTTGTGGCCTTTTTCCGCTAGACGAACTTGGCGCCCCGGTCTTTGGGTGGTTATTTTTGGGCGCGGCTGTGTCCGGGGCCTATTTTTGGCACACGGAGACCGCTCGCAAAGTCTCGCGCCATTCCGAGTCCGGCGGACGAAGTTGGCCAGCCCCACCCCCCAAGGCTATATCCCACCCGTTTTTGTGGCCTTTTTCCGCTGGACGAACTTGGCGCCCCAGCCTTCCGGCGGTTATTTTTGGGCGCGGCTGTGCCCGGGGCCTATTTTTGGCACACGGAGGCCGCTCGCAAAGTTTCGCGCCATTCCGAGTCCGGCGGACGAAGTGGGCCAGCCCCTCCCCCCAAGGCTATAGCCCACCCGTTTTTTGGCCAATTTTCCGCTGGGGGGTTTGGGCGTGCCGACCTTTGGGGGGTTATTTTTGGGCGCGGCTGTACCCGTGGCCGATTTTTGGAATGCGGAGGCCGCTCGCAAAGTCTCGCCCCATTCCGAGTCCGGCGGACGAAGTGGGCCAGCCCCTCCCCCCAAGGCTATAGCCCACCCGTTTTTTGGCCAATTTTCCGCTGGGGGGTTTGGGCGCGCCGACCTTCGGGGGGTTATTTTTGGGCGTGGCTGTACCCGTGGCCTATTTTTGGAACGCGGAGGGCGCTCGCAAAGTCTCACCCCATTCCGAGTCCGGCGGACGAAGTTGGCCAGCCCCTCCCCCCAAGGCTATAGCCCTCCCCTTTTTTGGCCATTTTTCCGCTGGATGACCTTGGCGTCTTGGCCTTCGGGCGGTTATTTTTGGGCGCGGCTGTGCCCGCGGCCTATTTTTGGCACACGGAGGCCGCTCGCAAAGTCTCGCGCCACTCCGAGTCCGGCGGACGAAGTTGGCCAGCCCCTCCCCCCATGGCTATAGCCCACCCGTTTTTTGGCCATTTTTCCACTGGACGAACTTGGCGCCCCGGCCTTTGGGCGGTTATTTTTAGGCGCGGCAGTACCCGCAGCCTATTTTTGGCACGCGGAGACTGCTCGCAAAGTCTCGCCCCATTCCGAGTCCGGCGGACGAAGTGGGCCAGCCCCTCCCCCCAAGGCTATAGCCCACCCGTTTTTTGGCCATTTTTCAGCTGGACAAAATTGGCGCCCCGGCCTTCGGGCGATTATTTTTGTGCGCGGCAGTACCCGTGGCCTATTTTTGGCACACGGAGGCCGCTCGCAAAGTCTCGCCCCATTCCGAGTCCGGCGGACGAAGTGGGCCGGCCCCTCCCCCCAAGGCTATAGCCCACCCGTTTTTTGGCCATTTTTCCGCTGAACGAACTTGCCGCCCCGGCCTTCGGGTGGTTATTTTTGGGTGCCGCTGTGCCCGTGGCCTATTTTTGGCACGCGGAGGCCGCTCGCAATGTCTCGCCCCATTCCGAGTCCGGCGGACGAAGTTGGCCAGCCCCTCCCCCCATGGCTATAGCCCACCCGTTTTTTGGCCATTTTTCTACTGGACGAACTTGGCGCCCCGGCCTTCGGGCGGTTATTTTTAGCCGCGGCAGTACCCGCGACCTATTTTTGGCACGCGGAGACTGCTCGCAAAGTCTCGCCCGATTCCGCGTCCGGCGGACGAAGTGGGCCAGCCCCTCCCCCCAAGGCTATAGTCCACCCGTTTTTTGGCCAATTTTCCGCTGGGGGATTTGGGCGCGCCGACCTTCGGGGGGTTATTTTTTGGCGCGGCTGTACCCGTGGCCTATATTTGGAACGCGGAGGCCGCTCGCAAAGTCTAGCGCCATTCGAAGTCCGGCGGACGAAGTTGGCCAGCCCCTCCCCCCATGGCTATAGCCCACCCGTTTTTTGGCCATTTTTCCACTGGACGAACTTGGCGCCCCGGCCTTCGGGCGGTTATTTTTAGGCACGGCAGTACCCGCGGCCTATTTTTGGCACGCGGAGACTGCTCGCAAAGTCTCGCCCCATTCCGAGTCCGGCGGACGAAGTGGGCCAGCCCCTCCCCCCAAGGCTATAGCCCACCCGTTTTTTGGCCAATTTTCCGCTGGGGGGTTTGGGCGTGCCGACCTTTGGGGGGTTATTTTTGGGCGCGGCTGTACCCGTGGCCTATTTTTGGAATGCGGAGGCCGCTCGCAAAGTCTCGCCCCATTCCGAGTCCGGCGGACGAAGTGGGCCAGCCCCTCCCCCCAAGGCTATAGCCCACCCGTTTTTTGGCCAATTTTCCGCTGGGGGGTTTGGCCGCGCCGACCTTCGGGGGGTTATTTTTGGGCGCGGCTGTACCCGTGGCCTATTTTTGGAACGCGGAGGGCGCTCGCAAAGTCTCACCCCATTCCGAGTCCGCCAGCCCCTCCCCCCAAGGCTATAGCCCTCCCCTTTTTTGGCCATTTTTCCGCTGGATGACCTTGGCGTCTTGGCCTTCGGGCGGTTATTTTTGGGCGCGGCTGTGCCCGCGGCCTATTTTTGGCACACGGAGGCCGCTCGCAAAGTCTCGCGCCACTCCGAGTCCGGCGGACGAAGTTGGCCAGCCCCTCCCCCCATGGCTATAGCCCACCCGTTTTTTGGCCATTTTTCCACTGGACGAACTTGGCGCCCCGGCCTTCGGGCGGTTATTTTTAGGCGCGGCAGTAGCCGCAGCCTATTTTTGGCACGCGGAGACTGCTCGCAAAGTCTCGCCCCATTCCGAGTCCGGCGGACGAAGTGGGCCAGCCCCTCCCCCCATGGCTATAGCCCACCCGTTTTTTGGCCATTTTTCCACTGGACGAACTTGGCGCCCCGGCCTTCGGGCGGTTATTTTTAGGCACGGCAGTACCCGCAGCCTATTTTTGGCACGCGGAGACTGCTCGCAAAGTCTCGCCCCATTCCGAGTCCGGCGGACGAAGTGGGCCAGCCCCTCCCCCCAAGGCTATAGCCCACCCGTTTTTTGGCCAATTTTCCGCTGGGGGGTTTGGGCGTGCCGACCTTTGGGGGGTTATTTTTGGGCGCGGCTGTACCCGTGGCCTATTTTTGGAATGCGGAGGCCGCTCGCAAAGTCTCGCCCCATTCCGAGTCCGGCGGACGAAGTGGGCCAGCCCCTCCCCCCAAGGCTATAGCCCTCCCCTTTTTTGGCCATTTTTCCGCTGGGGGGTTTGGGCGCGCCGACCTTCGGGGGGTTATTTTTGGGCGTGGCTGTGTCTGCGGCCAATTTTTGGTACGCGGAGGCCGCTCGCAAAGTCTCGCCCCATTCCGAGTCCGGCGGACGAAGTTGGCCAGCCCCTCCACCCAAGGCTATAGCCCTCCCCTTTTTTGGCCATTTTTCCGCTGGATGACCTTGGCGTCTTGGCCTTCGGGCGGTTATTTTTGGGCGCGGCTGTGCCCGCGGCCTATTTTTGGCACACGGAGGCCGCTCGCAAAGTCTCGCGCCACTCCGAGTCCGGCGGACGAAGTTGGCCAGCCCCTCCCCCCAAGGCTATAGCCCACCCGTTTTTTGTCCATTTTTCCGCTGGGGGGTTTGGGCGCGCCGACCATCGGGGGGTTATTTTTGGGCGCGGCTGTGCCCCCGGCCTATTGTTGGCACGCAGAAGCCACTCGCAAAGACTCGCCCCATTCCGAGTCCGGCGGACGAAGTTGGCCAGCCCCACCCCCCAAGGCTATAGCCCACCCGTTTTTGTGGCCTTTTTCCGCTGGTCGAACTTGGCGCCCCGGCCTTCGGACGGTTATTTTTGGGCGCGACTGTGCCCGCGGCCTATTTTTGGTACACGGAGGCCACTTACAAAGTCTCGCGCCATTTCGAGTCCGGCGGACGAAGTTGGCCAGCCCCACCCCCCAAGGCTATAGCCCACCCGTTTTTGTGGCCTTTTGCCGGTGGACGAACTTGGCGTCCCGGCCTTCGGGCGGTTATTTTTGGGCGCGGCTGTGCCCGGGGCCTATTTTTGTTACACGGAGACCGCTCGCAAAGGCTCGCGCCATTCCGAGTCCGGCGGACGAAGTTGGCCAGCCCCACCCCCCAAGGCTATAGCCCACCCATTTTTGTGGCCTTTTTCCGCTGGACGAACTTGGCGCCCCGGCCTTCGGGCGGTTATTTTTGGGCGCGGCTGTGCCCGGGGCCTATTTTTGGCACACGGAGACCGCTCGCAACGTCTCACGCCATTCCGTGTCCGGCGGACGAAGTTGGCCAGCCCCACCCCCCAAGGCTACAGCCCACCCGTTTTTGTGGCCTTTTTCCGCTGGACGAACTTGGCGCCCCGGCCTTCGGGCGGTTATTTTTAGGCGCGGCTGTGCACGCGGCCTATTTTTGGCATACGGAGGCCACTTGCAAAGTCTCGCGCCATTCCGAGTCCGGCGGACGAAGTTGGCCAGCCACACCCCACAAGGCTATAGCCCACCCGTTTTTGTGGCTTTTTCCGCTGGACGAACTTGGCGCACCGGCCTTCGGGCGGTTATTTTTGGGCGCGGCTGCGCCCAGGGCCAATTTTTGGCACACAGAGGCCGCTCGTAAAGCATCGCGCCATTCCGAGTCCGGCGGACGAAGTTGGCCAGCCCCACCCCCCAAGGCTGTAGCCCACCCGTTTTTGCGGCCTTTTTCCGCTGGACGAACTTGGCGCGCCGGCCTTTGGGCAGTTATTTTTTCCCACGGCTGTGCCCGGGGCCTATTTTTGGCACACGGAGGCCGCTCGTAAAGTCTCGCGCCACTCCGAGTCCGGCGGGCGAAGTTGGCCAGCCCCACCCCACAAGGCTATAGCCCACCCATTTTTGTGGCCTTTTTCCGTTGGACGAACTTGGCGCCCCAGCCTTCGGGGGGTTATTTTTGGGCGCGGCTGTGCTCGGGGCCTATTTTTGGCACATGGAGGCCACTCGCACAGTCTCGTGCCATTCCGAGTCCGGCGGACGAAGTTGGCCAGCCCCACCCCCCAAGGATATAGCCCACCCGTTTTTGTGGCCATTTTCCGCATGACGAACCTGGCGCCCCGGTCTTCGGGTGGTTATTTTTGGGCGCAGCTGTGCCCGCGGCCTATTTTTGTCACACGGAGGCCCCTCGTAAAGTCTCGCACCATTCTGAGTCCGGCGGACGAAGTTGGCCAGCACCATCCCCAAAGGCTATAGCCCAGCCGTTTTTGTGGCCTTTTTCCGCTGGACGAACTTGGCGCCCTGGCCTTCGGGCGGTTATTTTTGGGCGCGGCTTTGGCCGCGGGCTATTTTTGGGGCACGGAGGCCCCTCGCAAAGTATCGCGCCATTCCGAGTCCGGCAGACGACGTTGGCCAGCCCCACCCCCCAAGGCTATAGCCCACCCGTTTTTGTGGCCTTTTTCCGCTGGACGAACTTGGCGCACCGGCCATCGGGCGATTATTTTTTAGCGCGGCTGTGCCCGCGGCCAATTTTTGTCACACGGAGGCCCCTCGCAAAGTCTCGCACCATTCTGAGTCCGGCGGACGAAGTTGGCCAGCACCATAACCCAAGGCTATAGCCCACCCGTTTTTGTGGCCTTTTTCCGCTGGACGAACTTGGCGCCCCGGTCTTCGGGTGGTTATTTTTCGGCGCGGCTGTGCCCGCGGCCTATTTTTGGCACACGAAGGCCCCTCGCAAAGTCTCGCGCCATTCCGAGTCCGGCGGACGAAGTCGGTTAGCCCCACCCCCCAACGCTATAGCCCACCCAATTTTGTGGCCTTTTTCCGCTGGACGAACTTGGTGCCCCAGCCTTCGGGCGGTTATTTTTGGGCGCGGCTGTGCCCGTGGCCTATTTTTGGCACACAGAGGCCCCTCGCAAAGTCTCGCCCCATTCCCAGTCCGGAAGACGTAGTGGGCCAGCCCCACCCCCCAAGGCTATAGCCCACCCGTTTCTGTGGCCTTTTTCCGCTGGACGAACTTGGCGCCCCGATCTTCGGGCGGTTATTTTTGAACGCGGCTGTGCCCGGGGCCTATTTTTGGCACACGGAGGCCGCTGGAAAAGTCTGGCGCCATTCCGAGTCCGGCGGACGAACTTGCCCAGCCCCACCCCCCAAGGCTATAGCCCACCCGTTTTTGTGGCCTTTTTCCGCTGGACGAACTTGGCGACCCGGCCTTCGGGCCGTTATTTTTGGGCGCGGCTGTGCCCGGGGCCTATTTTTGGCACACGGAGGCTGCTCACAGAGGCTCGCGCCATTCCGAGTCCGGCGGACGAAGTTGGCCAGCCCCACCCCACAAAGCTATAGCCCACCCGTTTTTGTGGCCTTTTTCCGCTGGACGAACTTGGCACCCCGGCCTTCGGGCGGTTATTTTTGGGTGCGGCTGTGCCTGGGGCCTATTTTTAGCACACGGAGGCTGCTCATAAAGTCTCGCGCCATTCCGAGTCCGGGGGATGAATTTGGCCAACCCCACCCCCCAAGGCTATAGCCCACCCATTTTTGTGGCCTTTTTCCGCTGGAAGAACTTGGCGCCCCGGCCTTTGGCCCGTTATTTTTGGGCGCGGCTGTGTCCGGGGCCTATTTTTGGCACACGGAGGCCGCTCGTAAGGTCTCGCGCCATTCCGAGTCCGGCGGACGAAGTTGGCCAGCCCCACCCCCCAAGGCTATAGCCCACCCGTTTTTGTGGCCATTTTCCGCTGGACGAACTTGGCGCCCCGGCATTCGGGCGGTTATTTTTGGGCGCGGCTGTGCCCGGGGCCTATGTTTGGCACACGTAGGCCGCTCGCAAAGTCTCGCGCCATTCCGAGTCCGACGGACGAAGTTGGCCAGCCCCACCCCCCAAGGCTATAGCCCACCCGTTTTTGTGGCCTTTTTCCGCTGGACGAACTTGGCGCCCCGGCCTTCGGGCGGTTATTTTTTGACGCGGCTGTGTCCGAGGCCTATTTTTGGCACACGGAGGCCGCTCGCAAAGTCTCGCGCAATTCCAAGTCCGGCGGACGAAGTTGGCCAGCCCCACCCCCCAAGCTTATAGCCCACCCGTTTTTGTGGCCTTTTTCGGCTGGACGAACCTGTCGCCCTGGCCTTCGGGCGGTTATTTTTGGGCGCGGCTGTGCCCGGGGACTATTTTTGGCACACGGAGGCCCCTCGCAAAGTCTCGCGCCATTCCCAGTCCGGCAGACGTAGTGGGCCAGCCCCACCCCCCAAGGCTATAGCCCACCCGTTTCTGTGGCCTTTTTCCGCTGGACGAACTTGGCGCCCCGATCTTCGGGCGGTTATTTTTGGACGCGGCTGTGCCCGGGGCCTATTTTTGGCACACGGAGGCCGCTGGAAAAGTCTGGCGCCATTCCGAGTCCGGCGGACGAACTTGCCCAGCCCCACCCCCCAAGGCTATAGCCCACCCGTTTTTGTGGCCTTTTTCCGCTGGACGAACTTGGCGCCCCGGCCGTCGGGCCGTTATTTTTGGGCGCGGCTGTGTCCGGGGCCTATTTTTGGCACACGGAGGCTGCTCACAGAGGCTCGCGCCATTCCGAGTCCGGCGGACGAAGTTGGCCAGCCCCACCCCCCAAAGCTATAGCCCAACCGTTTTTGTGGCCTTTTTCCGCTGGACGAACTTGGCACCCCGGCCTTCGGGCGGTTATTTTTGGGTGCGGCTGTGCCTGGGGCCTCTTTTTAGCACACGGAGGCTGCTCATAAAGTCTCGCGCCATTCCGAGTCCGGGGGATGAATTTGGCCAGCCCCACCCCCCAAGGCTATAGCCCACCCGTTTTTGTGGCCTTTTTCCGCTGGAAGAACTTGGCGCCCCAGCCTTTGGGCCGTTATTTTTCGGCGCGGCTGTGTCCGGGGCCTATTTTTGGCACATGGAGGCCGCTCGTAAGGTCTCGCGTCAGTCCGAGTCCGGCGGACGAAGTTGGCCAGCCCCACCCCCCAAGGCTATAGCCCACCCGTTTTTGTGGCCATTTTCCGCTGGACGAACTTGGCGCCCCGGCTTTCGGGCGGTTATTTTTGGGCGCGGCTGTGCCCGGGGCCTATGTTTGGCACACGTAGGCCGCTCGCAAAGTCTCGTGCCATTCCGAGTCCGGCGGACGAAGTCGGCCAGCCCCACCCCCCAAGGCTATAGCCCACCCGTTTTTGTGGCCTTTTTCCGCTGGACGAACTTGGCGCCCCGGCCTTCGGGCGGTTATTTTTTGACGCGGCTGTGTCCGAGGCCTATTTTTGGCACATGGAGGCCGCTCGCAAAGTCTCGCGAAATTCCGAGTCCGGCGGACGAAGTTGGCCAGCCCCACCCCCCAAGCTTATAGCCCACCCGTTTTTGTGGCCTTTTTCGGCTGGACGATCCTGTCGCCCTGGCCTTCGGGCGTTTATTTTTGGGTGCGGCTGTGCCCGGGGCCTATTTTTGGCACACGGAGGATGCTGGAAAAGTCTCGCGCCATTCCGAGTCCGGCGGACGAACTTGGCCAGCCCCACCCCCCAAGGCTATAGCCCACCCGTTTTTGTGGCCTTTTTCCGCTGGACGAACTTGGCTCCCCGGCCTTCGGGCCGTTATTTTTGGACGCGGCTGTGCCCGGGGCCTATTTTTGGCACACGGAGGCTGCTCACAGAGTCTCGCGCCATTCCGAGTCCGGCGGACGAAGTTGGCCAGCCCCAGCCCCCAAGCTTATAGCCCACCCGTTTTTGTGGCCTTTTTCCGCTGGACGAACTTGGCGCGCCGGCCTTCGGGCAGTTATTTTTGGACGCGGCTGTGCCCGGGGCCTATTTTTGGCGCACGGAGGCCGCTCGCAAAGTCTCACGCAATTCCGAGTACGGCGGACGAAGTGGGCCAGCTCCACCCCCCAAGGCTATAGCCCACCCGTTTTTGTGGTCTTTTTCCGCTGGACGAACTTGGCGCCGCGGCCTTCGGACGGGTATTTTTGGGCACGGCTGTGCCCGCGGCCTAATTTTCGCACACGGAGGCGCCTCGCAAAGTCTCGCGCCATTCTGAGTCCGGCGGACAAAGTTGGCCAGCCCCACCCCCCGAGGCTATAGCCCACCCGTTTTTGTGTCCTTTTTCTGCTGGACGAACTTGGCGCCGCAGCCTTCAGGCGGGTATTTTTGGGCGCGGCTGTGCCCGCGGCCTAATTTTCGCACACGGAGGCGCCTCGCAAAGTCTCGCGCCATTCTGAGTCCGGCGGACGAAGTAGGCCAGCCCCACCCCACGAGGCTATAGCCCACCCATTTTTGTGGCCTTTTTCCGCTGGACGAACTTGGCGCCGCGGCCTTCGGGCGGGTATTTTTGGGCGCGGCTGTGCCCGCGGCCTATTTTTGGCACACGGAGGTGCCTCGCAATGTCTCGCACCATTCCGAGTCCGGCGGACGAAGTAGGCCAGCCCCACCCCACGAGGCTATAGCCCACCCGTTTTTGTGGCCTTTTTCCGCTGGATGAACTTGGCGCCGCGGCCTTCGGGCGGGTATTTTTGGGCGCGGCTGTGCCCGCGGCCTATTTTTGGCACACGGAGGTGCCTCGCAAAGTCTCGCGCCATTCCGAGTCCGGCGGACAAAGTTGGCCAGCCCCACCCCCCGAGGCTATAGCCCACCCGTTTTTGTGTCCTTTTTCTGCTGGACGAACTTGGCGCCGCAGCCTTCAGGCGGGTATTTTTGGGCGCGGCTGTCCCCGCAGCCTAATTTTGGCACACGGAGGCGCCTCGCAAAGTCTCGCGCCATTCCGAGTCCGGCGGACGATGTTGGCCAGCCCCACCCCCCAAGGATATAGCCCACCCGTTTTTGTGGCCATTTTCCGCTGGACGAACTTGGCTCCCCGGCCTTCGGGCGGGTATTTTTGGGCGCGGCTGTGCCCGCAGCCTATTTTTGGCACACGGAGGCGCCTCGCAAAGTCTCGCGCCATTCCGAGTCCGGCGGACGATGTTGGCCAGCCCCACCCCCCAAGGCTATAGCCCACCCGTTTTTGTGGCCTTTTTCCGCTGGACGAACTTGGCGCCCCAGCCTTCGATCGGGTATTTTTGGACGCGGCTGTGCCCGCGGCCTATTTTTGGCACACGGAGGCGCCTTGAAAAGTCTCGATCCATACCGAGTCCGGCGGACGAAGTTGGCCAGCCCCACCCCCCAAGGCTATAGCGCACCCGTTTTTGTGGCCTTTTTCCGCTGGACGAACTTGGCGCCCCGGCCTTCGGGCGGGTATTTTTGGGCGCGGCTGTGCCCGCGGCCTAGTTTTGGCACACGGAGGTGCCTCACAAAGTCTTGCGCCATTACGAGTCCGGCGGACGAATTTGGCCAGCCCCACCGACCAAGGCTATAGCCCACCCGTTTTTGAGGCTTTTTTCGGTTGGACGAACTTGGCGTCCCGGCCTTCGTGCGGGTATTTTTGGACGCGGCTGTGCCCGCGGCCTATTTTTGGCACACAGAGGCGCCTCGCAAAGTCTTGTGCCATTACGAGTCCGGCGGACGAAGTTGGCCAGCCCCACCCCCCAAGGCTATAGCCCACCCGTTTTTGTGGCTTTTTCCGCTGGACGAACTTGGCGACCCGGCCTTCGGGCGGGTATTTTTGGGCGCGGCTGTGCCCGCGGCCTATTTTTGGTACATGGAGGCGCTTCGCAAAGTGTCGGGCCATTCCGAGTCCGGCGGACGAAGTTGACCAGCCCCACCCCGCAAGGCTATAGCCCACCCGTTTTCGTGGCCATTTTACGCTGGACGAACTTGGCGCCCCGGCCTTCGGGTGGGTATTTTTGGGTACGGCTGTGCCCGCGTCATATTTTTGGCACACGGAGGGGCCTCGCAAATTCTCGCGCCATTCCGAGGCCGGCGGACGAAGGTGGCCAGCCCCACCCCCCAAGGCTATAGCCCACCCTTTTTTATGGCCATTTTCCGCTGGACGAACTTGGCGCCCCGGCCTTCGGGCGGGTATTTTTGGGCGCGGCTGTGCCCGCGGCCTATTTTAAGCGCACGGAGGCGCCTCGCAAAGTCTCGCGCCATTCCCAGTCCGGCGGACGAAGTAGGCCAGCCCCACCCCCCAAGGCTATAGCCCACCCGTTTTTGTGGCCATTTTCCACTGGACGAACTTGGCGCCCCGGCTTTCGGGCGGGTATTTTTGGGCGCGGCTGTGCCCGCGGCCTATTTTTGGCACACGGAGGCGCCTCGCAAAGTCTCGCGCCATTCCGAGTCCGGCGGACAAAGTTGGCCAGCTCCACCCCCCAAGGCTATAGCCCACCCGTTTTTGTGGCCATTTTCGGCTGTACGAACTTGGCGCCCCGGCCTTCGGGCGGGTATTTTTTGGCGTGGCTGTGCCCGCGGCCTATTTTTGGCAGACGGAGGCGCCTCGCAAAGTCTCGCGCCATATCGAGTCCGGCGGACGAAGTTGACCAGCCCCACCCCCCAAGGCTATAGCCCACCCGTTTTTGTGCCCATTTTCCGCTGGACGAACTTGGCGACCCGGCCTTCGGGCGGGTATTTTTGGGCACGGCTGAGCCCGCGGCTTATTTTTGGCACACGGAGGTGCATCGTAAAGTCTCGGGCCATTCCGAGTCCGGCGGGCGAAGTTGGCCAGCCCCACCCCCCAAGGCTATAGCCCACCCGTTTTTGTGGCCATTTTACGCTGGACGAACTTGGCACCCCGGCCTTCGGGCGGGTATTTTTGGGCGCGGCTGTGCCCGCGGCCTATTTTTGGCAGACGGAGGCGCCTCGCAAAGTCTCGCGCCATATCGAGTCCGGCGGACGAAGTTGGCCAGCCCCACCCCCCAAGGCTATAGTCCACCCGTTTTTGTGGCCATTTTCCGCTGGACGAACTTGGCGCCCCGGCCTACGGGCGGGTATTTTGGGGTACGGCTGTGCCCGCGGCCTATTTTTGGCAGACGGAGGTGCCTTGCAAAGTCTCGCGCCATATCGAGTCCGGCGGACGAAGTTGGCCAGCCCCACCCCCAAGGCTATAGCCCACCCGTTTTTGTTGCCATTTTCCGCTGGACGAACTTGGCGCCCTGGCCTTCGGGCGGGTATTTTTGGGCGCGGCTGTCCCCGCGGCCTATTTTTGGCACACGGAGGCGCCTCGCAAAGTCTTGCGCCATTACCAGTCCGGCGGACGAAGTTGGCCAGCCCCACCCCCCAAGGCTATAGCCCACCCGTTTTTGTGGCTTTTTCCGCTGGACGAACTTGGCGACCCGGCCTTCGGGCCGGTATTTTTGGGCGCGGCTGTGCCCGCGTCCTATTTATGGCACACGGAGGTGCTTCGCAAAGCCTCGGGCCATTCCGAGTCCGGCGGACGAAGTTGACCAGCCCCACCCCCCAAGGCTATAGCCCACCCGTTTTTGTGCCCATTTTCCGCTGGACGAACTTGGCGCCCCGGCCTTCGGGCGGGTATTTTTGGGCGCGGCTGTGCCCGCGGCCTATTTTTGGCACACGGAGGCATCTCCCAAGGTCTTGCGCCATTACGAGTCCGGCGGACGAATTTGGCCAGCCCCACCGACCAAGGCTATAGCCCACCCGTTTTTGAGGCTTTTTTCCGCTGGACGAACTTGGCGCCCCGGCCTTCGGGCGGGTATTTTTGGGTGCGGCTGTGCCCGCGGCCTATTTTTGGCACACAGAGGCGCCTCGCAAAGTCTTGCGCCCTTACGAGTCCGGCGGACAAAGTTGGCCAGCCCCACCCCCCAAGGCTATAGCCCACCCGTTTTTGTGGCCATTTTCCGATGGACGAACTTGGCACCCCGGCCTTCGGGCGGGTATTTTTGGGCGCGGCTGTGCCCGCGGCCTATTTTTGGCACACGGAGGCGCCACACAAAGTCTTGCGCCATTACGAGTCCGGCGGACGAATTTGGCCAGCCCCACCGCCCAAGCCTATAGCCCACCTGTTTTTGTGGCCTTTTTCCGCTGGACAACTTGGCTCCCCGGCCTTCGTTCGGGTATTTTTGGGCGCGGCTGTGCCCGCGGCCTATTTTTGGCACACGGAGGCGCCTTGAAAAGTCTCGATCCATTCCGAGTCCGGCGGACGAAGTTGGCCAGCCCCACCCCCCAAGGCTATAGCGCACCCGTTTTTGTGGCCTTTTTCCGCTGGACGAACTTGGCGCCCCGGCCTTCGGGCGGGTATTTTTGGGCGCGGCTGTGCCCACGGCCTATTTTTGGCACACGGAGGCGCCTCACAAAGTCTTGCGCCATTACAAGTCCGGCGGACGAATTTGGCCAGCCCCACCGACCAAGGCTATAGCCCACCCGTTTTTGAGGCTTTTTTCCGTTGGACGAACTTGGCGCCCCGGCCTTCGGGTGGGTATTTTTGGGTACGGCTGTGCCCGCGTCATATTTTTGGCACACGGAGGGGCCTCGCAAATTCTCGCGCCATTCCGAGGCCGGCGGACGAAGGTGGCCAGCCCCACCCCCCAAGGCTATAGCCCACCCGTTTTTATGGCCATTTTCCGCTGGACGAACTTGGCGCCCCGGCCTTCGGGCGGGTATTTTTGGGCGCGGCTGTGCCCGCGGCCTATTTTAAGCACACGGAGGCGCCTCGCAAAGTCTCGCGCCATTCCCAGTCCGGCGGACGAAGTAGGCCAGCCCCACCCCCCAAGGCTATAGCCCACCCGTTTTTGTGGCCATTTTCCACTGGACGAACTTGGCGCCCCGGCTTTCGGGCGGGTATTTTTGGGCGCGGCTGTGCCCGCGGCCTATTTTTGGCACACGGAGGTGCCTCGCAAAGTCTCGCGCCATTCCGAGTCCGGCGGACAAAGTTGGCCAGCTCCACCCCCCAAGGCTATAGCCCACCCGTTTTTGTGGCCATTTTCCGCTGTACGAACTTGGCGCCCCGGCCTTCGGGCGGGTATTTTTTGGCGTGGCTGTGCCCGCGGCCTATTTTTGGCAGACGGAGGCGCCTCGCAAAGTCTCGCGCCATATCGAGTCCGGCGGACGAAGTTGACCAGCCCCACCCCCCAAGGCTATAGCCCACCCGTTTTTGTGCCCATTTTCCGCTGGACGAACTTGGCGACCCGGCTTTCGGGCGGGTATTTTTGGGCGCGGCTGAGCCCGCGGCCTATTTTTGGCACACGGAGGTGCATCGTAAAGTCTCGGGCCATTCCGAGTCCGGCGGGCGAAGTTGGCCAGCCCCACCCCCCAAGGCTATAGCCCACCCGTTTTTGTGGCCATTTTACGCTGGACGAACTTGGCGCCCCGGCCTTCGGGCGGGTATTTTTGGGTGCGGCTTTGCCCGCGTCATATTTTTGGCACACGGAGGGGCCTCGCAAATTCTCGCGCCATTCCGAGGCCGCCGGACGAAGGTGGCCAGCCCCACCCCCCAAGGCTATAGCCCACCCGTTTTTATGGCCATTTTCCGCTGGACGAACTTGGCGCCCCGGCCTTCGGGCGGGTATTTTTGGGCGTGGCTGTGCCCGCGGCCTATTTTAGGCACACGGAGGCGCCTCGCAAAGTCTCGCGCCATTCCCAGTCCGGTGGACGAAGTAGGCCAGCCCCACCCCCCAAGGCTATAGCCCACCCGTTTTTGTGCCCATTTTCCACTGGACGAACTTGGCGCCCCGGCTTTCGGGCAGGTATTTTTGGGCGCGGCTGTGCCCGCGGCCTATTTTTGGTACACGGAGGCGCCTCGCAAAGTCTCGCGCCATTCCGAGTCCGGCGGACGAAGTTGGCCAGCTCCACCCCCCAAGGCTATAGCCCACCCGTTTTTGTGGCCATTTTCCGCTGTACGAACTTGGCGGCCCGGCCTTCGGGCGGGTATTTTTTGGCGCGGCTGTGCCCACGGCCTATTTTTGGCAGACGGAGGCACCTCGCAAAGTCTCGCGCCATATCGAGTCCGGCGGACGAAGTTGGCCAGCCCCACCCCCAAGGCTATAGCCCACCCGTTTTTGTTGCCATTTTCCGCTGGACGAACTTGGCGCCCCGGCCTTCGGGCGGGTATTTTTGGGCGCGGCTGTGCCCGCGGCCTATTTTTGGCACACGGAGGCGCCTCGCAAAGTCTTGCGCCATTACGAGTCCGGCGGACGAAGTTGGCCAGCCCCACCCCCCAAGGCTATAGCCCACCCGTTTTTGTGGCTTTTTCCGCTGGACGAACTTGGCGACCCGGCCTTCGGGCGGGTATTTTTGGGCGCGGCTGGGCCCGCGGCCTATTTTTGGCTCACGGAGGTGCTTCGCAAAGTCTCGGGCCATTCCGAGTCCGGCGGACGAAGTTGACCAGCCCCACCCCCCAAGGCTATAGCCCACCCGTTTTTGTGCCCATTTTCCGCTGGACGAACTTGGCGACCCGGCCTTCGGGCGGGTATTTTTGGGCGCGGCTGTGTCCGCGGCCTATTTTTGGCACACGGAGGTGCATCGTAAAGTCTCGGGCCATTCTGAGTCCGGCGGGCGAAGTTAGCCAGCCCCACCCCCCGAGGCTATAGCCCACCCGTTTTTGTTGCCATTTTACGCTTGACGAACTTGGTGCCCCGGCCTTCGGGCGGGTATTTTTGGGTACGGCTTTGCCCGCGTCATATTTTTGGCACACGGAGTGGCCTCGCAAATTCTTGCGCCATTCCGAGGCCGCCGAACGAAGGTGGCCAGCCCCACCCCCCAAGGCTATAGCCCACCCGTTTTTATGGCCATTTTCCGCTGGACGAACTTGGCGCCCCGGCCTTCGGGTGGGTATTTTTGGGTGTGGCTGTGCCCGCGGCCTATTTTAGGCACACGGAGGCGCCTCGCAATGTCTCGCGCCATTCCCAGTCCGGTGGACGAAGTAGGCCAGCCCCACCCCCCAAGGCTATAGCCCACCCGTTTTTGTGGCCATTTTCCACTGGACGAGCTTGGCGCCCCGGCTTTCGGGCGGGTATTTTTGGGCGCGGCTGTGGCCGCGGCCTATTTTTGGTACACGGAGGCGCCTCGCAAAGTCTCGCGCCATTCCGAGTCCGGCGGACGAAGTTGGCCAGCTCCACCCCCCAAGGCTATAGCCCACCCATTTTTGTGGCCATTTTCCGCTGTACGAACTTGGCGCCCCGGCCTTCGGGCTGGTATTTTTGGGCGCGGCTGTGCCCGCAGCCTATTTTTGGCAGACGGGGGCGCCTCGCAAAGTCTCCCGCCATATCGAGTCCGGCGGTCGAAGTTGGCCAGCCCCACCCCCAAGGCTATAGCCCACCCGTTTTTGTTGCCATTTTCCGCTGGACGAACTTGGCGCCCCGGCTTTCGGGCGGGTATTTTTGGGCGCGGCTGTGCCCGCGGCCTATTTTTGGCAGACGGAGGCGCCTCGCAAAGTCTCGCGCCATATCGAGTCCGGCGGACGAAGTTGGCCAGCCCCACCCCCCAAGGCTATAGTCCACCCGTTTTTGTGGCCATTTTCCGCTGGACGAACTTGGCGCCCCGGCCTACGGGCGGGTATTTTGGGGTACGGCTGTGCCCGCGGCCTATTTTTGGCAGACGGAGGTGCCTCGCAAAGTCTCGCGCCATATCGAGTCCGGCGGACGAAGTTGGCCAGCCCCACCCCCAAGGCTATAGCCCACCCGTTTTTGTTGCCATTTTCCGCTGGACGAACTTGGCGCCCTGGCCTTCGGGCGGGTATTTTTGGGCGCGGCTGTCCCCGCGGCCTATTTTTGGCACACGGAGGCGCCTCGCAAAGTCTTGCGCCATTACCAGTCCGGCGGACGAAGTTGGCCAGCCCCACCCCCCAAGGCTATAGCCCACCCGTTTTTGTGGCTTTTTCCGCTGGACGAACTTGGCGACCCGGCCTTCGGGCCGGTATTTTTGGGCGCGGCTGTGCCCGCGGCCTATTTTTGGCACACGGAGGTGCTTCGCAAAGCCTCGGGCCATTCCGAGTCCGGCGGACGAAGTTGACCAGCCCCACCCCCCAAGGCTATAGCCCACCCGTTTTTGTGCCCATTTTCCGCTGGACGAACTTGGCGCCCCGGCCTTCGGGCGGGTATTTTTGGGCGCGGCTGTGCCCGCGGCCTATTTTTGGCACACGGAGGCGTCTCACAAGGTCTTGCGCCATTACGAGTCCGGCGGACGAATTTGGCCAGCCCCACCGACCAAGGCTATAGCCCACCCGTTTTTGAGGCTTTTTTCCGCTGGACGAACTTGGCGCCCCGGCCTTCGGGCGGGTATTTTTGGGTGCGGCTGTGCCCGCGGCCTATTTTTGGCACACAGAGGCGCCTCGCAAAGTCTTGCGCCCTTACGAGTCCGGCGGACAAAGTTGGCCAGCCCCACCCCCCAAGGCTATAGCCCACCCGTTTTTGTGGCCATTTTCCGATGGACGAACTTGGCACCCCGGCCTTCGGGCGGGTATGTTTGGGCGCGGCTGTGCCCGCGGCCTATTTTTGGCAGACGGAGGCGCCTCGCAAAGTCTCGCGCCATATCAAGTCCGGCGGACGAAGTTGGCCAGCCCCACCCCCAAGGCTATAGCCCACCCGTTTTTGTTGCCATTTTCCGCTGGACGAACTTGGCGCCCCGGCCTTCGGGCGGGTATTTTTGGGCGCGGCTGTGCCCGCGGCCTATTTTTGGTACACGGAGGCGCCTCGCAAAGTCTTGCGCCATTACGAGTCCGGCGGACGAAGTTGGCCAGCCCCACCCCCCAAGGCTATAGCCCACCCGTTTTTGTGGCTTTTTCCGCTGGACGAACTTGGCGACCCGGCCTTCGGGCGGGTATTTTTGAGCGCGGCTGTGCCCGCGGCCTATTTTTGGCACACGGAGGTGCTTCGCAAAATCTCGGGCCATTCCGAGTCCGGCGGACGAAGTTGACCAGCCCCACCCCCCAAGGCTATAGCCCACCCGTTTTTGTGCCCTTTTTCCGCTGGACGAACTTGGCGACCCGGCCTTCGGGCGGGTATTTTTGGGCGCGGTTGTGCCCGCGGCCTATTTTTGGCACACGGAGGTGCATCGTAAAGTCTCGGGCCATTCCGAGTCCGGCGGGCGAAGTTGGCCAGCCCCACCCCCCAAGGCTATAGCCCACCCGTTTTTGTGGCCATTTTACGCTGGACGAACTTGGCGCCCCGGCTTTCGTGCGGGTATTTTTGGGCTCGGCTGTGCCCGCGGCCTATTTTTGTCACACGGAGGCGCCTCGCAAAGTCTCGGGCCATTCCGAGTCCGGCGGACGAAGTTGGCCAGCCCCACCCTCCAAGGCTATAGCCCACCCGTTTTTGTTGCCATTTTCCGCTGGACGAACTTGGCGCCCCGGCTTTCGTGTGGGTATTTTTGGGCTCGGCTGTGCCCGCGGCCTATTTTTGGCACACGGAGGCGCCTCGCAAAGTCTCGCGCCATTCCGAGTCCGGCGGACGAAGTTGGCCAGCTCCACCCCCCAAGGCTATAGCCCACCCATTTTTGTGGCCATTTTCCGCTGTACGAACTTGGCGCCCCGGCCTTCGGGCGGGTATTTTTGGGCGCGGCTGTGCCCGCGGCCTATTTTTGTCAGACGGAGGCCCCTCGCAAAGTCTCGCGCAATTCCGAGTCCGACGGACGAAGTTGGCCAGCCCCACCCCCCAAGGCTATAGCCCACCCGTTTTTGTGGCCATTTTCCGATGGACGAACTTGGCACCCCGGCCTTCGGGCGGGTATTTTTGGGCGCGGCTGTGTCCGCGGCCTATTTTTGGCACACGGAGGTGCCTCACAAAGTCTTGCGCCATTAGGAGTCCGGCGGACGAATTTGGCCAGCCCCACCGCCCAAGGCTATAGCCCACCCGTTTTTGTGGCCTTTTTCCGCTGGACGAACTAGGCGCCCCGGCCTTCGGGCGGGTATTTTTGGGCGCGGCTGAGCCCGCGGCCTATTTTTGGCACACGGAGGTGCTTCCCAAAGTCTCGGGCCATTCCGAGTCCGGCGGACGAAGTTGGCCAGCCCCACCCCCAAGGCTATAGCCCACCCGTTTTTGTTGCCATTTTCCGTTGGACGAACTTGGCGCCCCGGCCTTCGGGCGGGTATTTTTGGGCGCGGCTGTGACCGCGGCCTATTTTTGGCACACGGAGGTGCCTCGCAAAGTCTTGCGCCATTACGAGTCCGGCGGACGAAGTTGGCCAGCCCCACCCCCCAAGGCTATAGCCCACCCATTTTTGTGGCTTTTTCCGCTGGACGAACTTGGCGACCCGGCCTTCGGGTGGGTATTTTTGGGCGCGGCTGTGCCCACGGCCTATTTTTGGCACACGGAGGCGCCTCGCAAAGTCTCGCGCCATTCCGAGTCCGACGGACGAAGTTGGCCAGCTCCACCCCCCAAGGCTATAGCCCACCCATTTTTGTGGCCATTTTCCGCTGTACGAACTTGGCGCCCCGGCCTTCGAGCGGGTATTTTTGGGCGCGGCTGTGCCCGCGGCCTATTTTTGTCAGACGGAGGCCCCTCGCAAAGTCTCGCGCAATTCCGAGTCCGACGGACGAAGTTGGCCAGCCCCACCCCCCAAGGCTATAGCCCACCCGTTTTTGTGGCCATTTTCCGATGGACGAACTTGGCACCCCGGCCTTCGGGCGGGTATTTTTGGGCGCGGCTGTGTCCGCGGCCTATTTTTGGCACACGGAGGTGCCTCACAAAGTCTTGCGCCATTAGGAGTCCGGCGGACGAATTTGGCCAGCCCCACCGCCCAAGGCTATAGCCCACCCGTTTTTGTGGCCTTTTTCCGCTGGACGAACTAGGCGCCCCGGCCTTCGGGCTGGTATTTTTGGGCGCGGCTGAGCCCGCGGCCTATTTTTGGCACACGGAGGTGCTTCCCAAAGTCTCGGGCCATTCCGAGTCCGGCGGACGAAGTTGGCCAGCCCCACCCCCAAGGCTATAGCCCACCCGTTTTTGTTGCCATTTTCCGTTGGACGAACTTGGCGCCCCGGCCTTCGGGCGGGTATTTTTGGGCGCGGCTGTGACCGCGGCCTAATTTTGGCACACGGAGGTGCCTCGCAAAGTCTTGCGCCATTACGAGTCCGGCGGACGAAGTTGGCCAGCCCCACCCCCCAAGGCTATAGCCCACCCATTTTTGTGGCTTTTTCCGCTGGACGAACTTGGCGACCCGGCCTTCGGGTGGGTATTTTTGGGCGCGGCTGTGCCTGCGGCCTATTTTTGGCACACGGAGGTGCTTCGCAAAGTCTCGGGCCATTCCGAGTCCGGCGGACGAAGTTGACCAGCCCCACCCCCCAAGGCTATAGCCCACCCGTTTTTGAGCCCATTTTCCGCTGGACGAACTTGGCGCCCCGGCCTTCGGGCGGGTATTTTTGGGCGTAGCTGTGCTCGCGGGCTATTTTTGGCACACGGAGGCGCCTCGTAAAGTCTCGCGCCATTCCGAGTCCGGCGGATGAAGTTAGCCAGCCCCACCCCCCAAGGCTATAGCCCACCCGTTTTTGTGGCTTTTTCCGCCGGACGAACTTGGCGACCCGGCCTTCGGGCGGGTATTTTTGGGCGCGGCTGTGCCCGCGGCCTATTTTTGGCACACGGAGGCGCCTCGCAAAGTCTCGCGCCATTCCGAGTCCGGCGGATGAAGTTGGCCAGCCCCACCCCCCAAGGCTATAGCCCACCCGTTTTTGTGGCTTTTTCCGCCGGACGAACTTGGCGACCCGGCCTTCGGGCGGGTATTTTTGGGCGCGGCTGTGCCCGCGGCCTATTTTTGGCACACGGAGGCGCCTCGCAAAGTCTCGCGCCATTCCGAGTCCGGCGGATGAAGTTGGCCAGCCCCACCCCCCAAGGCTATAGCCCACCCGTTTTTGTGGCCTTTTTCCGCTGGACGAACTTGGCCCCCCGGCCTTCGGGCTGGGGTTTTTTTGGTTGCGGCTGTGCCCGCGGCATATCTTTGGCACACGGAGGCGCCTCGCAAAGTCTCGCGCCATTCCGAGTCCAGGCAGACGAAGTTGGCCAGCCCCACCCCCAAGGCTATAGCCCACCCGTTTTTGTGGCCATTTTCCGCTGGGCGAACTTGGCGCCCCGGCCTTCGGGCGGGTATTTTTGGGCGCGGCTGTGCCCGCGGCCTATTTTTGGCACACGAAGGCGCCTCGCAATGTCTCGCGCCATTCCGAGTCCCGCGGACGAATTTGGCCAGCCCCACCGCCCAAGGCTATAGCCCACCCGTTTTTGTGGCCTTTTTCCGCTGGACGAACTTGGCGCCCCGGCCTTCGGGCGGGTATTTTTGGGCGCGACTGTGCCCGCGGCCTATTTTTGGCACACGGAGGTGCTTTGCAAAGTCTCGGGCCATTCCGAGTCCGGCGGACGATGTTGGCCAGCCCCACCCCCAAGGCTATAGCCCACCCGTTTTTGTTGCCATTTTCCGCTGGACGAACTTGGCGCCCCGGCCTTCGGGCGGGTATTTTTGGGCGTGGCTGTGCCCGCGGCCTATTTTTGGCACACGGAGGTGCCTCGCAAAGTCTTGCGCCATTACGAGTCCGGCGGACGAAGTTGGCCAGCCCCACCCCCCAAGGCTATAGCCCACCCTTTTTTGTGGCCTTTTTCCCCTGGACGAACTTGGCGCCCCGGCCTTCGGGTGGGTATTTTTGTGCGCGGCTGTGCCCGCGGCCTTTTTTTGGCACACGGAGGTGCTTCGCAAAGTCTCGGGCCATTCCGAGTCCGGCGGACGAAGTCGGCCAGCCCCACCCCCAAGGCTATAGCCCACCCGTTTTTGTTGCCATTTTCCGCTGGACGAACTTGGCGCCCCGGCCTTCGGGCGGGTATTTTTGGGCGCGGCTGTGTCCGCGGCCTATTTTTGGCACACGGAGGCGCTTCGCAAAGTCTTGCGGCATTACGAGTCCGGCGGACGAAGTTGGCCAGCCCCACCCCCCAAGGCTATAGCCCACCCGTTTTTGTGGCCTCTTTCCGCTGGACGAACTTGGCGCCCCGGCCTTCGGGCGGGTATTTTTGGGCGCGGCTGTGCCCGCGGCCTATTTTTGGTACACGGAGGTGCCTCGCAAAGTCTTGCGCCATTACGAGTTCGGCGGACGAAGTTGGCCAGCCCCACCCCCCAAGGCTATAGCCCACCCGTTTTTGTGGCTTTTTCCGCTGGACGAACTTGGCGACCCGGCCTTCGGGCGGGTATTTTTGGGCGTGGCTGTGCCCGCGGCAAATTTTTGGCACACGGAGGTGCTTCGCAAAGTCTCGGGTCATTCCGAGTCCGGCGGACGAAGTTGACCAGCCCCACCCCCCAAGGCTATAGCCCACCCGTTTTTGTGGCCATTTTCCGATGTACGAACTTGGCGACCCGGCCTTCGGGCGGGTATTTTTGGGCGCGGCTGTGCCCGCGGCCTATTTTTGGCACACGGAGGTGCTTCGCAAAGTCTCGGGCCATTCCGAGTCCGGCGGGCGAAGTTGGCCAGCCCCACCCCCCAAGGCTATATCCCACTCGTTTTTGTGGCCATTTTACGCTGGACGAACTTGGCGCCCCGGCCTTCGGGCGGGTATTTTTGGGCGCGGCTGTGCCCGCGGCCTATTTTTGGCAGACGGAGGTGCCTCGCAAAGTCTCGCGCCATATCGAGTCCGGCGGACGAAGTTGGCCAGCCCCACCCCCAAGGCTATAGCCCACCCGTTTTTGTTGCCATTTTCCGCTGGACGAACTTGGCGCCCCGGCCTTCGGGCGGGAATTTTTGGGCGCGGCTGTGCCCGCGGCCTATTTTTGGCACACGAAGGCGCCTCGCAAAGTCTCGCGCCATTCCGAGTCCCGCGGACGAATTTGGCCAGCCCCACCGCCCAAGGCTATAGCCCACCCGTTTGTGTGGCCTTTTTCCGCTGGACGAACTTGGCGCCCCGGCCTTCGGGTGGGTATTTTTGGGCGCGGCTGTGCCCGCGGCCTATTTTTGGCACACGGAGGTGCTTCGCAAAGTCTCGGACCATTCCGAGTCCGGCGGACGAAGTTGGCCAGCCCCTCCCCCCAAGGCTATAGCCCACCCGTTTCTTGGCCATTTTTCCGCTGGGGGGTTTGGGCGCGCCGACTTTCGGGGGGTTATTTTTGGGCACGGCTGTGACCGCGGCCTATTTTTGGCAGGCGGAGGCCACTCGCAATGTCTTGCCCCATTCCGAGTCCGGCGGACGAAGTTGGCCAGCCCCACCCCACAAGGCTATAGCCCACCCGTTTTTGTGGCCATTTTCTGCTGGACGAACTTGGCGCCCCTGCCTTCGGGCGGGTATTTTCGGGCGCGGCTGTGTCCGCGGCCTATTTTTGGCACACGGAGGAGCCTCGCAAAGTCTCGCGCCATTCCGAGTCCGGCGGACGAAGTTGGCCAGCCCCACCCCCCAAGGCTATAGCCCACCCGTTTTTGTGGCTTTTTCCGCTGGACGAACTTGGCGACCCGGCCTTCGGGCGGGTATTTTTGGGCGCGGCTGTGCCCGCGGCCTTTTTTTGGCACACGGAGGCGCCTCGCAAAGTCTTGCGCCATTACGAGTCCGGCGGACGAAGGTGGCCAGCCCCACCCCCCAAGGCTATAGCCCACCCGTTTTTGTGGCCATTTTCCGATGTACGAACTTGGCGACCCGGCCTTCGGGCGGGTATTTTTGGGCGCGGCTGTGCCCGCGGCCTATTTTTGGCACACGGAGGTGCTTCGCAAAGTCTCGGGCCATTCCGAGTCCGGCGGGCGAAGTTGGCCAGCCCCACCCCCCAAGGCTATATCCCACTCGTTTTTGTGGCCATTTTACGCTGGACGAACTTGGCGCCCCGGCCTTCGGGCGGGTATTTTTGGGCGCGGCTGTGCCCGCGGCCTATTTTTGGCAGACGGAGGTGCCTCGCAAAGTCTCGCGCCATATCGAGTCCGGCGGACGAAGTTGGCCAGCCCCACCCCCAAGGCTATAGCCCACCCGTTTTTGTTGCCATTTTCCGCTGGACGAACTTGGCGCCCCGGCCTTCGGGCGGGAATTTTTGGGCGCGGCTGTGCCCGCGGCCTATTTTTGGCACACGAAGGCGCCTCGCAAAGTCTCGCGCCATTCCGAGTCCCGCGGACGAATTTGGCCAGCCCCACCGCCCAAGGCTATAGCCCACCCGTTTTTGTGGCCTTTTTCCGCTGGACGAACTTGGCGCCCCGGCCTTCGGGTGGGTATTTTTGGGCGCGGCTGTGCCCGCGGCCTATTTTTGGCACACGGAGGTGCTTCGCAAAGTCTCGGACCATTCCGAGTCCGGCGGACGAAGTTGGCCAGCCCCTCCCCCCAAGGCTATAGCCCACCCGTTTCTTGGCCATTTTTCCGCTGGGGGGTTTGGGCGCGCCGACTTTCGGGGGGTTATTTTTGGGCACGGCTGTGACCGCGGCCTATTTTTGGCAGGCGGAGGCCACTCGCAATGTCTTGCCCCATTCCGAGTCCGGCGGACGAAGTTGGCCAGCCCCACCCCACAAGGCTATAGCCCACCCGTTTTTGTGGCCATTTTCTGCTGGACGAACTTGGCGCCCCTGCCTTCGGGCGGGTATTTTCGGGCGCGGCTGTGTCCGCGGCCTATTTTTGGCACACGGAGGAGCCTCGCAAAGTCTCGCGCCATTCCGAGTCCGGCGGACGAAGTTGGCCAGCCCCACCCCCCAAGGCTATAGCCCACCCGTTTTTGTGGCCATTTTCCGCTGGACGAACTTGGCGCCCCTGCCTTCGGGCGGTTATTTTTGGGCGCGGCTGTGGCCGCGGCCTATTTTTGGCACACGGAGGAGCCTCGCAAAGTCTCGCGCCATTCCGAGTCCGGCGGACGAAGTTGGCCAGCCCCACCCCCCAAGGCTATAGCCCACCCGTTTTTGTGGCCATTTTCCGCTGGACGAACTTCGCGCCCCGGCCTTCGAGCGGGTATTTTTGGGCGAGGCTGTGCCCGTGACCTATTTTTGGTACACGGAGGCGCGTCGCAAATTCTCGCGCCATTATGAGTCCGGCGGACGAAGTTGGCCAGCCCCACCCCCCAAGGCTATAGACCACCCGTTTTTGTGGCCATTTTCCGCTGTACGAACTTGGCGCCCCTGCCTTCGGGCGGGTATTTTCGGGCGCGGCTGTGTCCGCGGCCTATTTTTGGCACACGGAGGCGCCTCACAATGTCTCGCCCCATTCCGAGTTCGGCGGACGAAGTCGGCCAGCCCCACCCCCCAAGGCTCTAGCCCACCCGTTTTTGTGGCCTTTTTCCGCTGGACGAACTTGGCGCCCCGGCCTTCGGGCTGGTATTTTTGGACGCGGCAATGCCCGCGGCCTATTTTTGGAACACGGAGTTGCCTTGCAAAGTCTCGCGCCATTCCGAGTCTGGCGGACGAAGTCGGCCAGCCCCACCCCCCAAGGCTATAGCCCACCCGTTTTTGTGGCCATTTTCCGCTGGACGAACTTGGCGCCCCGGCCTTCGGGCGGGTATTTTTGGGCGCGGCTGTGGCCGCGGCCCATTTTTGGCACACTGAGGCGCCTCGCAAAGTCTCGCGCCATTCCGAGTCCGGCGGACGAATTTGGCCAGCTCCACCCCCCAAGGCTATAGCCAACCCGTTTTTGTGGCCATTTTCCGCTGCACGAACTTGGCGCCCCGGCCTTCGGGCGGGTATTTTTGGGCGCGGCTGTGCCCGCGGCCTATTTTTGGCACACGGAGCTGCCTCGGAAAGTCTCGCACCATTCCGAGTCCGCCGGACGAAGTGGGCCAGCCCCACCCCCCAAGGCTATAGCCCACCCGTTTTTGTGGCCATTTTCCGCTGTACGAACTTGGCGCCCCGGCCTTCGGGCAGTATTTTTGGGCGCGGCTGTGCCCGCGTCCTATTTTTGGCACACGGAGGGGCCTCGCAAATTCTCGCGCCATTCCGAGGCCGGCGGACGAAGGTGGCCAGCCCCACCCCCCAAGGCTATAGCCCACCCATTTTTATGGCCATTTTCCGCTGGACGAACTTGGCGCCCCGGCCTTCGGGCTGGTATTTTTGGTTGCGGCTGCGCCCGCGTCTTATTTTTGGCACACGGAGGGGCCTCGCAAATTCTCGTGCCATTCCGAGGCCGGCGGACGAAGGTGGCCAGCCCCACCCCCCAAGGCTATAGCCCACCCGTTTTTGTGGCCATTTTCCGCTGTACGAACTTGGCGCCCCGTCGTTCGGGCGGGTATTTTTGGGCGCGGCTGTGCCCGCGGCCTATTTTTGGCACACGGAGCCGCCTCGCAAAGTCTTGCGCCATTCCGAGTCCGGCGGACGAAGTTCGCCAGCCCCACCCCCCAAGGGTATAGCCCACCCGTTTTTGTGGCCATTTTCCGCTGTACGAAATTGGCGCCCCGGCCTTCGGGCGGGTATTTTTGGGCGCGGCTGTGCCCGCGGTCCATTTTTGGCACACGGAGGCGCCTCGTAAAGTCTTGCGCCATTACGAGTCCGGCGGACGAAGTTGGCCAGCTCCACCCCCAAAGGCTATAGCCCACCCGTTTTTGTGCCCATTTTCCGCTGTACGAACTTGGCGCCCCAGCCTTCGGGCGGGTATTTTTGGGCGCGGCTGTGCCCGCGGCCCATTTTTGGCACACGGAGGCGCCTCGCAAAGTCTCGCGCCATTCTGAGTCCGGCGGACGAAGTTGGCCAGCCCCACCCCCCAAGGCTATAGCCCACCCATTTTTGTGGCCATTTTCCGCTGTACGAACTTGGCGCCCCGGCGTTCGGGCGGGTATTTTTGGGCGCAGTTGTGCCCGCGGCCTATTTTTGGCACACGGAGCCGCCTCGCAAAGTCTTGCGCCATTCTGAGACCGGCGGACGAAGTTGGCCAGCCCCACCCCCCAAGGCTATTGCGCACCCGTTTTTGTGGCCATTTTCCGCTGTACGAACTTGGCGCCCCGGCCTTCGGGCGGGTATTTTTGGGCGCGGCTGTGCCCGCGGCCTATTTTTGGCACACGGAGACGCCTTGCAAAGTCTCGCGCTATTCCGAGTCCGGCGGACGAAGTCGGCCAGCTCCACCCCCCAAGGCTATAGCCCACCCGTTTTTGTGGCCATTTTCCGCTGGACGAACTTGGCACCCCGGCCTTCGGGCGGGTATTTTTGGGCGCGGCTGTGCCCGCGGCCTATTTTTGGCACACGAAGGCGCCTCGCAATGTCTCGCGCCATTCCGAGTCCCGCGGACGAATTTGGCCAGCCCCACCGCCCAAGGCTATAGCCCACCCGTTTTTGTGGCTTTTTCCGCCGGACGAACTTGGCGACCCGGCCTTCGGGCGGGTATTTTTGGGCGCGGCTGTGCCCGCGGCCTATTTTTGGCACACGGAGGCGCCTCGCAAAGTCTCGCGCCATTCCGAGTCCGGCGGATGAAGTTGGCCAGCCCCACCCCCCAAGGCTATAGCCCACCCGTTTTTGTGGCCTTTTTCCGCTGGACGAACTTGGCCCCCCGGCCTTCGGGCTGGGGTTTTTTTGGTTGCGGCTGTGCCCGCGGCATATCTTTGGCACACGGAGGCGCCTCGCAAAGTCTCGCGCCATTCCGAGTCCAGGCAGACGAAGTTGGCCAGCCCCACCCCCCAAGGCTATAGCCCACCCGTTTTTGTGGCCATTTTCCGCTGGGCGAACTTGGCGCCCCGGCCTTCGGGCGGGTATTTTTGGGCGCGGCTGTGCCCGCGGCCTATTTTTGGCACACGAAGGCGCCTCGCAATGTCTCGCGCCATTCCGAGTCCCGCGGACGAATTTGGCCAGCCCCACCGCCCAAGGCTATAGCCCACCCGTTTTTGTGGCCTTTTTCCGCTGGACGAACTTGGCGCCCCGGCCTTCGGGCGGGTATTTTTGGGCGCGACTGTGCCCGCGGCCTATTTTTGGCACACGGAGGTGCTTTGCAAAGTCTCGGGCCATTCCGAGTCCGGCGGACGATGTTGGCCAGCCCCACCCCCAAGGCTATAGCCCACCCGTTTTTGTTGCCATTTTCCGCTGGACGAACTTGGCGCCCCGGCCTTCGGGCGGGTATTTTTGGGCGCGGCTGTGCCCGCGGCCTATTTTTGGCACACGGAGACGCCTTGCAAAGTCTCGCGCTATTCCGAGTCCGGCGGACGAAGTCGGCCAGCTCCACCCCCCAAGGCTATAGCCCACCCGTTTTTGTGGCCATTTTCCGCTGGACGAACTTGGCACCCCGGCCTTCGGGCGGGTATTTTTGGGCTCGGCTGTGCCCGCGGCCTATTTTTGGAACACGGAGGTGCCTCCCAAAGTCTCGCGCCATTCCGAGTCCGGCGGACGAAGTTGGCCAGCTCCACCCCCAAAGGCTATAGCCCACCCGTTTTTGTGCCCATTTTCCGCTGTACGAACTTGGCGCCCCGGCCTTCCGGCAGGTATTTTTGGGCGCGGCTGTGCCCGCGGCCCATTTTTGGCACACGGAGGCGCCTCGCAAAGTCTCGCGCCATTCTTAGTCCGGCGGACGAAGTTGGCCAGCCCCACCCCCCAAGGCTATAGCCCACCCGTTTTTGTGGCCATTTTCCGCTGTACGAACTTGGCGCCCCGGCTTTCGGGCGGGTATTTTTTGGCGCGGCTGTGCCCGCGGCCAATTTTTGGCACACGGAGCCGCCTCGCAAAGTCTTGCGCCATTCTGAGACCGGCGGACGAAGTTGGCCAGCCCCACCCCCCAAGGCTATAGTGCACCCGTTTTTGTGGCCATTTTCCGCTGGACGAACTTGGCGCCCCGGCCTTCGGGCGGGTATTTTTCGGTGCGGCTGTGCCCGTGGCCTATTTTTTCCACACGGAGGCAGTTCGCAAAGTCTCCCGCCATTCCGACTCCGGCGGACGAAGTAGGCCAGCCCCACCCCCCAAGGCTATAGCCCACCCGTTTTTGTGGCCTTTTTCCGCTGGACGAACTTGGCGCCCCGGCCTTCGGGCGGGTATTTTTGGGCGCGGCTACACCCGCGGCCTATTTTTGGTACACGGAGGTGCCTCGCAAAGTCTCGCGCCATTCTGAGTCCGGCGGACGAAGTTGGCCAGCCCCACCGCCCAAGGCTATAGCCCACCCGTTTTTGTGGCCATTTTCCGCTGGACGAACTTGGCGCCCCGGCCTTCGGGCGGGTATTTTTGGGCGCGGCTGTGCCTGCGGCCTATTTTTGGCACACGGAGGCGCCTCGCAAAGTCTTGCGCCATTACGAGTTCGGCGGACGAAGTTGGCCAGCCCAACCCCCCAAGGCTATAGCCCACCCGTTTTTGTGGCTTTTTCCGTGGACGAACTTGGCGAGCCGGCCTTCGGGCGGGTATTTTTGGACGCGGCTGTGCCCGCTGCCTATTTTTGGCACACGGAGGCGCCTCTCAATGTCTCGCGCCATTCCGAGTCCGGCGGACGAAGTCGGCCAGCTCCACCGCCCAAGGCTATAGCCCACCCGTTTTTATGCCCATTTTCCACTGGACGAACTTGGCACCCCGGCCTTCGGGCGGGTATTTTTGGGCGCGGCTGTGCCCGCGGCCTATTTTTGGCACGCGGAGGCCGCTCGCAAAGTCTCGCCCCATTCCGAGTCCGGCGGACGAAGTTGGCCAGCCACTCCCCCCAAGGCTATAGCCCACCCGTTTTTTGGCAATTTTTCCGCTGGACGAAATTGGCGCCCCGGCCTTCGGGGGGTTATTTTTGGGCGCGGCTGTGCCCGCGGCCTATTTATGGCACGCGTAGGCCCCTCGCAAAGTCTCGCCCCATTCCGAGTCCGGCGGACGAAGTGGGCAGCCCCTCCCCCCAAGGCTATAGCCCACCCGTTTTTTGGCCATTTTTCCGCTGGGGGGTTTGGGCGCGCCTACGTTCGGGCAGTTATTTTTGGGCGCGGCCGTGCCCATGGCCTATTTTTGGCACGCGGAGGCCGCCCACAATGTCTCGACCCATTCCGAGTCCGGCGGACGAAGTTGGCCAGCCCCTCCCCCCAAGGCTATTGCCCACCCGTTTTTTGGCCATTTTTCCACTGGACGAACTTGGCGCCCCGGCCTTCGGGCTGTTATTTTTGGGCGCGGCTGTGTCCGCGGTGTATTTTTAGCACGCGGAGGCCGCACGCAAAGTCTCACCCCATTCCGAGTCCGGCGGACGAAGTTGGCCAGCCCCTCCCCCCAAGGCTATAGCCCTCCCATTTTTTGGCCATTTTTCCGCTGGACGAACTTGGCGGCCCGGCGTTCGGGGGGTTATTTTTGGCCGCGGCTGTCCCCGCGACCTATTTTTGGCGCGCGGAGGCCGCTCGCAAAGTCTCGCCCCATTCCGAGTCCGGCGGACGAAGTTGGCCAGCCCCTCCCCCCAAGGTTATAGCCCACCCGTTTTTTGGCCATTTTTCCGCTGGACGAACTTGGCGCCCCGGCCTTCGGGCGGTTATTTTTGGGCATGGCTTTGCCCGTGGCCTATTTTTGGCACGCGGAGGCTGCTCGCAAAGTCTCGCCCCACTCCGAGTCCGGCGGACGAAGTTGGCCAGCCCCTCCCCGCAAGGCTATAGCCCACCCGTTTTTTGGCCATTTTTCCGCTGGATAAACTTGGCGCCCCGGCCTTCGGGCGGTTATTTTTGGGCGCGGCTGTGTCCGCGGCATATTTTTGGCAAGTGGAGGCCGCTCGCAAAGTCTCACCCCATTCCGAGTCCGGCGGACGTAGTGGGCCGGCCCCTCCCCCCAAGGCTATAGCCCACCCGTTTTTTGGCCATTTTTCCGCTGGACGAACTTGGCGCCCTGGCCTTCGGGCGGTTATTTTTGGGCGCGGCTGTGTCCGCGGTGTATTTTTAGCACGTGGAGGCCGCACGCAAAGTCTCACCCCATTCCGAGTCCGGCGGACGAAGTTGGCCAGCCCCTCCCCCCAAGGCTATAGCCCTCCCATTTTTTGGCCATTTTTCCGCTGGACGAACTTGGCGCCCCGGCGTTCGGGGGGTTATTTTTGGGCGCGGCTGTCCCCGCGACCTATTTTTGGCGCGCGGAGGCCGTTTGCAAAGTCTCGCCCCATTCCGAGTCCGGCGGACGAAGTTGGCCAGCCCCTCCCCCCAAGGTTATAGCCTACCCGTTTTTTGGCCATTTTTCCGCTGGACGAACTTGGCGGCCCGGCCTTCGGGCAGTTATTTTTGGGCATGGCTTTGCCCGTGGCCTATTTTTGGCATGCGGAGGCCGCTCGCAAAGTCTCGCCCCATTCCGAGTCCGGCGGACGTAGTGGGCCGGCCCCTCCCCCCAAGGCTATAGCCCACCCGTTTTTTGGCCATTTTTCCGCTGGACGAACTTGGCGCCCTGGCCTTCGGGCGGTTATTTTTGGGCGCGGCTGTGTCCGCGGTGTATTTTTAGCACGCGGAGGCCGCACGCAAAGTCTCACCCTATTCCGAGTCCGGCGGACGAAGTTGGCCAGCCCCTCCCCCCAAGGCTATTGCCCACCCGTTTTTTGGCCATTTTTCGGCTGGACGAACTTGGCACCCTGGCCTTCGGGCGGTTATTTTTGGGCGCGGCTGTGCCCGCGGCCTATTTTTGGCACGCGGAGGCCGCCCGCAAAGTCTCGCCCCATTCCGAGTCCGGCGGACGAAGTTCGCCCGCCCCTTCCCCCAAGGCTATAGCCCACCCGTTTTTTGGCCATTTTTCCGCTGGGCGGTTTGGGCGCGTCGACCTTCGGGCGGTTATTTTTGGGAGCGGCTGTGCCCGCGGCCTAATTTTGGCACGCGGAGACCGCTCGCAAAGTCTCCTCCCATTCCGAGTCCGGCGGACGAAGTTGGCCAGCCCCTCCACCCAAGGCTATAGCCCACCCGTTTTTTGGCCATTTTTCGGCTGGACGAACTTGGCGCCCCGGCCTTCGGGCGGTTATTTTTGGGCGCGGCTGTGTCCGCGGCCTATTTTTGGTACGCGGAGGCTGCTCGCAAAGGCTCGCCCCATTCCGAGTCCGGCGGACGAAGTTGGCCAGCCTCTCCCTCCAAAGCTATAGCCCACCCGTTTTTTGGCCATTTTTCCGCTGGACGAACTTGGCGCCCCGGCCTTCGGGCAGTTATTTTTGGGTGCGGCTGTGCCCGCGGCCTATTTTTGGCACGCGGAGGTCGCTCGCAAAGTCTCGCCCTATTCCGAGTCCGGCGGACGAAGTGGGCCAGCCCCTCCCCCCATGGCTATAGGCCACCCGTTTTTTGGCCATTTTTCCGCTGGACGAACTTTTCGCCCCGGCCTTCGGGCTGTTATTTTTGGGAGCGGCTGTGCCGCGGCCTATTTTTGGCATGCGGAGGCCGCTCGCAAAGTCTCGCCCCATTCCGAGTCCGGCGGACGAAGTGGGCCAGCCCCTCCCCCCAAGGCTATAGCCCACCCGTTTTTTGGCCATTTTTCCGCTGGGGGGTTTGGGCGCAACGACCTTCGGGGGGTTATTTTTGGGCGCGGCTGTGCCCGCTGCCTATTTTTGGCATGCGCAGACCGATCGCAAAGTCTCGCCCCATTCTGAGTCCAGCGGACGAAGTTGGCCAGCCCCTCCCCCCAAGGCTATAGCCCACCCGTTTTTTGGCCATTTTTCCGCTGGGGGGTTTGGGCGCGTCGACCTTCGGGCGGTTATTTTTGGGCGTGGCTGTGCCCGCGGCCTATTTTTGGCACGCGGAGGCCGCTCGCAAAGTCTCGCCCCATTCCGAGTCCGGCGGACGAAGGTGGCCAGCCCCTCCCCCCAAGGCTATAGCCCACCTGTTTTTTGGCCATTTTTCCGCTGGGGGGTTTGGGCGCAACGACCTTCGGGGGGTTATTTTTGGGCACGGCTGTTCCCACGGCCTATTTTTGGCACCCGGAGGCCGCTCGCAAAGTCTCGCCCCATTCCGAGTCCGGCGGACGAAGTTGGCCAGCCCCTCCCCCCAAGGCTATAGCCCACCTGTTTTTTGGCCATTTTTCCGGTGGACAAACTTGGCGCCCCGGCCTTCGGGCGGTTATTTTTGGGAGCGACTGTGCCGCGGCCTATTTTTGGCACACGGAGGCCGCTCGCAAAGGCTCGCCCCATTCCGAGTCCGGCGGACGAAGTTGGCCAGCCTCTCCCCCCAAAGCTATAGCCCACCCGTTTTTAGGCCATTTTTCCGCTGGACGAACTTGGCGCCCCGGCCTTCGGGCTGTCACTTTTGGGCGCGGCTGTGCCCGCGGCCCATTTTTAGTACACGGAGGCCCCTCGCAAAGTCTCGCGCCATTCCGACTCCGGCGGACGAAGTTGGGCAGCCGCACCCCCAAGGCTATAGCCCACCCGTTTTTGTGGCCTTTTTCCGCTGGACGAACTTGGCGCCCAGGCCTTCGGGCGGTTATATATGGGCGTGGCTGTGTCCGCGGCCTAGTTTCGGCACACGGAGACCCCTCGCAAAGTCTCGCGCCATTCCGAGTCCGACGGACGAAGTTGGCCAGCCCCACCCCCCAAGGCTATAGCCCACCCATTTTTGTGGCCTTTTTCCGCTGGACGAACTTGGCGCCCCGGCCTTCCGGCAGGTATTTTGGGCGCGGCTGTGCCCGCGGCCTGTTTTTGGCGCACGGAGGCCCCTCGCAAAGTCTCGCGCTATTCCGAGTTCTGCGGACGAAGTTGGCCAGCCCCACCCCCCAAGGCTATAGCCCACCCGTTTTTGTGGCCTTTTTCCGCTGGACGAACTTGGCGCCCCGGCCTTCGGGTGGTTATTTTTCAGCGCGTCTGTGCCCGCGGCCTATTTTTGGCACACGGAGGCCCCTCGCAAAGTCTCGCTCCATTCCGACTCCGGCGGACGAAGTTGGGCAGCCCCGCCCCCAAGGCTATAGCCCACCCGTTTTTGTGGCCTTTTCCCGCTGGACGAACTTGGCGCCCCGGCCTTCGGGTGGTTATTTTTGGGCGCGGCTGTGCCCGCGGCCTATTTTTGGCATGCGGAGGCCGCTCGCAAAGTCTGGCCCCATTCCGAGTCCAGCGGACGAAGTTCGCCAGCCCCTCCCCCCAAGGCTATAGCCCACCCGTTTTTTGGCCATTTTTCCGCTGGGGGGTTTGGGCGCGCCGACCTTCGGGCGGTTATTTTTGGGCGCGGCTGTTCCCGCGGCCTATTTTATGCACGCGGAGGCCGCTCGCAAAGTCTCATCCCATTCCGAGTCCGGCGGACGAAGTTGGCCAGCCCCTCCCCCCAAGGCTATAGCCCACCCGTTTTTTGGCCATTTTTCCGCTGGACGAACTTGGCGCCCCGGCCTTCGGGCGGTTATTTTTGGGCGCGGCTGTTCCCACGGCCTATTTTTGGCACGCGGAGGCCGCTCGCAAAGGCTCGCCCCATTCCGAGTCCGGTGGACGAAGTTGGCCAGCCCCTCCCCCCAAGGCTATAGCCCACCCGTTTTTTGGCCATTTTTCCGCAGCACGAACTTGGTGCCCCGGCCTTCGGGGGGTTATTTTTGGGCGCGGCTGTGGCCGCGGCCTATTTTTGGCACACGGTGGCCGCTCGTAAAGTCTCGCACCATTCCGAGTCCCGCGGACGAAGTTTGCCAGCCTCACCCCCCAAGGCTATCGCCCACCCGTTTTTTTGGCCTTTTTCCACTGGACGAACTTGGCGCCGCGGCCGTCGGGCGGGTATTTTTGGGCGCGGCTGTGCCCGCGGCCTTTTTTTGGCACACGGAGGCGCCTCGCAAAGTCTCGCGCTAATCCGAGTCCGGCGGACGAAGTTGGCCCGGCCCACCCCCCAAGGCTATAGCCCACCCGTTTTTGTGGCCTTTTTCCGCTGGAAGAACTTGGCGCCCCGGCCTTCGGGCGGTTATTTTTGGACGCGGCTGTTCCCAGGGCCTATTTTTGGCACACGGCGGCCGCTCGCAAGGTCTCGCACCATTCCGAGTCCCGCGGACGAAGTTTGCCAGCCTCACCCCCCAAGGCTATCGCCCACCCGTTTTTTTGGCCTTTTTCCACTGGACGAACTTGGCGCCGCGGCCGTCGGGCGGGTATTTTTGGGCGCGGCTGTGACCGCGGCCTTTTTTTGGCACTCGGAGGCGCCTCGCAAAGTCTCGCGCTAATCCGAGTCCGGCGGACGAAGTTGGCCCGGCCCACCCCCCAAGGCTATAGCCCACCCGTTTTTGTGGCCTTTTTCCGCTGGAAGAACTTGGCGCCCCGGCCTTCGGTCGGTTATTTTTGGGCGCGGCTGTTCCCAGGGCCTATTTTTGGCACACGGCGGCCGCCTCACAAAGTCTCACGCCATTCCGAGTCCGGCGGACGAAGTAGGCCAGCCCCACCCCCCAAGGTTATAGCCCACCCGTTTTTGTGGCCTTTTTCCGCTGGACGAACTTGGCGCCCCAGTCTTCGGGCGGTTATTTTTGGCCGCGGCTGTGTCCGGGGCCTATTTTTGGCACACGGAGACCGCTCGCAAAGTCTCACGCCATTCCGAGTCCGGCGGACGAAGTTGGCCAGCCCCACCCCCCAAGGCTATAGCCCACCCGTTTTTGTGGCCTTTTTCCGCTGGACGAACTTGGCGCCCCAGTCTTCGGGCGGTTATTTTTGGCCGCGGCTGTCCCTGGGGCCTATTTTTGGCACACGAAGACCGCTTGCAAAGTCTCCCGCCATTCCGAGTCCGGCGGACGAAGTAGGCCAGCCCCACCCCCCAAGGTTATAGCCCACCCGTTTTTGTGGCCTTTTTCCGCTGGACGAACTTGGCGCCCCAGTCTTCGGGCGGTTATTTTTGGCCGCGGCTGTGCCCGGGGCCTATTTTTGGCACACGGAGACCGCTCGCAAAGGCTCGCGCCATTCCGAGTCCGGCGGACGAAGTTGGCCAGCCCCACCCCCCAAGGCTATAGCCCACCCGTTTTTGTGGCCTTTTTCCGCTGGACGAACTTGGCGCCCCAGTCTTCGGGCGGTTATTTTTGGCCGCGGCTGTGCCCGGGGCCTATTTTTGGCACACGGAGACCGCTCGCAAAGTCTCGCGCCATTCCGAGTCCGGCGGACGAAGTTGGCCAGCCTCACCCCCCAAGGCTATAGCCCACCCGTTTTTGTGGCCTTTTTACGCTGGACGAACTTGGCGCCCCAGTCTTCGGGCGGTTATTTTTGGCCGCGGCTGTGCCTGGGGCCTATTTTTGGCTCACGGAGACCGCTTGCAAAGTCTCGCGCCATTCCGAGTCGGGCGGACGAAGTTGGCCAGCCCCACCCCCCAAGGCTATAGCCCACCCGTTTTTGTGGCCTTTTTCCGCTGGACGAACTTGGCGCCCCGGCCTTCGGCTGGTTATTTTAGGGCGCGGCTGTGGCCGGGGCCTATTTTTGGCACTCGGAGGCCGCTCGCAAAGTCTCGCGCCATTCCGAGTACGGCGGACGAAGTTGGCCAGCCCCACCCCCTAGGCTATAGCCCACCCGTTTTTGTGGCCTTTTTCCGCTGGAAGACTTGGCGCCCCGGCCTTCGGGCGGTTATTTTTGGGCGCGGCTGTGGGCGGGGCCTATTTTTGGTGCACAGACGCCGCTCGCAAAGTCTCGCGCCATTCCGAGTCCGGCGGACGAAGTGGGCCAGCCCCACCCCCCAAGGCTATAGCCCACCCGTTTTTGTGGCCTTTTTCCGCTGGACGAACTTGGCGCCCCAGTCTTCGGGCGGTTATTTTTGGCCGCGGCTGTGCCCAGGGCCTATTTTTGGCACACGGAGACCGCTCGCAAAGTCTCGCGCCATTCCGAGTCCGGCGGACGAAGTGGGCCAGCCCCACCCCCCAAGGCTATAGCCCACCCGTTTTTGTGGCCTTTTTCCGCTGGACGAACTTGGCGCCCCGGCCTTCGGCTGGTTATTTTAGGGCGCGGCTGTGCCTGGGGCCTATTTTTGGCTCACGGAGACCGCTTGCAAAGTCTCGCTCCATTCCGAGTCCGGCGGACGAAGTTGGCCAGCCCCACCCCCCAAGGCTATAGCCCACCCGTTTTTGTGGCCTTTTTCCGCTGGAAGACTTGGCGCCCCGGCCTTCGGGCGGTTATTTTTGGGCGCGGCTGTGGGCGGGGCCTATTTTTGGTGCACAGACGCCGCTCGCAAAGTCTCGCGCCATTCCGAGTCCGGCGGACGAAGTGGGCCAGCCCCACCCCCCAAGGCTATAGCCCACCCGTTTTTGTGGCCTTTTTCCGCTGGACGAACTTGGCGCCCCAGTCTTCGGGCGGTTATTTTTGGTCGCGGCTGTGCCCGGGCCCTATTTTTGGCACACGGAGACCGCTCGCAAAGTCTCGCGCCATTCCGAGTCCGGCGGACGAAGTTGGCCAGCCCCACCCCCCAAGGCTATAGCCCACCCGTTTTTGTGGCCTTTTTCCGCTGGACGAACTTGGCGCCCCGGCCTTCGGCTGGTTATTTTAGGGCGCGGCTGTGGCCGGGGCCTATTTTTGGCACTCGGAGGCCGCTCGCAAAGTCTCGCGCCATTCCGAGTACGGCGGACGAAGTTGGCCAGCCCCACCCCCTAGGCTATAGCCCACCCGTTTTTGTGGCCTTTTTCCGCTGGAAGACTTGGCGCCCCGGCCTTCGGGCGGTTATTTTTGGGCGCGGCTGTGGGCGGGGCCTATTTTTGGTGCACAGACGCCGCTCGCAAAGTCTCGCGCCATTCCGAGTCCGGCGGACGAAGTGGGCCAGCCCCACCCCCCAAGGCTATAGCCCACCCGTTTTTGTGGCCTTTTTCCGCTGGACGAACTTGGCGCCCCAGTCTTCGGGCGGTTATTTTTGGCCGCGGCTGTGCCCAGGGCCTATTTTTGGCACACGGAGACCGCTCGCAAAGTCTCGCGCCATTCCGAGTCCGGCGGACGAAGTGGGCCAGCCCCACCCCCCAAGGCTATAGCCCACCCGTTTTTGTGGCCTTTTTCCGCTGGACGAACTTGGCGCCCCGGCCTTCGGCTGGTTATTTTAGGGCGCGGCTGTGCCTGGGGCCTATTTTTGGCTCACGGAGACCGCTTGCAAAGTCTCGCTCCATTCCGAGTCCGGCGGACGAAGTTGGCCAGCCCCACCCCCCAAGGCTATAGCCCACCCGTTTTTGTGGCCTTTTTCCGCTGGAAGACTTGGCGCCCCGGCCTTCGGGCGGTTATTTTTGGGCGCGGCTGTGGGCGGGGCCTATTTTTGGTGCACAGACGCCGCTCGCAAAGTCTCGCGCCATTCCGAGTCCGGCGGACGAAGTGGGCCAGCCCCACCCCCCAAGGCTATAGCCCACCCGTTTTTGTGGCCTTTTTCCGCTGGACGAACTTGGCGCCCCAGTCTTCGGGCGGTTATTTTTGGTCGCGGCTGTGCCCGGGCCCTATTTTTGGCACACGGAGACCGCTCGCAAAGTCTCGCGCCATTCCGAGTCCGGCGGACGAAGTTGGCCAGCCCCACCCCCCAAGGCTATAGCCCACCCGTTTTTGTGGCCTTTTTCCGCTGGACGAACTTGGCGCCCCGGCCTTCGGCTGGTTATTTTAGGGCGCGGCTGTGGCCGGGGCCTATTTTTGGCTCACGGAGACCGCTTGCAAAGTCTCGCGCCATTCCGAGTCCGGCGGACGAAGTTGGCCAGCCCCACCCCCCAAGGCTATAGCCCACCCGTTTTTGTGGCCTTTTTCCGCTGGACGAACTTGGCGCCCCGGCCTTCGGCTGGTTATTTTAGGGCGCGGCTGTGGCCGGGGCCTATTTTTGGTACTCGGAGGCCGCTCGCAAAGTCTCGCGCCATTCCGAGTACGGCGGACGAAGTTGGCCAGCCCCACCCCCTAGGCTATAGCCCACCCGTTTTTGTGGCCTTTTTCCGCTGGAAGACTTGGCGCCCCGGCCTTCGGGCGGTTATTTTTGGGCGCGGCTGTGGGCGGGGCCTATTTTTGGTGCACAGACGCCGCTCGCAAAGTCTCGCGCCATTCCGAGTCCGGCGGACGAAGTGGGCCAGCCCCACCCCCCAAGGCTATAGCCCACCCGTTTTTGTGGCCTTTTTCCGCTGGACGAACTTGGCGCCCCAGTCTTCGGGCGGTTATTTTTGGCCGCGGCTGTGCCTGGGGCCTATTTTTGGCTCACGGAGACCGCTTGCAAAGTCTCGCGCCATTCCGAGTCCGGCGGACGAAGTGGGCCAGCACCACCCCCCAAGGCTATAGTCCACCCGTTTTTGTGGCCTTTTTCCGCTGGACGAACTTGCCGCCCCGGCCTTCGGGTGGTTATTTTAGGGCGCGGCTGTGGCCGGGGCCTATTTTTGGTACACGGAGGCCGCTCACAAAGTCTCGCGCCATTCCGAGTCCGGCGGACGAAGTTGGCCAGCCCGACCCCCCAAGGCTATAGCCCACCCGTTTTTGTGGCCTTTTTCCGCTGGAAGACTTGGCGCCCGGCCTTCGGTGGTTATTTTTGGCGCGGCTGTGGGCGGGGCCTATTTTTGGCACAGAGGCCACTCGCAAAGTCTCGCGCCATTCCGAGTCCGGCGGACGAAGTGGGCCAGCCCCACCCCCCAAGGCTATAGCCCACCCGTTTTTGTGGCCTTTTTCCGCTGGACGAACTTGGCGCCCCAGTCTTCGGGCGGTTATTTTTGGCCGCGGCTGTGTCCGGGGCCTATTTTTGGCACACGGAGACCGCTCGCAAAGTCTCGCGCCATTCCGAGTCCGGCGGACGAAGTGGGCCAGCCCCACCCCCAAAGCGATAACCCACCCCGTTTTGTGGCCTTTTTCCGCTGGACGAACTTGGCGCCCCGGCCTTCGGCTGGTTATTTTAGGGCGCGGCTGTGGCCGGGGCCTATTTTTGGCACTCGGAGGCCGCTCGCAAAGTCTCCCGCCATTCCGAGTACGGCGGACGAAGTTGGCCAGCCCCACCCCCTAGGCTATAGCCCACCCGTTTTTGTGGCCTTTTTCCGCTGGAAGACTTGGCGCCCCGGCCTTCGGGCGGTTCTTTTTGGGCGCGGCTGTGGGCGGGGCCTATTTTTGGTGCACAGACGCCGCTCGCAAAGTCTCGCGCCATTCCGAGTCCGGCGGACGAAGTGGGCCAGCCCCACCCCCCAAGGCTATAGCCCACCCGTTTTTGTGGCCTTTTTCCGCTGGACGAACTTTGCGCCCCAGTCTTCGGGCGGTTATTTTTGGCCGCGGCTGTGCCCGGGGCCTATTTTTGGCTCACGGAGACCGCTCGCAAAGTCTCGCGCCATTCCGAGTCCGGCGGACGAAGTGGGCCAGCCCCACCCCCCAAGGCTATAGCCCACCCGTTTTTGTGGCCTTTTTCCGCTGGACGAACTTGGCGCCCCAGTGTTCGGGCGGTTATTTTTGGCCGCGGCTGTGCCCGGGGCCTATTTTTGGCACACGGAGACCGCTCGCAAAGTCTCGTGCCATTCCGAGTCCGGCGGACGAAGTTGGCCAGCCCCACCCCCCAAGGCTATAGCCCACCCGTTTTTGTGGCCTTTTTCCGCTGGACGAACTTGGCGCCCCAGTCTTCGGCCGGTTATTTTTGGCCGCGGCTGTGCCCGGGGCCTATTTTTGGCACACGGAGACCGCTCGCAAAGTCTCGCGCCATTCCGAGTCCGGCGGACGAAGTGGGCCAGCCCCACCCCCCAAGGCTATAGCCCACCCGTTTTTGTGGCCTTTTTCCGCTGGACGAACTTGGCGCCCCAGTCTTCGGGCGGTTATTTTTGGCCGCGGCTGTGTCCGGGGCCTAGTTTGGGCACTCGGAGGCCGCTCGCAAAGTCTCGCGCCATTCCGAGTACGGCGGACGAAGTTGGCCAGCCCCACCTCCTAGGCTATAGCCCACCCGTTTTTGTGGCCTTTTTCCGCTGGAAGACTTGGCGCCCCGGCCTTCGGGCGGTTATTTTTGGCCGCGGCTGTGCCCGGGGCCTATTTTTGGCACACGGAGACCGCTCGCAAAGTCTCGCGCCATTCCGAGTCCGGCGGACGAAGTGGGCCAGCCCCACCCCCCAAGGCTATAGCCCACCCGTTTTTGTGGCCTTTTTCCGCTGGACGAACTTGGCGCCCCGGCCTTCGGCTGGTTATTTTAGGGCGCGGCTGTGGCCGGGGCCTATTTTTGGCACTCGGAGTCCGCTCGCAAAGTCTCGCGCCATTCCGAGTACGGCGGACGAAGTTGGCCAGCCCCACCCCCTAGGCTATAGCCCACCCGTTTTTGTGGCCTTTTTCCGCTGGAAGACTTGGCGCCCCGGCCTTCGGGCGGTTATTTTTGGGCGCGGCTGTGCCCGGGGCCTATTTTTGGCACACGGAGGCCGCTCGCAAAGTCTCGTACCATTCCGAGTCCGGCGGACGAAGTTGGCCAGCCCCACCCCCCAAGGCTATAGCCCACCCGTTTTTGTGGCCTTTTTCAGCTGGACGAACTTGGCGGCCCGGCCTTCGGACGGTTATTTTTGGGTGCGGTTGTGCCCGGGGCCTATTTTTGGCACACGGAGGCCGCTCGTAAAGTCTCGCGCCATTCTGAGTCCGGCGGACAAAGTTGGCCAGCCCCACCCCCCAAGGGTATAGCCCACCCGTTTTTGTGTCCTTTTTCCGCTGGACGAACTTGGCGCCCCAGCCTTCGAGTTGTTATTTTTGGGCACGGCTGTGCCCGGGGCCTATTTTTGGCACACGGAGGCCACTCGCAAAGTCTTGCGCCATTCCGAGTCCGGCAGACGAAGTTGGCCAGCCCCACCCCCCAAGGCTATAGCCCACCCGTTTCTGTGGCCTTTTTCCGCTGGACGAACTTGGCGCCCCGGCCTTCGGGCGGTTATTTTTGGGCGCGGCTGTTCCCAGGGCCTATTTTTGGCACACGGCGGCCGCTCGCAAAGTCTCACACCATTCCGAGTCCGGCGGACGAAGTTTGCCAGCCTCACCCCCCAAGGCTATAGCCCACCCGTTTTTGTGTCCTTTTTCCGCTGGACGAACTTGGCGCCCCAGCCTTCGAGTTGTTATTTTTTGGCACGGCTGTGCCCGGGGCCTATTTTTGGCACATGTAGGCCACTCGCAAAGTCTTGCGCCATTCCGAGTGCGGCAGACGAAGTTGGCCAGCCCCACCCCCTAAGGCTATAGCCCACCCGTTTCTGTGGCCTTTTTCCGCTGGACGAACTTGGCGCCCCAGCCTTCGGGCGGTTATTTTTGGGCGCGGCTGTGCCCGGGACCTATTTTTGGTACACGGAGGCCGCTCGTAAAGTCTCGCGCCATTCCGAGTCCGGCGGATGAAGTCGGCCAGCCCCACCCCCCAAGGCTATAGCCCACCCGTTTTTGTGGCCTTTTTCCGCTGGACGAACTTGGCGCCCCGGCCTTCGAGTGGTTATTTTTGGGCATGGCTGTGCCCGGGGCCTATTTTCGTCACACGGAGGCCGCTCGCAAAATCTTGCGCCATTCCGAGTCCGGCAGACGAAGTTGGCTTGCCCCACCCTCCAAGGCTATAGCCCACCTGTTTCTGTGGCCTTTTTCCGCTGGACGAACTTGGCGCCGCAGCCTTCGGGCGGGTATTTTTGGTCGCGGCTGTGCCCGCGGCCTATTTTTGGCATACGAAGGCGCCTCGCAAACTCTCGCGCCATTCCGAGTCCGGCGGACGAAGTCGGCCGGCCCCACCCCCAAGGCTATAGCCCACCCGTTCTTGTGGCCTTTTTCAGCTGGACGAACTTGGCGCCCCGGCATTCGGGCGGTTATTTTTGGGCGCGGCTGTGCCCAGGGCCTATTTTTGACACACGGAGGCCGCTCGCAATGTCTCGCGCCATTCCAGGTCCGGCGGACGAAGTGGGCCAGCCCCACCCCCCAAGGCTATAGCCCACCCGTTTTTGTGGCCTTTTTCAGCTGGTCGAACTTGGCGGCCCGGCCTTCGGACGGTTATTTTTGGGTGCGGTTGTGCCCGGGGCCTATTTTTGGCACACGGAGGCCGCTCGTAAAGTCTCGCGCCATTCTGAGTCCGGTGGACAAAGTTGGCCAGCCCCACCCCCCAAGGGTATAGCCCACCCGTTTTTGTGGCCTTTTTCCGCTGCCTTCTGGCGCCCGGCCTTCGGGCTGGTTATTTTAGGGCGCGGCTGTGCCCGGGCCTATTTTTGGCACTCGGAAGCCGCTCGCAATGTCTCCCGCCATTCCGAGTCCGGCGGACGGTTGGCCAGCCCCACCCCCAAGGCTATAGCCCACCCGTTTTGTGGCCTTTTTCAGCTGGAAGACTTGGCGCCCGCCCTTGGGACGGTTATTTTTGGGTGCGGCTGTGCCCGGGCCTATTTTTGCACACACGGAGGCCGCTCGTAAAGTCTCGCGCCATTCTGAGTCCGGCGGACAAAGTTGGCCGGCCCCACCCCCCAAGGGTATAGCCCACCCGTTTTTGTGGCCTTTTCCCGCTGGATGAACTTGGCGCCCCGGCCTTCGAGGGGTTATTTTTGGGCGCGGCTGTGACTGTGGCCTATTTTTGGCAAGCGGAGGCCGCTCGCAAATTATCGCCCCATTGCGAGTCCGGCGGACGAAGTTGGCCAGCCCCTCCCCCCAAGGCTTTAGCCCACCCGTTTTTTGGCCATTTTTCCGCTGGACGAACTTGGCACCCCGGCGTTCGGGCGGTTATTTTTTGGCGCGGCTGTGCCCGCGGCCTATTTTTGGTACGTAGAGGCCGCTCGCAAAGTCTCATACCATTCCGAGTCCGGCGGACGAAGTGGGCCAGCCCCACCCCCCAAGGCTATAGCCCACCCGTTTTTTGGCCATTTTTCCGCTGGACGAACTTGGCACCCCGGTCTTCGGGCGGTTATTTTTGGGTACGGCTGTGCCCGCGGCCTATTTTTCGCACGCGGAGGCCAATCGCAGAGTCTCGCCCCATTCCGAGCCCGGCGTACGAAGTTGGTCAGCCCCTCCCCCCAAGGCTATAGCCCACCCGTTTTTTGGCCATTTTTCCGCTGGACGAACTTGGCGCCCCGGCCTTCGGGTTGTTATTTTTCGGCGCGGCTGTGCCCGCGGCCTATTTTTGGCACGCGGAGGCCTCTCGCAATGTCTCGCCCCATTCCGAGTCCGGCGGATGAAGTTGGCCAGCCCCTCCCCCCAAGGCTATAGCCCACCTGTTTTTTGGCCATTTTTCCGCTGGGGGGTTTGGGCGCGACGACCTTCGGGGGGTTATTTTTGGGCGCGGCTGTGCCAACGGCCTATTTTTGGCACACGGAAGCCACTCGCAAAGTCACGCACCATTCCGAGTCCGGCGGACGAAGTTGGCCAGCCCCACCCCCCAAGGCTATAGCCCACCCGTTTTTGTGGCCTTTTTCAGCTGGACGAACTTGGCGGCCCGGCCTTCGGACGGTTATTTTTGGGTACGGTTGTGCCCGGGGCCTATTTTTGGCACACGGAGGCCGCTCGTAAAGTCTCGCGCCATTCTGAGTCCGGCGGACAAAGTTGGCCGGCCCCACCCCCCAAGGGTATAGCCCACCCGTTTTTGTGGCCTTTTTCCGCTGGATGAACTTGGCGCCCCGGCCTTCGAGGGGTTATTTTTGGGCGCGGCTGTGACTATGGCCTATTTTTGGCAAGCGGAGGCCGCTCGCAAAGTCTCGCCCCATTCCGAGTCCGGCGGACGAAGTTGGCCAGCACCTCCCCCCAAGGCTATAGCCCACCCGTTTTTTGGCCATTTTTCCGCTGGGGGGTTTGGCCGCAACCACCTTCGGGGGGTTATTTTTGGGCGCGGCCGTGCCCGTGGCCTATTTTTGGCACGCGGAGGCCGCTCGCAAAGTCTCGCCCCATTCCGAGTCCGGCGGACGAAGTTGGCCAGCCCCTCCCCCCAAGGCTATAGCCCACCCATTTTTTGGCCATTTTTCCGCTGGACGAAATTGGCGCCCCGGCATTCGGGCGGTTATTTTTGGGCGCGGCTGTGCCCAGGGCCTATTTTTGACACACGGAGGCCGCTCGCAATGTCTCGCACCATTCCAGGTCCGGCGGACGAAGTGGGCCAGCCCCACCCCCCAAGGCTATAGCCCACCCGTTTTTGTGGCCTTTTTCCGCTGGACGAACTTGGCGGCCCGGCCTTCGGGCGGTTATTTTTGGGTGCGGCTGTACCCGGGGACTATTTTTGGCACACGGAGGCCGCTCGCGATGTCTCGCGCCATTCCGAGTCCGGCGGACTAAGTTGGCCAGCCCCACCCCCCAAGGCTATAGCCCACCCGTTTTTGTGGCCTTTTGGCGCCCCGGCCTTCGGGCGGTTATTTTTGGGCGCGGCTGTGCCCGGGGCCTATTTTTGGCACACGGAAGCTGCTCGCAAAGTCTCGCACCATTCCGAGTCCGGCGGACGAAGTTGGCCAGCCCCACCCCCCAAGGCTATAGCCCACCCGTTTTTGTGGCCTTTTTCAGCTGGACGAACTTGGCGGCCCGGCCTTCGGACGGTTATTTTTGGGTGCGGTTGTGCCCGGGGCCTATTTTTGGCACACGGAGGCCGCTCGTAAAGTCTCGCGCCATTCTGAGTCCGGCGGACAAAGTTGGCCGGCCCCACCCCCCAAGGGTATAGCCCACCCGTTTTTGTGGCCTTTTTCCGCTGGATGAACTTGGCGCCCCGGCCTTCGGGCGGTTATTTTTGGGCGCGGCTCTGCCCGGGGCCTATTTTTGGCACGCGGAGGCCCCTCGCAAAGTGTCGCCCCATTCCGAGTCCGGCGGACGAAGTTGGCCAGCCCCTCCCCCCAAGGTATAGCCCACCCGTTTTTTGGCCATTTTTCCGCTGGGGGGTTTGGGCGCGCTGACCTTGGGGCGGTTATTTTTGTGCGCAGGTGTGCCCGTGGCCTATTTTTGGCACGCGGAGGCCGCTCGCAAAGTCTCGCCCCATTCCGAGCCCGGCGGACGAAGTCGGCCAGCCCCACCCCCCAATGCTATAGGCCACCCCTTTTTTGGCCATTTTTCCGCTGGACGAACTTGGCGCCCCGGCCTTCGGGAAGTTATTTTTGGGCACGGCTGTGCCCGCAGCCTATTTTTGGCACGGGGAGGCCACTCGCAATGTCTCGCTCCATTCCGAGTCCGGCGGACGAAGTTGGCCAGCACCTCCCCCCAAGGCTATAGCCCACCCGTTTTTTGGCCATTTTTCAGCTGGACGAACTTGGCGCCGCGGCCTTCGAGCAGTTATTTTTGGGCGCGGCTGTGTTCACGGCCTATTTTTCGCACGCGGAGGCCACTCGCAAAATATCGCCCCATTGCGAGTCCGGCGGACGAAGTTGGGCAGCCCCTCCCCCCAAGGCTATAGCCCACCCGTTTTTTGGCCATTTTTCCGCTGGGGGGTTTGGGCGCGCCGACATTGGGGCGGTTATTTTTGGGCGCGGGTGTGCCCGTTGCCTATTTTTGGCATGCGGAGGCCGCTCGCAAATTATCGCCCCATTGCGAGTCCGGCGGACAAAGTTGGCCAGTCCCTCCCCCCAAGGCTTTAGCCCACCCGTTTTTTGGCCATTTTTCCAGTGGACGAACTTGGCGCCCCAGCCTTCGGGAGGTTATTTATGGGCGCGGTTGTGCCCACGGCATATTTTTAGTACGCGGAGGCTGCTCGCAAAGTCTCGCCCCATTCCGAGTCCGGCGGACGAAGTTCACCCGCCCCTCCCCCCAAGGCTATAGCCCGCCCATTTTTTGGCCGTTTTTCCGCTGGGGGGTTTGGGCGCAACGTCCTTCGGGGGGTTATTTTTGGGCGCGGCTGTGCCCGTGGCCTATTATTGGCACATGGAGGGCGCACGCAAAGTCTCTCCCCATTCCGATTCCGGCGGACGAAGTTGGCCAGCCCCTCCCCCCAAGGCTATATCCCACCCGTTTTTTGGCCATTTTTCCGCAGCACGAACTTAGCGCCCCGGCCTCCGGGCGGTTATTTTTGGGCGCGGCTGTGCCCGCGGCCTATTTTTGGAATGCGGTGGCCGCTCGCAAAGTCTCGTCCCATTACGAGTCCGCCGGACGAAGTTGGCAGCCCCTCCCCCCAAGGCTATAGCCCACCCGTTTTTTGGCCATTTTTCCGCTGGGGGGTTTGGGCGCGCCGACCTTCGGGGGGTTATTTTTGGGCATGGCTGTGTCCGCGGCCAATTTTTGGTACGCGAAGGCCGCTCGTAAAGTGTCGCCCCATTCCGAGTCCGGCGGACGAAGTTGGCCAGCCCCTCCCCCCAAGGCTATAGCCCTCCCGTTTTTTGGCCATTTTTCCGCTGGACGAACTTGGCGTCCCGGCCTTCGGGCGGTTATTTTTGGACGCGGCTGTACCCGCGGCCTATTTTTGGCACGCGGAGGCCGTTCGCAATGTCTCGCCCCATTCCGAGTCCGTTGGACGAAGTTGGCAGCCCCTCCCCCCAAGGCTATAGCCCACCCGTTTTTTGGCCATTTTTCCGCTGGGGGGTTTGGGTGTGCCGACCATCGGGGGGTTATTTTTGGGCGCGGCTGTGTCCGCGGCCAATTTTTGGTACGCGGAGGCCGCTCGCAAAGTCTCGCCTATTCCGAGTCCGGCGGACGAAGTTGGCCAGCCCCTCCCCCCAAGGCTATAGCCCACCCGTTTTTTCGCCATTTTTCCGCTGGACGAACTTGGCGCCCCGGCCTTCGGGCGGTTATTTTTGGGCGCGGCTGTGCCCGCGGCCTATTTTTGGCACGCGGAGGCTGCTCGCAAAGTCTCGCCCCATTCCGAGTCCGGCGGACGAAGTTGGCCAGCCCCTCCCCCCAACGCTATAGCCCAACCGTTTTTTGGCCATTTTTCCGCTGGACGAATTTGGCGCCCCAGCCCTCGGGCAGTTATTTTTGGGCGCGGCTGTGCCCACGGCCTATATTTGGCATACGGAGGCCGCTCGCAAAGTCTTGCCCCATTCCGAGTCCGGCGGCGAAGTGGGCCAGCCCCTCACCCCAAGGCTATAGTCCACCGGTTTTTTTGCCATTTTTCCGCTGGGGGGTTTGGGCGCGCCGACCGTCGGGGGGTTATTTTTTGGCGCGGCTGTGCCCGTGGCCTAGTTTTGGCACGCGGAGGCCGCTCGCAAAGTTTCGCCCCATTCCAAGTCCGGCGGACGAAGTTGGCAGCCCCTCCCCCCAAGACTATAGCCCACCCGTTTTTTGGCCATTTTTCGCTGGGGGGTTTGGGCGCGCCGACCATCGGGGGGTTATTTTTGGGCGCGGCTGTGTCCGCGGCCAAATTTTGGTATGCGGAGGCCGCTCGCAAAGTCTCGCCCCATTCCGAGTCCGGCGGACCAAGTTGGCCAGCCCCCCCCCCCCAAGGCTATAGCCCACCCGTTTTTTGGCCATTTTTCCGCTGGACGAACTTGGCGCCCCGGCCTTCGGGCGGTTATTTTTGGACGCGGTAGTACCCGCGGCCTATTTTTGGCACGCGGAGGCCGCTTGCAAAGTCTCGCCCCATTCCGAGTCCGGCGGACGAAGTTGGCAGCCCCTCCCCCCAAGGCTATAGCCCACCCGATTTTTGGCCATTTTTCTGCTGGACGAACTTGGCGCCCCGGCCTTCGGGCGGTTATTTTTGGGCGCGGCTGTGTCCGCGGCCTATTTTTGGCACGCGGTGGCCGCTCGCAAAGTCTCGCCCCATTCCGAGTCCGCCGGACGAAGTTGGCAGCCCCTCCCCCCAAGGCTATAGCCCACCCGTTTTTTGGCCATTTTTCCGCTGCGGGGTTTGGGCGCGCCGACCTTCGGGGGGTTATTTTTGGGCGTGGCTGTGTCCGCGGCCAATTTTTGGTACACGAAGGCCGCTCGTAAAGTGTCGCCCCATTCCGAGTCCGGCGGACGAAGTTGGCCAGCCCCTCCCCCCAAGGCTATAGCCCTCCCGTTTTTTGGCCATTTTTCTGCTGGACGAACTTGGCGCCCCGGCCTTCGGGCGGTTATTTTTGGACGCGGTAGTACCCGCGGCCTATTTTTGGCACGCGGAGGCCGCTTGCAAAGTCTCGCCCCATTCCGAGTCCGGCGGACGAAGTTGGCAGCCCCTCCCCCCAAGGCTATAGCCCACCCGATTTTTGGCCATTTTTCTGCTGGACGAACTTGGCGCCCCGGCCTTCGGGCGGTTATGTTTGGGCGCGACTGTGCCCGCAGCCTATTTTTGGCACGCGGAGGCCGCTCGCAAAGTCTCACCCCATTCCGAGTCCGCCGGACGAAGTTGGCCAGCCCCTCCCCCCAACGCTATAGCCCAACCGTTTTTTGGCCATTTTTCCGCTGGACGAACTTGGCGTCCCAGCCTTCGGGCAGTGATTTTTGGGCGCGGCTGTGCTCGTGGCCTATTTTTGGCATACGGAGGCCGCTCGCAAAGTCTTACCCCATTCCGAGTCCGGCGGACGAAGTTGGCCAGCCCCTCCCCCCAAGGCTATAGTCCACCCGTTTTTTTGCCATTTTTCCGCTGGGGGGTTTGGGCGCGCCGACCGTCGGGGGGTTATTTGTTGGCGCGGCTGTGCCCGTGGCCTATTTTTGGCACGCGGAGGCCGCTCACAAAGTTTCGCCCCATTCCGAGTCCGGCGGACGAAGTTGGCAGCCCCTCCCCCCAAGACTATAGCCACTACTAAAAAAATGACTTTCACTGACACTTTGCTACTGACACTTTAAAAAAAGTGTTAGTAATTACTTAACTATGCACCATTTTTCGCTTTTAACAAATAAGTGTCACAAATTATTAATATTAGTGTGTCAGTAAATTAATTATCAGAGATCACTGATACTAATGTATCAGAGATTAAAAAAAATAATTATAATTTGTTTTGATTTCAACTCGAACCTGAACTTCTAAAACTCTAATAGTTCTAAATAAAGACTCCAAACCACTGAACCACATATATTTAAGTTAAAGACATGATGTTATATAAAAACTTAACATATAAAAAATAAAACCCTAATTCCCCTTCTTTATTCTGGAAGAGAGCCCACGCCGCAGCCGCTGCCTAATTTCCCTTCCCTTGCTTGACTTCTTCTTCTCTATCGTGAAAGACGGAGAATGACCACGCTGTCGCTGTTACGAAACGCCCACGCCCTCCCCGTCGCCGCTGTTAGGAAACGCCCATGCCCTCCCCGCCGCCGCTATCACTTCCATTCCAACGTACCGACGCTGCAGCTTCTAGTCGTTCTCCATTTGCTTTGTTTGCTGCCTCTGGTTTCGTTCTCTTTCCAGCTTCGTTTGCTGTCGTCAACCGCACAAGGTAAAACCTGTTATTCAATCTTCTTTTAGGCATGGGTAAGTGGCATTATAGGCACTGAAACTGCTGAGAGACAAGTTCCATACTAGTACAGGCACTTTGCTCTCTTCAATCTTTGTACTTTTCATTTTTCCTTTGAATTTCATTTCTGGTTATTCAAAATTTTTGAGTTTCTTTTTTATTTCTTTTTATTTCTACCCTTTACACAAACTCATCTGCAAATTTCTGGCCTTCTCCTTTTGGCGATTTTGCTTTCGGATTTTATACCAGTGGCAATGGCTTTAAGGTTGGAATATAGCTCATTGACAGCAGCAACCTAGCAAATAAAACAATTGTATGGATTGTTTGACGCGAAGACTTGTGGTCTCATCCGGTACTGCTCTGCAGTTCTTTGTAGATGGCAGCATAGTCCTGCTTTGCAACTCCAATGGTGAAGTCCAGTTGATAGCTGAACCTACTCAAAGAGATGTGGCTGCTGCAATGCTTGATTCTGGTAACTTTGTTTTATTTTTTATTTAAAAAAATAAAAAGAAGATACTTTGTTATTTATTTACAGGAAGCAATGGCAACAAATTGAAAAAGGGGAGTTTTCTCCTTGTTAAACCCTAACTGGGCTTGATTCAAGAGAGCCTTCTGACCTTCCACTTGGTAAGAATTAAGATACCAAAAGAAAAAAAAAACTCATTTTCATTCATTTCATTCCAATACCAAATTTAATTTTCTTTAATTTCTGGCTTTTGTTGGTCTTTGTAACGTAAGAATGTTCAATAATAATACTCAGGACATGCTGTGAAGGGGAAAAATAGAGGAGCAAGCTGATTTGCAACAAGCCCTCGAGCTTCAAAGTAGAAGATTAGTGGGGCTGCAACTTCTTGATGTTCAGAAGCATCATCCTCACAGGGCTCTTTCTACTGGCAATCCAATTCCTTCCCCCACTCACTCTCCCAGTATTTTCTATCAAACTTTTCTCATTCCTCTGCTTCACAATAGCAGTACAGAACCTCTACGAGAGATTAGTCATTGTCAAATTAAACTCAAATTATTTGATTTGATCACCTAGCTACAGCTTTCATGGGTTGACTACAGCTTTATCTCCTTTGACATTCTTGAAGAGAGCCGCCGTGATTTATGGCAATCGTACCTCTATTATTTACGAAGGCACCCGCTTCAATTGGCTACAGCTTTCATGGGTTGGCTACAGCTTTACATAATATTAATATCTCCACTTGTTTGATCCTTGTCCACAAGATAATCTCACCTTGAGTCACATAAATGGAAAATTGTGAATAGACTGATGAACTCCCATTGGGTGGCGGTGGCATGGTGGATACCAGCTTCATTTTTCATATATATATATATATTCCCTAATTTAAAAAAATTTCTATAGCTCAAGTCATTTTCCATTTTTGTTAGTTTTGGAGTCTAGCGGCTGGTCGAGGAAGTGTTTAACATTTTAGTCCAAATTATTAGTTGGAAAATGCATATTATTAATTCATTTACTTTATACACCATATATGTAATAGCCCGTCAAAGAAGTGGGGTTTACTGTTGAAAGTTTTATGAATTTGTCTCCACCTCAGGCTTGTTGGGTTGTTAAGTGAAAATAATAAGGCTAATTGGTCTTTCTTTTATTTAGTTATTTATTTCTATCTTTTTCGTGTTGAATCATTTATTTTGTGTAAATGGAAAAATCATAATAAAATTATTAAGTTTTTGTGCTGATTTTGGGAGTTGGTATGCAGGGATTGAATGGAGAAAAAAGAAAGAGAAATGATGATAGAGTGGTGGAGAAGCCAAGAGAAGTGATTCATGTGAGAACAAAAAAGGCAGAGTAATGGCCAGTCTATATGTGGGAATCTCTAAATTGGAAGCCTGGATGGTATGAAAAGGATAAGAGGCTTCTAAAAATTTTTCTATCTAATTTTTCTTAATTGTCAAGTGTTTCTACTAATTTTTATTATATTTTTATTATAATACTCTTCACAGGATGTTCTGGAAAGCACTTGTCATATATCTTTAATTCTTGTGACAAATTATATTTCTAGAGACAATTTGCAATGAGGGAGACATAATTGAAAGAAATATGCATCTTAAAATTTAGCAAAGCCCCCTACCATGCTAAAGCATATGGCTACTTTCTAGAACTGCCAATGTCCTGTTTAAATTTAATTTTATTTATTTATTACTTAATATGGTGCACCAATTGCTTATGTACTACTAAAGAAACTGGTGTCGTGCAGGCCTAATTTTTTCATATAAGAACAAAATACTGAGTTTATATGTATTATATTTATTTCTTGCATAAATTTGAATAAAATATTTGCTAGAGTAGTTCTATGAAATTGTGATACTCGTCAAACTGAATTCATGATTAATAATTTAGTCTTGGCATGCCATAGATGACCAAATCCATTGAATTAGATAAACATACCTGGCTTAGAATATTAAAATAAGCTTAAATTACCACTACATTAACAATGTGAAAGCATTCGATGTAACTAGCGTTTGGTCGCTAGACTATTAAACTAGAAGAGTAATAATGCAGTTTCTAATATTTTATTTCAATATTGGTTGTAGATGCATATAATCCATTTTAGTTTTTAGAAATATAATTGTTGAGTCCAATATATTTTGTGTTGACTATTCATGGCCTCTAGTAGTTTTTATAGCTATGGTTAATATTGTTAAATATAAGTGTACTGGAAAAATTATTTCACTTTATAAGAATCCATTGATTTATAGGACTCGTTGATTACAGGAGCTGTAAGTGATTTTTCCAGAATTATGAATTTATTATTGGAGCTATAATTATAATAATTGATATTTTGGTATACTAATTGATTTTATGTACTCGCAGATGAGGAAACAATGAAGCCGCGGATTGATATTGAGTGACCTTGCGCTTTTGTTTTTGTTGGATAATGTTTATTGAAACTAATTTAATAATTTGTTGTCAAAAACTTAGTTTGGTACTTATTAATTTTTTTTCTCCAAACAGTGTAATTGAATTATGTTAATTTAAGTGATGAGTTTGGGATATTTATTATGTGAATTGTTTTGCGAGATTTGGTATACATAATAGGTTTTGAGTTTTTTTAATTGTAAAACAAATAAGAAAATATAATTAAAACAAAAATATACTATTAACCAAAACTAGCATAACAACACTAAATCCTGACACTGAGTACTGTAGTCACATAAATCATTGACATGTAAATTGTATCATTAAATACTAACACTATAGTGTTACTGTTTTGGCGATACTATAGTGACACGAATTATTGACATGTAAAATAGTATTATCAAATACTAATACTATAGTGTCATTATTTTTGTGATACTATAATGACACGAATTACTGACACCAAAATCACTGACACTAAAAATTAGTGTCAGTGCGTTCTGGCTTGAGCATTATTGACACAATTAACAAGTGTCAGTAAAAGTGATTACTGACACTAAGTTGGTGTCAGTAAAACTCATTTTTGTAGTAGTGAGCCCACCCGTTTTTTGGCCATTTTTCGCTGGGGGGTTTGGGCGCGCCGACCATCGGGGGGTTATTTTTGGGTGCGGCTGTGTCCGCGGCCAAAATTTGGTACGCGGAGGCCGCTCGCAAAGTCTCGCCCCATTCCGAGTCCGGCGGACGAAGATGGCCAGCCCCTCCCCCCAAGGCTATAGCCCACCCCTTTTTTGGCCATTTTTCCGCTGGACGAACTTGGCGCCCCGGCCTTCGGGCAGTTATTTTTGGGCGCGGCTTTGCCCGCGTCCTATTTTTGGCACGCAGAGGCCGCTCGCAATGTCTCACCCCATTCCGAGTCCGGCGGACGAAGTTGGCCGGCCTCTCCCCCCAAGGCTATAGCCCACCCGTTTTTTGGCCATTTTTCCACTGGAAGAACTTGGCGCCCCGGCCTTCGGGCAGTTATATTTGGGCGCGACTGTGCCCGCAGCCTATTTTTGGCACGCGGAGGCCGCTAGCAAAGACTCGCGCCATTCCGAGTCCGGCGGACAAAGTCGGCCAGCCCCACCCCCCAAGGCCATAGCCCACCCGTTTTTGTGGCCTTTTTCCGCTGGACGAACTTGGCGCCCCGGCCTTCGGGCGGTTATTTTTGGGCGCGGCTGTGTCCGCAGCCTATTTTTGGCACGCGGAGGCCGCTCACAAAGTCTCGCCCCATTCCGAGTCCAGTGGACGAAGTGGGCCAGCCCCTCCCCCCAAGGACATAGCCCACCCGTTTTTTCGCCATTTGTCCGATGGGAAGTTTGGGCGCGCCGACCTTCGGGAGGTTATTTTTGGGCGCGGCTGTGCCCGCGGTCTATTTTTGGCACACGGAGGCGCCTCGCAAAGTCTCGCGCCATTCCGAGTCCGGCGGACGAAGTTGGCCAGCCCCACCCCCCAACGCTATAGCCCACCCGTTTTTGTGGCCTTTTTCCGTTGGACGAACTTGTCGCCCCGGCCTTCGGGCGGGTATTTTTGGGTGCGGCTGTGTCCACGGCCTATTTTTGGCACACGGAGGCACCTCACAAAGTCTCGCGCCATTCCGAGTCCGGCGGACAAAGTTGGCCAGCCCCACCCCCGAAGGCTATAGCCTACCCGTTTTGCGGCCATTTTTCCGCTGGGGGATTTCGGCGCGCCGACCTTCGGGGGGTTATTTTTGGGCGCGGCTGTGCCCGCGGCCTATTTTTGGCACACGGAGGCCGCTCGCAAAGTCTCACCCCATTCAGAGTCCGGCGGACGAAGTTGGCCAGCCCCTCCCTCCAAGGCTATAGCCCACCAGTTTTTTGGCAATTTTTCCGCTGGACGAACTTGGCGCCCCAGCCTTCGGGCGGTTATTTTTGGGCGCGCCTGTGCCCGTGGCCTATTTTTGGCACGCGGAGGCCGCTCGCAAAGTCTCGCCCCATTCCGAGTCCGGCGGACGAAGTCGGCCAGCCCCTCCCTCCAAGGCTATAGCCCACCCGTTTTTTGGCCATTTTTCCGCAGGACGAACTTGGCGCCCCGGCCTTCGGGCGGTTATTTTTGGGCGCGGCTGTGCCAGCGGCCTATTTTTGGCAGCCGGAGGCCGCTCGCAATGTCTCACCCCATTCCGAGTCCGGCGGACGAAGTTGGCCAGCCCCACCACCCAAGGCTATAGCCCACCCGTTTTTGTGGCCGTTTTCCGCTGGACGAACTTGGCGCCCCGGCCTTGGGCGGTTATTTTTGGGCGCGGCTGTGCCCGTGGCCTATTTTTGGCACACGGAGGCCCCTCGCAAAGACTCACCGCATTCCGAGTCCGGCGGACAAAGTTGGCTAGCCGCACCCCACAAGGCTATAGCCCACCCGTTTTTGTGGCGTTTTTCCGCTGAAATAACTTGGCGACCCGGCCTTCGGGCGGTTAGTTTTGGGCACGGCTGTGCCCGCGTCCTAGTTTTGGTACACAGAGGCTCCTCGCAAAGTCTCGCGCCATTCCGAGTCCGGCGGACGAAGTGGGCCAGCCCCACCCCCTGAGGGTATAGCCCACCCGTTTTTGTGGCCTTTTTCCGCTGGACGAACTTGGCGCCCCGGCCTTCGGGTAGTTATTTTGGGCGCGGCTTTGCCCGCGGCCTATTTTTGGCACACGGAGGTGCCTCGTAAAGTCTCGCGCCATTCCGAGTCCGGCGGACGAAGTTGGCCAGCCCCACCCCCCAAGGCTATAGCCCACCCGTTTTTGTGGCCTTTTTCCGCTGGTCGAACTTGGCGCCCCGGCCTTCGGGCGATTATTTTTGGGCGCGGCTGTGCCCGCAGCCTATTTTTGGCACACGGAGGCCACTCGCGAAGTCTCGCGCCATTCCGAGTCCGGCGGACGAAGTTGGCCAGCCCCACCCCCCAAGGCTATAGCCCACCCGTTTTTGTGGCCTTTTTCCGCTGGACGAACTTGGCGCCCCGGCCTTGGGCGGATATTTTTGGGCGCGGCTGTGCCCGCAGCCTATTTTTGGCACACGGAGGCCCCTCGCAAAGTCTCGCACCATTCCGAGTCCGGCGGGCGAAGTGGGCCAGCCCCACCCCCCGAGGGCATAGCCCACCCGTTTTTGTGGCCTTTTTCCGCTGGACGAACTTGGCGCCCCGGCCTTCGGGCGATTATTTTTGGGCGCGGCTGTGCCCGCAGCCTATTTTTGGCACATGGCGGCCCCTCGCAAAGTCTCGCACCATTCCGAGTCCGGCGGACGAAGTTGGACAGCCCCAACACCCGTGGCTATAGCCCACCCGTTTTTGTGGCCTTTTTCCGCTGGAAGAACTTGGCGCCCCAGCCTTCCGGATGTTATTTTTGGGCGCGGCTGTGCCAGCGGCCTTTGTTTGGCACACGGAGGCCCCTTGCAAAGTCTCGCGCCATTCCGAGTCCGGCGGACTAAGTTGGCCTCCCCCACCCCCCAAGGCTATAGCCCGCCCGTTTTTGTGGCCTTTTTCCGCTGGACGAACTTGGCGCCCCGGCCTTCGGGCAGTTATTTTTGGGCGCGGCTAAGCCCGCGGCCTATTTTTGGCACACGGAGGCCCCTCGCAAAGTCTCGCGCCATTCCGAGTCCGGCGGACGAAGTTGGTCTGCCCCACCCCCCAAGGCTATAGCCCACCCGTTTTTGTGGCCTTTTTCCGCTGGACGAACTTGACGCCCCGGCCTTCGGGTGGTTATTTTTTGGCGTGCCTGTGTCCGCGGCCTATTTTTGGCACATGGAGGCCCCTCGTAAAGTCTCGCGCCATTCCGAGTCCGGCGGACAAAGTCGGCCAGCCCCACCCCCCAAGGCCATAGCCCACCCGTTTTTGTGGCCTTTTTCCGCTGGACGAACTTGGCGCCCCGGCCTTCGGGCGGTTATTTTTGGGCGTGGCTGTGCCCGCAGCCTATTTTTGGCACACGGAGGCCCCTCGCAAAGTCTCGCACCATTCCGAGTCCGGCGGACGAAGTTGGCCAGCCCAACCCCCGAGGCTATAGCCCACCCGTTGTTGTGGCCTTTTTCCGCTGGACGAACTTGGCGCCCCCGCCTTCGGGCAGTTATTTTTGGGCGCGGCTGTGCCTGCGGCCTATTTTTGGCACACGGAGGCCCCTCGCAAAGACTCGCCCCATTCCGAGTCCGGCGGACGAAGTGGCCAGCCCCACCCCCCAAGGCTATAGCCCACCCGTTTTTGTGGCCTTTTTCCGCTGGACGAACTTGGCGCCCCGGCCTTCGGGCGGTTATTTTTGGGCGCGGCTGTGCCCACAGCCTATTTTTGGCACACGGAGGCCCCTGGCAAAGTCTCGCACCATTCCGAGTCCGGCGGACGAAGTTGGCCAGCCCACCCCCCGAGGCTATAGCCCACCCGTTTTTGTGGCTTTTTTCCGCCGGACGAACTTGGCGCCCCCGCCTTCGGGCAGTTATTTTTGGGCGCGGCTGTGCCCGCGGCCTATTTTTGGCACACGGAGGCCCCTCGCAAAGTCTCGCGCCATTCCGAGTCCGGCGGACGAAGTTGGCCTGCCCCAACCCCCAAGGCTATAGCCCACCCGTTTTTGTGGCCTTTTTCCGCTGGACGAACTTGGCGCCCCGGCCTTGGGGTGGTTATTTTTTGGCGCGGCTGCGCCCGCGGCCTATTTTTGGCACACGGAGTCCCCTCGCAAAGTCTCGCGCCATTCCGAGTCCGGCGGACGAAGTTGGCCAGCCCCACCCCCCAAGGCTATAGCCCACCCGTTTTTGTGGCCTTTTTCCGCTGGACGAACTTGGCCCCCCGACCTTGGGCGGCTATTTTTGGGCGCGGCTGCGCCCGCGGCGTATTTTTTGCATACGGAGGCCCCTCACAAAGTCTCGCGCCATTCCGAGTCCGGCGGACGACGTTGGCCATCCCCAACACCCGAGCCTATAGCCCATCCGTTTTTGTGGCCTTTTTCCGCTGGACGAACTTGGCGCCCCGGCCTTCCGGCTGTTATTTTTGGGCGCGGCTGTGCCCGTGGCCTATTTTTGGCACACGGAGGCCCCTTACAAAGTCTCGCGCCATTCTGAGTCCGGCGGACTAAGTTGGCCTGCCCCACCCCCCAAGGCTATAGCCCACCCGTTTTTGTGGCCTTTTTCCGCTGGTCGAACTTGGCGCCCCGGCCTTCGGGCGGTTATTTTTGGACACGCCTGTGTCCACGGCCTATTTTTGACACAAGGAGGGCCCTCGTAAAGTCTCGCGCCATTCCGAGTCCGGCGGACGAAGTAGGCCGGCCCCACCCCCCAAGGCCATAGCCCACCCGTTTTTGTGGCCTTTTTCCGCTGGACGAGCTTGGCGCCCCGGCCTTCGGGAGGTTATTTTTGGGCGGGGCTGTGCCCGCGGCCTATTTTTGGCACACGGAGGCGCCTCGCAAAGTCTCACGCCATTCCGAGTCCGGCGGACAAAGTTGGCCAGCCCCACCCCCCAAGCCTATAGCCCACCCGTTTTTGTGGCCTTTTTCCGCTGGACGAACTTGGCGTCCCGGCCTTCGGGCGGGTATTTTTGGGAGCAGCTGTGCCCGCGGCCTATTTTTGGCACACGGAGGCACCTCGCAAAGTCTCGCGCCTTTCCGAGTCCGGCGGACGAAGTCGGCCAGCCCCACCCCCCAAGGTTATAGCCCACCCGTTTTTGTTGCCTCTTTCCGCTGGACGAACTTGGCGCCCCGGCCTTCGGGCAGTTAGTTTTGGGCGCGGCTGTGCCCGCGGACTATTTTTCGCAAACGGAGGCCCCTCGCAAAATCTCGCGCCATTCCGAGTCCGGCGGACGAAGTTGGTCAGCCCCACCCCCCAAGGCTATAGCCCACCCGTTTTTGTGGCCTTTTTCCGCTGGACGAACTTGGAGCCCCGGCCTTCGGGCGGTTATTTTTTGGCGCGGCTGCGCCCGCGGCCTATTTTTGGTACATGGAGGCCCCTCGCAAAGTCTCGCGCCATTCCGAGTCCGGCGGACGAAGTCGGCCAGCCCCACCCCCCAAGGCTATCACCCACCCGTTTTTGTGGCCTTTTTCCGCTGGACGAACTTGGCCCCCTCGCCTTGGGCGGTTATTTTTGGGCGCGGCTGTGCCCGCAGCCTATTTTTGGCACACGGAGGCCCCTCGCAAAGTCTCGCACCATTCCGAGTCCGGCGGACGAAGTTGGCCAGCCCCACCCCCCAAGGCTATAGCCCACCCGTTTTTGTGGCCTTTTTCCGCTAGACGAACTTGGCGCCCCGGCCTTCGGGCGGTTATTTTTGGGCGCGGCTGTGCCCGCGGCCTCTTTTTGGCACCCGGAGGTGCCTCCTAAAGTCTTGCGCCATTCCGAGTCCGGCGGACGAAGTCGGCCAGCCCCACCCCCCAAGGCTATAGCCCACCCGTTTTTGTGGCCTTTTTCCGCTGGACGAACTTGGCGTCCCGGCCTTCGGGCGGTTATTTTTGGCCGCGGCTGTGCCCGCGGCCTATTTTTGGCACACGGAGGTGCCTCGCAAAGTCTCGCGCCATTCCGAGTCCGGCGGACGAAGTTGGCCAGCCCCACCCCCCAAGCCTATAGCCCACCCGTTTTTGTGGACTTTTTCCGCTGGACTAACTTGGCGCCCCGGCCTTCGGGCAGTTATTTTGGGCGCGGCTGTGCCCGCGGCCTATTTTTGGCACCCGGAGGTGCCTCCTACAGTCTTGCGCCATTCCGAGTCCGGCGGACGAAGTTGGCCAGCCCCACCCCCCGAGGCTATAGCCCACCCGTTTTTGTGGCCTTTTTCCGCTGGACGAGCTTGGCGCCCCGGCCTTCGGGAGGTTATTTTTGGGCGCGGCTGTTCCCGCGGCCTATTTTTGGTACACGGAGGCGCCTCGCAAAGACTCGCGGCATTCCGAGTCCGGCGGACGAAGTGGGCCAGCCCCACCCCCCAAGCCTATAGCCCACCCGTTTTTGTGGCCTTTTTTCGCTGGACTAACATGGCGCCCCGGCCTTCGGGCAGTTAGTTTTGGGCGCGGCTGTGCCCGCGGACTATTTTTTGCACACGGAGGCCCCTCGCAAAATCTCGCGCCATTCCGAGTCCGGCGGACGAAGTTGGTCAGCCCCACCCACCAAGGCTATAGCCCACCCGTTTTTGTGGCCTTTCTCCGCTGGACGAACTTGGCGCCCCGGCCTTCGGGCGGTTATTTTTTGGCGCGGCTGCGCCCGCGGCCTATTTTTGGTACACGGAGGCCCCTCGCAAAGTCTCGCGCCATTCCGAGTCCGGCGGACGAAGTCGGCCAGCCCCACCCCCCAAGGCTATCACCCACCCGTTTTTGTGGCCTTTTTCCGCTGGACGAACTTGTCCCCCCGGCCTTGGGTGGTTATTTTTGGGCGCGGCTGTGCCCGCAGCCTATTTTTGGCACACGGAGGCCCCTCGCAAAGTCTCGTACCATTCCCAGTCCGGCGGACGAAGTTGGCCAGCCCCACCCCCCAAGGCTATAGCCCACCCGTTTTTGTGGCCTTTCTCCGCTGGACGAACTTGGCGTCCCGGCCTTCGGGCGGTTATTTTTGGGCGCGGCTGTGCCCGCGGCCTATTTTTGGCACACGGAGGCGCCTCGCAAAGTCTCGCGCCATTCCGAGTCCGGCGGACGAAGTGGGCCAGCCCCACCCCCCAAGCCTATAGCCCACCCGTTTTTGTGGACTTTTTCCGCTGGACTAACTTGGCGCCCCGGCCTTCGGGCAGTTATTTTGGGCGCGGCTGTGCCCGCGGCCTCTTTTTGGCACCCGGAGGTGCCTCCTAAAGTCTTACGCCATTCCGAGTCCGGCGGACGAAGTTGGCCAGCCCCACCCCCCAAGCCTATAGCCCACCCGTTTTTGTGGACTTTTTCCGCTGGACTAACTTGGCGCCCCGGCCTTCGGGCAGTTATTTTGGGCGCGGCTGTGCCCGCGGCCTATTTTTGGCACCCGGAGGTGCCTCCTAAAGTCTTGCGCCATTCCGAGTCCGGCGGACGAAGTTGGCCAGCCCCACCCCCCGAGGCTATAGCCCACCCGTTTTTGTGGCCTTTTTCCGCTGGACGAACTTGGCGCCCCGGCCTTCGGGAGGTTATTTTTGGGCGCGGCTGTGCCCGCGGCCTATTTTTCGTACACGGAGGCGCCTCGCAAAGTCTCGCGCCTTTCCGAGTCCGGCGGACGAAGTGGGCCAGCCCCACCCCCCAAGCCTATAGCCCACCCGTTTTTGTGGCCTTTTTCCGCTGGACTAACATGGCGCCCCGGCCTTCGGGCCGTTAGTTTTGGGCGCGGCTGTGCCCGCGGACCATTTTTCGCACACGGAGGCCCCTCGCGAAATCTCGCGCCATTCCGAGTCCGGCGGACGAAGTTGGTCAGCCCCACCCCCCAAGGCTATAGCCCACCCGTTTTTGTGGCCTTTCTCCGCTGGACGAACTTGGCGCCCCGGCCTTCGGGCGGTTATTTTTTGGCGCGGCTGCGCCCGCGGCCTATTTTTGGTACACGGAGGCCCCTCGCAAAGTCTCGCGCCATTCCGAGTCCGGCGGACGAAGTCGGCCAGCCCCACCCCCCAAGGTTATCACCCACCCGTTTTTGTGGCCTTTTTCCGCTGGACGAACTTGTCCCCCCGGCCTTGGGCGGTTATTTTTGGGCGCGGCTGTGCCCGCAGCCTATTTTTGGCACACGGAGGCCCCTCGCAAAGTCTCGTACCATTCCCAGTCCGGCGGACGAAGTTGGCCAGCCCCACCCCCCAAGGCTATAGCCCACCCGTTTTTGTGGCCTTTCTCCGCTGGGCGAACTTGGCGTCCCGGAACTCGGGCGGTTATTTTTGGGCGCGGCTGTGCCCGCGGCCTATTTTTGGCACACGGAGGCGCCTCGCAAAGTCTCGCGCCATTCCGAGTCCGGCGGACGAAGTGGGCCAGCCCCACCCCCCAAGGCTATAGCCCACCCGTTTTTGTGGCCTTTTTCCGCTGGACGAAATTGGCGCCCCGGCCCTCGGGCGGGTATTTTTGGGCGCGGCTGTGCCCGCGGCCTATTTTTGGACCACGGAGGCACCTCACAAAGTCTCGTGCCATTCCGAGTCCGGCGGACGAAGTGGGCCAGCCCCACCCCCCAAGCCTATAGCCCACCCGTTTTTGTGGCCTTTTTCCGCTGGACGAACTTGGCCCCCCGGCCTTGGGCGGTTATTTTTGGGCGCGGCTGTGCCCGCGGCCTATTTTTTGCTTACGGAGGGCCCTCGTAAAGTCTTGCGCCATTCCGAGTCCGGCGGACGAAGTTGGCCAGCCCCAACACCCGAGCTTATAGCCCACCCGTTTTTGTGGCCTTTTTCCGCTGGACGAACTTGGCGCCCCGGCCTTCGGGCGGTTATTTTTGGATGCGCCTGTGTCCGCAGCCTATTTTTGACACACGGAGGCCCCTCGTAAAGTCTCGCGCCATTCCGAGTCAGGCGGACGAAGTCGGCCAGCCCCACCCGCCAAGGCCATAGCCCACCCGTTTTTGTGGCCTTTTTCCGCTGCACGAGCTTGGCGCACCGGCCTTCGGGAGGTTATTTTTGGGCGGGGCTGTGCCTGCGGCCTATTTTTAGCACACGGAGGTGCCTCGCAAAGTCTCGCGCCATTCCGAGTCCGGCGGACGAAGTTGGCCAGCCCCACCCCCCAAGCCTATAGCCCACCCGTTTTTGTGGCCTTTTTCCGCTGGACGAACTTGGCTCCCCGGCCTTCGGGCGGGTATTTTTGGGTGCGGCTGTGCACGCGGCCTAATTTTGGCACACGGAGGTGCCTCGAAAAGTCTCGCGCCATTCCGAGTCCGGCGGACGAAGTTGGCCAGCCCCACCCCCCAAGGCTATAGCCCACCCGTTTTTGCGGCCTTTTTCCGCTGGACGAACTTGGCGCCTCGGCCTTCGGGCGGGTATTTTTGGGTGCGGTTGTGACCGCGACCTATTTTTAGCACACGGAGGCACCTCGCAAAGTCTCGCGCCATTCCGAGTCCGGCGGACGAAGTTGGCCAGCCCCACCCCCCAAGGCTATAGCCCACCGTTTTTGTGGCCTTTTTCCGCTGGACGAACTTAGCGCCGCGGCCTTCGGGCTGGTATTTTTGGGTACGGGTGTGCCCGCGGCCTATTTTTGGCACACAGAGGTGCCTCGCAAAGTCTCGCGCCATTCCGAGTCCGGCGGACGAAGTTGGCCAGCCCCACCCCCCAAGGCTATAGCCCACCCGTTTTTGTGGCCTTTTTCCGCAGGAGGAACTTGGCGCCCCGGCCATCGGGCAGGTATTTTCTGGCGCTGCAGTGCCCGCGGCCTATTTTTGGCACACGGAGTCGCCTCACAAAGTCTCGCGCCATTCCGAGTCCGGCGGATGAAGGTGGCCAGCCCCACCCCCCAAGGCTATAGCCCACCCGTTTTTGTGGCCTTTTTCCGCTGGACGAACTTGGCGCCCCGGCCTTCGGGCGAGTATGTTTGGGCGCGTTTGAGCCCGTGGCCTATTTTTGGCACACGGAGTCGCCTCGCAAAGTCTCGCGCCATTCCGAGTCCGGCAGACGAAGTTGGCCAGCCCCACCCCCCAAGGCTATAGCCCACCCGTTTTTGTGGCCTTTTTCCGCTGGACGAACTTGGCGCCGCGGCCTTCGGGCGGGTATTTTTGGGTGCGGCTGTGCCCGCGGCCTATTTTTGGTACACCGAGGCGCCTCGCAAAGTCTCGCGCCATTCCGAGTCCGACGGACGAAGTTGGCCAGCCCCACCCCCCAAGGCTATAGCCCACCCGTTTTTGTGGCCTTTTTCCGCAGGACGAACTTGGCGCCCCGGCCATCGGGCAGGAATTTTCTGGCGCTGCTGTGCCCACCGCCTATTTTTGGCACACGGAGTCGCCTCACAAAGTCTCACGCCATTCCGAGTCCGGCGGACGAAGGTGGCCAGCCCCACCCCCCAAGGCTATAGCCCACCCGTTTTTGTGGTCCTTTTCCGCAGGACGAACTTGGCGCCCCGGCCTTCGGGCGGGTATTTTTGGGCGCGGCTGAGCCCGCGGCCTATTTTTGGCACACGGAGTCGCCTCGCAAAATCTCGCGCCATTCCGAGTCCGGCGGACGAAGTGGGCCGGCCCCACCCCCCAAGGCTATAGCCCACCCGTTTTTGTGGCCTTTTTCCACTGGACGAACTTGGCGCCCCGGCCTTCGGGCGGGTATTTTTGGGCGCGGCTGTGCCCGCGGCCTATTTTTGGAACATGGAGGCACCTCTCAAAGTCTCGTGCCATTCCGAGTCCGGCGGACGAAGTTGGCCAGCCCCACCCCCCAAGCCTATAGCCCACCCGTTTTTGTGGCCTTTTTCCGCTGGACGAACTTGGCTCCCCGGCCTTCGGGCGGGTATTTTTGGGTGCGGCTGTGCCCGCGGCCTATTTTTGGCACACGGAGACGCCTCACAAAGTCTCGCGCCTTTCCGAGTCCGGCGGACGAATTTGGACAGCCCCATCCCCCAAGGCTATAGCCCACCCGTTTTTGTGGCCTTTTTCCGCAGGACGAACTTGGCGCCCCGGCCTTCGGGCGGGTATTTTTGGGCGTGGCTATGCCCGTGGCCTAATTTTGGCACACGGAGGCGCGTCAAAAAATCTCGCGCCATTCCGAGTCCGGCGGACGAAGTTGGCCAGCCCCCACCCCCAAGGCTATAGCCCACCCGTTTTTGTGGCCTTTTTCCGCTGGACGAACTTGGCGCCCCAGCCTTCGGGCAGGGTATTTTTGGGCGCGGCTATGCCCGTGGCCTAATTTTGGTGCACGGAGGCGCCTCGAAAAGTCTCGCGCCATTCCGAGTCCGGCGGACGAAGTTGGCCAGCCCCCACCCCCAAGGCTATAGCCCACCCGTTTTTGTGGCCTTTTTCCGCTGGACGAACTTGGCGGCGCGGCCTTCGGGCGGGTATTTTTGGGTGCGGCTGTGCCCGTGGCCTATTTTTGGCACACAGAGGTGCCTCGCAAAGTCTCGCGCCATTCCGAGTCCGGCGGACAAAGTTGGCCAGCCCCACCCCCCAAGGCTATAGCCCACCCGTTTTTGTGGCCTTTTTCCGCAGGACGAACTTGGCGCCCCGGCCATCGGGCAGGAATTTTCTGGCGCTGCTGTGGCCGCGGCCTATTTTTGGCACACGGAGTCGCCTCACAAAGTCTCGCGCCATTCCGAGTCCGGCGGACGAAGGTGGCCAGCCCCACCCCCCAAGGCTATAGCCCACCAGTTTTTGTGGCCTTTTTCCACTGGACGAACTTGGCGCCCCGGCCTTCGGGCGGGTATTTTTGGGCGCGGCTGTGCCCGCGGCCTATTTTTAGAACATGGAGGCACCTCGCAAAGTCTCGCGCCATTCCGAGTCCGGCGGACGAAGTCGGCCAGCCCCACCCCCCAAGCCTATAGCCCACCCGTTTTTGTGGCCTTTTTCCGCTGGACGAACTTGGCTCCCCGGCCTTCGGGCGGGTATTTTTGGGTACGGCTGTGCCCGCGGCCTATTTTTGGCACACGGAGGCGCCTCGCAAAGTCTCGCGCCATTCCGAGTCCGGCGGACGAATTTGGACAGCCCAACCCCCCAAGGCTATAGCCCACCCGTTTTTGTGGCCTTTTTCCGCAGGACGAACTTGGCGCCCCGGCCATCGGGCTGGAATTTTCTGGTGCTGCTGTGCCCGCAGCCTATTTTTGGCACACGGAGTCGCCTCACAAAGTCTCACGCCATTCCGAGTCCGGCGGACGAAGGTGGCCAGCCCCACCCCCCAAGGCTATAGCCCACCCGTTTTTGTGGCCTTTTTCCGCTGGACGAACTTGGCGCCCCAGCCTTCGGGCGGGTATTTTTGGGCGCGGCTATGCCCGTGGCCTAATTTTGGCACACGGAGGCGCCTCGAAAAGTCTCGCACCATTCCGAGTCCGGCGGACGAAGTTGGCCAGCCCCCACCCCCAAGGCTATAGCCCACCCGTTTTTGCGGCCTTTTTCCGCTGGACGAACTTGGCGCCTCGGCCTTCGGGAGGGTATTTTTGGGCGCGGCTGAGCCCGCAGCCTATTTTTGGCACACGGAGTGGCCTCGCAAAGTCTCGCGGTATTCCGAGTCCGGCAGACGAAGTTGGCCAGCCCCACCCCCCAAAGCTATAGCCCACCCGTTTTTGTGGCCTTTTTCCGCTGGACGAACTTGGCGCCCCGGCCTTCGGGAGGGTATTTTTGGGCGCGGCTGTGCCCGCGGCCTATTTTTGGTACACGGAGGTGCCTCGCAAAGTCTCGCGCCATTCCGAGTCCGGCAGACGAAGTTGGCCAGCCCCACCCCCCAAAGCTATAGCCCACCCGTTTTTGTGGCCTTTTTCCGCTCGACGAACTTGGCGCCCCGGCCTTCGGGCGGGTATTTTTGGGCGCGGCTGTGACCGTGGCCTAATTTTGGCACACGGAGGTACCTCGCAAAGTCTCGCGCCATTCCGAGTCCGGCGGACGAAGTGGGCCAGCCCCACCCCCCAAGGCTATAGCCCACCCGTTTTTGCGGCCTTTTTCCGCTGGATGAACTTGGCGCCCCGGCCTTCGGGTGGGTATTTTTGGGTGCGGTTGTGACCGCGGCTTATTTTTGGCACGCGGAGGCCGCTCGCAAAGTCTTGCCCCATTCCGAGTCCGGCGGACGAAGTTCGCCAGCCCCTCCCCCCAAGGGTATAGCCCACCCGTTTTTTGGCCATTTTTCCGGTGGGGGGTTTGGGCGCGCCGACCTTCGGGGGGTTATTTTTGGGCGCAGCTGCATCCGCGGCCTATTTTTGGCACACGGAGGCCGCATGCAAAGTCTCGCCCCATTCCGAGTCCGGCAGACGAAGTTGGCCAGCCCCTCCCCCCAAGGCTATAGCCCACCCGTTTTTGTGGCCTTTTTCCGCTGGACGAACTTGGCGCCCTGACCTTCGGGCGTTTATTTTTGGACGCGGCTGTGCCCGCGGCCTATTTTTGGCACGCGGAGGCCGCTCGCAAAGTCTCGCCCCATTCCGGGTCCGGCGGACGAAGTGGGCCAGCCCCTCCCCCCAAGGCTATAGCCCACCCATTTTTTGGCCATTTTTCCGTTGGACGAACTAGGCGCCCCGGCCTTCGGGCGGTTATTTTTGGGCGCGGCTGTGCCCGCGGCCTATTTTTAGCATGCGGAGGACGCTCGCAAAGTCTCGCCCCATTCCGAGTCCGGCGGACGAAGTCGGCCAGCCCCTCCCCCCAAGGCTATAGCCCAACCATTTTTTGGCCATTTTTCCGTTGGACGAACTAGGCGCCCCGGCCTTCGGGCGGTTATTTTTGGGCGCGGCTGTGTCCGCGGCCTATTTTTAGCACGCGGAGGCCGCTCGCAAAGTCTCGCCCCATTCCGAGTCCGGCGGACGAAGTTGGCCAGCCCCTCCCCCCAAGGCTATAGCCCACCCGTTTTTTGGCCATTTTTCCGCTGGACGATCTTGGCGCCCCGGCCGTCGGGCAGTTATTTTTGGGCGCGGCTGTGCCCGCGGCCTATTTTTGGCACGTGGAGGCCGCTCGCAAAGTCTCGCCCCTTTCCGAGTCCGGCGGACGAAGTCGGCCAGCCCCTCCCCCCAAGGCTGTAGCCCACCCGTTTTTGTGGCCTTTTTCCGCAGGACGAACTTGGCGCCCCGGCCTTCGGGCGGGTATTTTTGGGCGTGGCTATGCCCGTGGCCTAATTTTGGCACACGGAGGCGCGTCAAAAAATCTCGCGCCATTCCGAGTCCGGCGGACGAAGTTGGCCAGCCCCCACCCCCAAGGCTATAGCCCACCCGTTTTTGTGGCCTTTTTCCGCTGGACGAACTTGGCGCCCCAGCCTTCGGGCAGGGTATTTTTGGGCGCGGCTATGCCCGTGGCCTAATTTTGGTGCACGGAGGCGCCTCGAAAAGTCTCGCGCCATTCCGAGTCCGCGGACGCTGGCCAGCCCCACCCCAAGGCTATAGCCCACCCGCTTTTGTGGCCTTTTTCCGCTGGACGAACTTGGCGCGCGCGCCTTCGGGCGGTATATTTTGGGTGCGGCTGTGCCCGTGGCCTATTTTTGGCACACAGAGGTGCCTCGAAAAGTCTCGCGCCATTCCGAGTCCGGCGGACGAAGTTGGCCAGCCCCCACCCCCAAGGCTATAGCCCACCCGTTTTTGTGGCCTTTTTCCGCAGGACGAACTTGGCGCCCCGGCCATCGGGCAGGAATTTTCTGGCGCTGCTGTGGCCGCGGCCTATTTTTGGCACACGGAGTCGCCTCACAAAGTCTCGCGCCATTCCGAGTCCGGCGGACGAAGTCGGCCAGCCCCACCCCCCAAGCCTATAGCCCACCCGTTTTTGTGGCCTTTTTCCGCTGGACGAACTTGGGGCCCGGCCTTCGGGCGGGTATTTTTAAGCGCGGGCTGTGCCCGCGGCCTACTTTTGGCACACGGAGGCGCCTCGCACAGTCTCGCGCCATTCCGAGTCCGGCGGACGAAGTCGGCCAGCCCCACCCCCCCAGCCTATAGCCCCCCCGACTTCGCGGCCCCTTTCCGCTGGACGAACTTGGCGCCCCGGCCTTCGGGCGGGTATTTTTGGGCGCGGCTGTGCCCGCGGCCTATTTTTGGCACACGGAGGCGCCTCGCAAAGTCTCGCGCCATTCCGAGTCCGGCGGACGAATTTGGACAGCCCAACCCCCCAAGGCTATAGCCCACCCGTTTTTGTGGCCTTTTTCCGCAGGACGAACTTGGCGCCCCGGCCATCGGGCTGGAATTTTCTGGTGCTGCTGTGCCCGCAGCCTATTTTTGGCACACGGAGTCGCCTCACAAAGTCTCACGCCATTCCGAGTCCGGCGGACGAAGGTGGCCAGCCCCACCCCCCAAGGCTATAGCCCACCCGTTTTTGTGGCCTTTTTCCGCTGGACGAACTTGGCGCCCCAGCCTTCGGGCGGGTATTTTTGGGCGCGGCTATGCCCGTGGCCTAATTTTGGCACACGGAGGCGCCTCGAAAAGTCTCGCACCATTCCGAGTCCGGCGGACGAAGTTGGCCAGCCCCCACCCCCAAGGCTATAGCCCACCCGTTTTTGCGGCCTTTTTCCGCTGGACGAACTTGGCGCCTCGGCCTTCGGGAGGGTATTTTTGGGCGCGGCTGAGCCCGCAGCCTATTTTTGGCACACGGAGTGGCCTCGCAAAGTCTCGCGGTATTCCGAGTCCGGCTGACGATGTTGTCCAGCCCCACCCCCGTTAGGTTTGGCCCCCCCGTTTCTGTGGCGATTTTCCGCTGGACGAACTTGGCGCCCCGGCCTTCGGGAGGGTATTTTGGGCGCGGCTGTGCCCGCGGCCTATTTTTGGTACACGGAGGTGCCTCGCAAAGTCTCGCGCCATTCCGAGTCCGGCAGACGAAGTTGGCCAGCCCCACCCCCCAAAGCTATAGCCCACCCGTTTTTGTGGCCTTTTTCCGCTCGACGAACTTGGCGCCCCGGCCTTCGGGCGGGTATTTTTGGGCGCGGCTGTGACCGTGGCCTAATTTTGGCACACGGAGGTACCTCGCAAAGTCTCGCGCCATTCCGAGTCCGGCGGACGAAGTGGGCCAGCCCCACCCCCCAAGGCTATAGCCCACCCGTTTTTGCGGCCTTTTTCCGCTGGATGAACTTGGCGCCCCGGCCTTCGGGTGGGTATTTTTGGGTGCGGTTGTGACCGCGGCTTATTTTTGGCACGCGGAGGCCGCTCGCAAAGTCTTGCCCCATTCCGAGTCCGGCGGACGAAGTTCGCCAGCCCCTCCCCCCAAGGGTATAGCCCACCCGTTTTTTGGCCATTTTTCCGGTGGGGGGTTTGGGCGCGCCGACCTTCGGGGGGTTATTTTTGGGCGCAGCTGCATCCGCGGCCTATTTTTGGCACACGGAGGCCGCATGCAAAGTCTCGCCCCATTCCGAGTCCGGCAGACGAAGTTGGCCAGCCCCTCCCCCCAAGGCTATAGCCCACCCGTTTTTGTGGCCTTTTTCCGCTGGACGAACTTGGCGCCCTGACCTTCGGGCGTTTATTTTTGGACGCGGCTGTGCCCGCGGCCTATTTTTGGCACGCGGAGGCCGCTCGCAAAGTCTCGCCCCATTCCGGGTCCGGCGGACGAAGTGGGCCAGCCCCTCCCCCCAAGGCTATAGCCCACCCATTTTTTGGCCATTTTTCCGTTGGACGAACTAGGCGCCCCGGCCTTCGGGCGGTTATTTTTGGGCGCGGCTGTGCCCGCGGCCTATTTTTAGCATGCGGAGGACGCTCGCAAAGTCTCGCCCCATTCCGAGTCCGGCGGACGAAGTCGGCCAGCCCCTCCCCCCAAGGCTATAGCCCAACCATTTTTTGGCCATTTTTCCGTTGGACGAACTAGGCGCCCCGGCCTTCGGGCGGTTATTTTTGGGCGCGGCTGTGTCCGCGGCCTATTTTTAGCACGCGGAGGCCGCTCGCAAAGTCTCGCCCCATTCCGAGTCCGGCGGACGAAGTTGGCCAGCCCCTCCCCCCAAGGCTATAGCCCACCCGTTTTTTGGCCATTTTTCCGCTGGACGATCTTGGCGCCCCGGCCGTCGGGCAGTTATTTTTGGGCGCGGCTGTGCCCGCGGCCTATTTTTGGCACGTGGAGGCCGCTCGCAAAGTCTCGCCCCTTTCCGAGTCCGGCGGACGAAGTCGGCCAGCCCCTCCCCCCAAGGCTGTAGCCCACCTGTTTTTTGGCCATTTTTCCGCTGGGCGAACTTGGCGCGCCGGCCTTCGGGCGTTTATTTTTGGACGCGGCTGTGCGCGCGGCGTAATTTTGGCACAAGGAGGCCGCTCACAAAGTCTCGCCCCATTCCGAGTCCGGCGGACGAAGTTGGCCAGCCCCTCCCCCCAAGGCTGTATCCCACCCGTTTTTTGGCTATTTTTCCGATGGGGGGTTTGGGCGCGCCGACCTTCGGGGGGTTATTTTTGGGCGCGGCTGTGCCCGCGGCCTATTTTTGGCACACGGAGGCCGCTCGCAAAGTCTCGCCCCATTCCGAGTCCGGCGGACGAAGTTGGCCAGCCCCTCCCCCCAAGGCTATAGCCCACCCGTTTTTTGGCCATTTTTCAGCTGGGGGGTTTGGGCGCGCCGACCTTCGGGGGGTTATTTTTGTGCGCGGCCATGCCCGCGGCCTATTTTTTTCACGCAGAGGCCGCTTGCAAAGTCTCACCCAATTCCGAGTCCGGCGGACGAAGTCGGCCAGCCCCTCCCGCTAAGGTTATAGCCCACCCGTTTTTTGGCCATATTTCTGCTTGGGGGTTTGGGCGCGCCGACCTTTGGGTGGTTATTTTTGGGTGCGGCTGTACCCGCCGCCTATTTTTGGCACGCTCAGGCCACTCGCAAAGTCTCGCCCCATTCCGAGTCCGGCAGACGAAGTTGTCCAGCCCCTCCCCCCAAGGTTATGGCCCACCCGTTTTTTGGCCATTTTTCTGCTGGGGGGTTTGGGCGCGCCGACCTTCGGGGGGTTATTTTTGTGCGCGGCTGTGCCCGCGGCCAATTTTTGGCACGCGGAGGCCGCTCGCAAAGTCTCGCCCATTCCGAGTCCGGCAGACGAAGTTGTCCAGCCCCTCCCCCCAAGGCTATGGCCCACCCGTTTTTTGGCCATTTTTCCGCTGGGGGGTTTGGGCGCGCCGACCTTCGGGGGGTTATTTTTGTCCGCGGCTGTGCCCGCGGCCTATTTTTGGCATGCAGAGGCCGCTTACAAAGTCTCGCCCCATTCCGAGTGCGGCGGACGAAGTCGGCCAGCCCCTCCCCCCAAGGCTATAGCCCACCCGTTTTTTGGCCATTTTTCTGCTGGGGGGTTTGGGCGCGCCGACCTTTGTGGGGTTATTTTTGGGCGCGGCTGTGCCCGCGGCCTATTTTTGGCACGTGGAGGCCACTCGTAAAGTCTCGCCCCATTCCGAGTCCGGCGGACGAAGTGGGCCAGCGCCTCCCCCCAAGGCTATAGCCCACCCGTTTTTTGGCCATTTTTCCGCTGGGGGGTTAGGGCGCACCGACCTTCGGGGGGTTAATTTTGGTCGCGGCTGTGCCCGCGGCCAATTTTTGTCACGCGGAGGCCACTCGCAAAGTCTCGTCCCATTCCGAGTCCGGCGGACGAAGTTGGCCAGCCCCTCCCCCCAAGGCTATAGCCCACCCGTTTTTTGGCCATTTTTCCGCTGGACGAACTTGGCGCCCCGGCCTTCGGGCGGTTGTTTTTGGGCGTGGCTCTGACCGCAGCCAATTTTTGGCACGCGGAGGCCACTCGCAAAGTCTCGCCCCATTCCGACTCCGGCAGACGAAGTTGGCCAGCCCCTCCACCCAAGGCTATAGCCCACCCATTTTTTGGCCCTTTTTCCGCTGGACGAACTTGGCGCCCCGGCCTTCAGGTGGTTATTTTTGGGCGCGGCTGCGCCCGCGTCCTATTTTTGGCACGTGGAGGCTGCTCGCAAAGTCTCTCCCCATTCCGAGTCCGGCGGACGAAGCTGGCCAGCCCCTCCCCCCAAGGCTATAGCCCACCCGTTTTTTGGCCATTTTTCTGCTGGACGAACTTGACGCCCCGGCCTTCGGGCGGTTATTTTTGGGTTCGGCTGTGCCCGCGTCCTATTTTTGGTACGCGGAGGCCGCTCGCAAAGTCTCGCACCATTTCGAGTCCGGCGGACGAAGTGGGCCGGCGCCTCCCCCCAAGGCTATAGCCCAGCCGTGTTTTGGCCATTTTTCTGCTGGGGGGTTTGGGCGCGCCGACCTTTGGGGGGTCATTTTTGGGCGCGTCTGTGCCCGCGGCCTATTTTTGACACGCGGAGGACTCTCGCAAAGTCTTGCCCCATTCCGAGTCCGGCGGACGAAGTTGGCCAGCGCCTCCCCCCAAGGCTATAGCCCACCCGTTTTTTGGCCATTTTTCCGTTGGGGGGTTAGGGCGCACCGACCTTCGGGGGGTTAATTTTGGTAGCGGCTGTGCCCGCGGCCAATTTTTGTCACGCGGAGGCTACTCGCAAAGTCTCGTCCCATTCCGAGTCCGGCGGACGAAGTTGGCCAGCCCCTCCCCCCAAGGCTATAGCCCACCCGTTTTTTGGCCATTTTTCCGCTGGACGAACTTGGCGCCCCGGCCTTCGGGCGGTTGTTTTTGGGCGTGGCTCTGCCCGCAGCCAATTTTTGGCACGCGGAGGCCACTCGCAAAGTCTCGCCCTATTCCGACTCCGGCAGACGAAGTTGGCCAGCCCCTCCACCCAAGGCTATAGCCCACCCATTTTTTGGCCCTTTTTCCGCTGGACGAACTTGGCGCCCCGGCCTTCAGGTGGTTATTTTTGGGCGCGGCTGCGTCCGCGTCCTATTTTTGGCACGCGGAGGCTGCTCGCAAAGTCTCTCCCCATTCCGAGTCCGGCGGACGAAGTTGGCCAGCCCCTCCCCCCAAGGCTATAGCCCACCCGTTTTTTGGCCATTTTTCCGCTGGACGAACTTGGCGCCCCGGCCTTCGGGCGGTTATTTTTGGGTTCGGCTGTGCCCGCGTCCTATTTTTGGTACGCGGAGGCCGCTCGCAAAGTCTCGCACCATTTCGAGTCCGGCGGACGAAGTGGGCCGGCGCCTCCCCCCAAGGCTATAGCCCAGCCGTTTTTTGGCCATTTTTCTGCTGGGGGGTTTGGGCGCGCCGACCTTTGGGGCGTTATTTTTGGGCGCGTCTGTGCCCACGGCCTATTTTTGGCACGCGGAGGCCACTCGCAAAGTCTCGTCCCATTCCGAGTCCGGCGGACAAAGTTGGCCAGCCCCTCCCCCCAAGGCTATAGCCCACCCGTTTTTTGGCCATTTTTCCGCTGGACGAACTTGGCGCCCCGGCCTTCGGGCGGTTGTTTTTGGGCGTGGCTCTGTCCGTAGCCAATTTTTGGCACACGGAGGCCACTCGCAAAGTCTCGCCCCATTCCGACTCCGGCAGACGAAGTTGGCCAGCCCCTCCACCCAAGGCTATAGCCCACCCATTTTTTGGCCCTTTTTCCGCTGGACGAACTTGGCGCCCCGGCCTTCAGGTGGTTATTTTTGGGCGCGGCTGCGCCCGCGGCCTATTTTTGGCACGCGGAGGCCGCTCGCAAAGTCTCGCCCCATTCCGAGTCCGGCGGACGAAGTCGGCCAGCCCCTCCCCCCAAGGCTATTATAGCCCACCCGTTTTTTGCCCATTTTTCCGCCGGGGGGTTTGGGTGCGCCGACGTTCGGGTGGTTATTCTTGGGCGCGGCTGTGCCCGCGGCCCTATTTTTGGAGCGCAGAGGCCGCTCGCAAAGTTTCGCCCGTTTCCGAGTCCGGCGGACGAAGTTGGCCAGCCCCTCCCCCCAAGGCTATAGCCCACCCGTTTTTTGGCCATTTTTCCGCTGGACGAACTTGGCGCCCCGGCCTTCGTGCGGTTATTTTTGGGGGCGGCCATGCCCGCGGCCTATTTTTGGCACGCGGACGCCGCTCGCAAAGTCTCGCCCCATTCCGAGTCCGGCGGACGAAGTTGGCCAGCCCCTCCCCCAAGGCTATAGCCCACCCGTTTTTTGGCCATTTTTCCGCTGGGTGGTTTGTGCGCAACGACCTTCGGGGGGTTATTTTTGGGTGCGGCTGTGCCCGCGGCCTATTTTTGGCTCGCGGAGGCCGCTCGCAAAGTCTCGCCCCATTCCGAGTCCGGCGGATGAAGTTGGCCAGCCCCTCCCCCCAAGGCTATAGCCCACCCATTTTTTGGCAATTTTTCCGCTGGACGAACTTGGCACCCCGACCTTAGGGTGGTTATTTTTGGGCGCGGCTGTGCCCGCGGCCTATTTTTCGCACACGGAGGCCGCTCGCAAATTCTCGTCCCATTCCGAGTGCGGCGGACGAAGTGGGCCAGCCCCTCCCCCCAAGGCTATAGCCCACCCGTTTTTTGGCCATTTTTCCGCTGGGGGGTTGGGCGCAACGACCTTCGGGGGGTTATTTTTGGGCGCCGCCGTGCCCGCGGCCTACTTTTGGCACGCGGAGGCCGCTCGCAATGTCTCCCCCCATTCCGAGTCCGGCGGACGAAGTTGACCAGCCCCTCCCCCCAAGGCTATAGCCCACCCGTTTTTTGGCCATTTTTCCGCTGGACGAACTTGGCGCCCCAGCCTTCGGGCGGTGATTTTTGGCCGCGGGCACTGCCCGCGGCCTTTTTTTGGCATGCGGAGGCCGCTCGCAAAGTCTCGCCCCATTCCGAGTCCGGCGGACGAAGTTTGCCAGCCCATCCCCGCAAGGCTATAGCCCACCCGTTTTTTGGCCATTTTTCCGCTGGACGAACTTGGCGCCCCGGCCTTCGGGCGGTTATTTTTTGGCGTGGCTGTGCCTGTGGTCTATTTTTGATACGTGGAGGCCGCTCGAAAAGTCTCGTCCCATTCCGAGTGCGGCGGACGAAGTGGGCCAGCCCCTCCCCCCAAGGCTATAGCCCACCCGTTTTTTGGCCATTTTTCGGCTGGAAGAACTTGGCGCCCCGGCCTTTGGGCAGTTATTTTTGGGCGCGGCCGTGCCCGTGGCCTAATTTTGGCACGCGGAGGCCGTTCGCAAAGTCTCGCCCAATTCCGAGTCCGGCGGACGAAGTTGGCCAGCCCCTCCCGCCAAGGCTATAGCCCACCCGGTTTTTGGCCATTTTTCCGCTGGGGGGTTTGGGCGCAACGACGTTCGGGGGTTTATTTTTTGGGCGCGGCTGTGCCCGAGGCCTATTTTTGGCACGCGGAGGCCGCTCGCAAAGTGTCCCCCCATTCCGAGTCCGGCGGACGAAGTTGGCCAGCCCCTCCCCCCAAGGCTATAGCCCACCCGTTTTTTGGCCATTTTTCCGCTGGACGAACTTGGCGCCCCGGCCTTCGGGCGGTTATTTTTTGGCGTGGCTGTGCCCGTGGCCTAATTTTGGCACGCGGAGGCCGCTCGCAAAGTCTCACCCCATTCCGAGTCCCGCGGACGAAGTTGGCCAGCACCTCCCCCCAAAGCTATAGCCCACCCGTTTTTTGGCCATTTTTCCGCTGGACGAACTTGGCGCCCCGGCCTTCGGGTAGTTATTTTTGGGCACGGCTGTGCCTGTGGCCTATTTTTGGTACGCGGAGGCCGTTCGCAAAGTCTCGCCCCATTCCGAGTCCGGCAGACGAAGTTGGCCAGCGCCTCCCCCCAAGGCTATAGCCCACCCATTTTTTGGCCATTTTTCCGCTGGACGAACTTGGCGCCCCGACCTTCGGGCAGTTATTTTTGGGTGCGGCTGTGCCCATGGCCTATTTTTGGCACGCGGAGGCTGTTCGCAAAGTCTCGCCCCATTCCGAGTCCGGCGGACGAAGTGGGCCAGCCCCTCCCCCCACGGCTATAGCCCACCCGTTTTTTGGCCATTTTTCCGCTGGTCGAAATTGGCGCCCCGGCCTTCGGGCTGTTATTTTTGGGCGCGGCTGAGCCCGCGGCCTATTTTTGGCATGCGGAGGCCGCTCACAAAGTCTCGCCCCATTCCGAGTCCGGCTGACAAAATTGGCCAGCCCCTCCCCCCAAGGCTATAGCCCACCCATTTTTTGGCCATTTTTCCAATGGACGAACTTGGCGCCCCGGCCTTCGGGCAGTTATTTTTGGGCGTGGCCGTGCCCGCGTCCTAATTTAGGCACCCGGAGGCCGCTCGCAAAGTCTCGCCCCATTCCGAGTCCGGCAGACGAAGTTGGCCAGCGCCTCCCCCCAAGGCTATAGCCCACCCGTTTTTTGGCCATTTTTCCGCTGGACGAACTTGGCGCCGCGGCCTTCGGGCGGTTATTTTTGGGCACGGCTGTGCCGATGGCCAATTTTTTCATGCGGAGGCCACTCGCAAAGTCTCGCCCCATTCCGAGTCCGGCGGACGAAGTCGGCCAGCCCCTCCCCCCAAGGCTATAGCCCACCCGTTTTTTGGCCATTTTTCCGCTGGGGGGTTTGGGCGCACCGACCTTTGGAGGGATATTTTTGGGCACGGCTGTGCCCGCGGGCTATTTTTGGCATGCGGAGTCCACTCGCAAAGTCTCGTCCCATTCCGAGTCCGGCGGACGAAGTGGGCCAGCCCCTCCCCCCAAGGCTATAGCCCACCCGTTTTTTGGCCATTTTTCCGCTGGACGAAATTGGCGCCCCGGCCTTCGGGCGGTTATTTTTGGGCGCGGCTGTGCCTGTTGGCTTATTTTTGGCACGCGGAGGCCGCTCGTAATGTCTCGCCCCATTGCGAGTCCGGCGGACGAAGTTGGCCAGTCCCTCCCCCCAAGGCTATAGCCCACCCGTTTTTTGGCCATTTTTCCGCTGGGGGGTTTGGCCGCAACGACCTTCGGGGGATTATTTTTGTGCGCGGCTGTGCCCGCGGCCTATTTTTGGCACGCCGAGTCCACTCGCAAAGTGTCGCCCCATTCCGAGTCCGGCGGATGAAGTTGGCCATCCCCTCCCCCCAAGGCTATAGACCACCCGTTTTTTGGCCATTTTTCCGCTGGACGAACTTGACGCCCCGGCCTTCGGGCAGTTATTTTTGGGCGCGTCTGTGCCCGTGGCCTATTTTTGGTACGCGGTGGCCGCTCGCAAAATATCGCCCCATTACGAGTCCAGCGGACGAAGTGGGCCAGCCCCTCCCCCCAAGGCTATAGCCCACCCGTTTTTTGGCCATTTTTCCGCTGGACGAACTTGGCGCCCCGGCCTTCGGGCAGGTATTTTTGGGTGCGGCTGTGCCCGCGGCCTATTTTTGGCACGCGGAGGATGCTCACAAAGTCTCCCCCATTCCAAGTCCGGCGGACGAAGTGGGCCAGCCCCTCCCCCCAAGGCTATAGCGCACCCGTTTTTTGGCCATTTTTCCGCTGGACGAACTTGGCGCCGCGGCCTTCGGGAGGTTATATTTGGGCGGGCTGTGCCCGCGGCCTATTTTTGGCACGCTGAGGATGCTCGCAAAGTCTCCCCCATTCCGAGTCCGGCGGACGAAATTGGCCAGCCCCTCCCCCCAAGGCTATAGCGCACTCGTTTTTTGGCCATTTTACCGCTGGGGGGTTTGGGCGCGCCGACCTTCGGGCTGTTATTTTTGGGCGCGGCTGTGCCCGTGGCCTATTTTTGGCACGCGGAGGCCGCTCGCAAAGTCTCGCCCCATTGCGAGTCCGGCGGACGAAGTTGGCCAGCCCCTCCCCCCAAGGCTATAGCGCACTCGTTTTTTGGCCATTTTACCGCTGGGGGGTTTGGGCGCGCCGACCTTCGGGCGGTTATTTTTGGGCGCGGCTGTGCCCGTGGCCTATTTTTGGCACGCGGAGTCCACTCGCAAAGTCTCGCCCCATTCCGAGTCCGGCGGACGAAGTGGGCCAGCCCCTCCCCCCAAGGCTATAGCGCACTCGTTTTTTGGCCATTTTACCGCTGGGGGGTTTGGGCGCGCCGACCTTCGGGTGGTTATTTTTGGGCGCGGCTGTGCCCGTGGCCTATTTTTGGCACGCGGAGGCCGCTCGCAAAGTCTCGCCCCATTGCGAGTCCGGCGGACGAAGTTGGCCAGCCCCTCCCCCCAAGGCTATAGCCCACCCGTTTTTTGGCCATTTTTCCGCTGGGGGGTTTGGGCGCAACGACCTTCGGGGGGTTATTTTTGGGCGCGGCTGTGCCCGCGGGCTATTTTTGGCACGCGGAGTCCACTCGCAAAGTCTCGGCCCATTCCAAGTCCGGCGGACGAAGTGGGCCAGCCCCTCCCCCCAAGGCTATAGCTCACCCGTTTTTTGGCCATTTTTCAGCTGGACGAACGTGGCGCCCCGGCCTTCGGGCGGTTATTTTTGGGCGCGGCTGTACCCGTTGGCTTATTTTTGGCACGCGGAGGCCGCTCGCAAAGTCTCGCCCCATTGCGAGTCTGGCGGACGAAGTCGGCCAGCCCCTTCCCCCAAGGCTATAGCCCACCCGTTTTTTGGCCATTTTTCCGCTGGGGGGTTTGGGCGCAACGACCTTCGGGGGATTATTTTTGCGCGCGGCTCTGCCCGCGGCCTAATTTTGGCACGCGGAGTCCACTCGCATAGTCTCGCCCCATTCCGAGTCCGGCGGATGAAGTTGGCCAGCCCCTCCCCCCAAGGCTATAGACCACCCGTTTTTTGGCCATTTTTCCGCTGGACGAACTTGACGCCCCGGCCTTCGGGCAGTTATTTTTGGGCGCGTCTGTGCCCGTGGCCTATTTTTGGTACGCGTTGGCCGCTCGCAAAATATCGCCCCATTACGAGTCCGGCGGACGAAGTGGGCCAGCCCCTCCCCCCAAGGCTATAGCCCACCCGTTTTTTGGCCATTTTTCCGCTGGACGAACTTGGCGCCCCGGCCTTCGGGCGGTTATTTTTGGGTGCGGCTGTGCCCGCGGCCTATTTTTGGCACGCGGAGGATGCTCACAACGTCTCCCCCATTCCAAGTCCGGCGGACGAAGTGGGCCAGCCCCTCCCCCCAAGGCTATAGCGCACCCGTTTTTTGGCCATTTTTCCGCTGGACGAACTTGGCGCCCCGGCTTTCGGGCGGTTATTTTTGGGTGTGGCTGTGCACGCGGCCTATTTTTGGCACGCGGAGGCCGTTCGGTAAGTCTCGCCCCATTCCGAGTCCGGCGGACGAAGTGGGCCAGCCCCTCCCCCCAAGGCTATGGCCCACCCGTTTTTTGGCCATTTTTCCGCTGGACGAACATGGCGCCCCGGCCTTCGGGCGGTTATTTTTGGGCGCGGCTGTGCCCACGGCTTATTTTTGGCACGCGGAGGCCGCTCGTAAAGTCTCGCCCCATTCCGAGTCCGGCGGACGAAGTCGGCCAGCCCCTCCCCCCAAGGCTATAGCCCACCCGTTTTTTGGCCATTTTTCCGCTGGACGAACTTGGCGCCCCGGCCTTCGGGTGGTTATTTTTGGGCGCGGCTGTGTCCGCGGCCTATTTTTGGCACGCGGAGGCCGCTCGAAAAGTTTTGCCGCATTCCGAGTCCGGCGGACGAAGTTGACCAGCCCCACCCCCCAAGGCTATAGCCCACCCGTTTTTGTGGCCTTTTTCCGCTGGACGAACTTGGCGTCCCGGCCTTCGGGCGGTTATTCTTGGGTGCGGTTGTGCCCGCGGCCTATTTTTGGCACACGGAGGCCGCTCGCAAAGTCTCGCGCCACTCCGAGTCCGGCGGACGAAGTGGGCCAACCCCACACCCCAAGGCTATAGCCCACCCGTTTTTGTGGCCTTTTTCCGCTGGACGAACTTCGCACCCCGGCCTTCGGGTGGTTATTTTCGGGCGCGGCTGTGCGCGGGGCCTATTTTTGGCACACGGAGGCCGCTCGCAAAGTCTCACGCCATTCCGAGTCCGGCGGACGAAGTGGGCCAGCCCCAGCCCCCAAGGCTATAGCCCACCCGTTTTTGTGGCCTTTTTCCACTGGACGAACTTGGCGCCCCGGCCTTCGGGTGGTTATTTTAGGACTTAGCTGTGGCCGGGGCCTATTTTTGGCACACGGAGGCCGCTCGTAATGTCTCGCGCCATTCCGAGTCCGGCGGACGATGTTGGCCAGCCCCACCCCCCAAGGCTATAGCCCACCCGTTTTTGTGCCCTTTTTCCGCTGGACGAACTTGGCGCCCCGGCCTTCGGGCGGTTATTTTTGGGCGCGGCTGTGCCCGGGGCCTATTTTTGGCACACGGAGACCGCTCGCAAAATCTCGCGCCATTCCTAGTCCGGCGGAAGAAGTTGGCCAGCCCCACCCCCCAAGGCTATAGCCACCCGTTTTTGTGGCCTTTTTCCGCTGGACGAACTTGGCGTCCCGGCCTTCGGGCGGTTATTTTCGGGCGCGGCGGTGCTCGGGGCCTATGTTTGGCACACGGAGGCCGCTCGCAAAGTCTCGCGCCATTCCGAGTCCGGCGGACGAAGTTGACCATCCCCACCCCCCAAGGCTATAGCCCACCCTTTTTTGTGGCATTTTTCGCAGGACTAACTTGGCACCCCGGTCTTGGGGCGGTTATTTTTGGGTGCAGCTGTGCCCAGGGCCTATTTTTGGCACACGGAGGCCGCTCGCAAAGTCTCACGCCATTCCGAGTCCGGCGGACGAAGTTGGCCAGCCCCACCCCCCAAGGCTATAGCCCACCCGTTTTTGTGGCCTTTTTCCGCTGGACGAACATGGCGCCCCGGCCTTCGGGCAGTTATTTTTGGGTGCGGCTGTGGCCGGGGCTATTTTTGACACACGGAGGCCGGTCGCAAAGTCTCGCGCCATTCCGAGTCCGGCGGACGAAGTTGGCCAGCCCCACCCCCCAAGGCTATAGCCCACCCGTTTTTGTGGCCTTTTTCCGCTGGACGAACTTGGCGCCCCCGCCATCGGGCGGTTATTTTTGGGCGCGGCTGTGCCCGGGGCCTATTTTCGGCACACGGAGGCCGTTCGCAAAGTCTTGCGCCATTCCGAGTCCGGCGGACGAAGTTGGCCAGCCCCACCCCCCAAGGCTATAGCCCACCCGTTTTTGTGGCCTTTTTCCGCTGGACGAACTTGACGCCTCCGCCTTCGGGCGGTTATTTTTGGGCGGGGCTGTGCCCGGGGCCTATTTTCGGCACACGGAGGCCGCTCGCAAAGTCTTGCGCCATTCCGAGTCCGGCAGACGAAATTGGCCAGCCCCACCCCCCGAGGCTATAGCCCACCCGTTTCTGTGGCCTTTTTCCGCTGGACGAACTTGGCGCCCCGGCCTTGGAGTGGTTATTTTTGGGCGCGGCTGTGCCCGGGGCCTATTTTTGGCACACAGAGGCCGTTCGCAAAGTTTCGCGCCATTCCGACTCTGGCGGACGAAGTGGGCCAGCCCCGCCCCCCAAGGCTATAGCCCACCCGTTTTTGTGGCCTTTTTCCGCTGGACGAACTTGGCGGCCAGGCCTTCGGGCGGTTATTTTTGGGCGCGGCTGTGGGCGGGGCCTATTTTTGGCGCACGGACGAAGCTCGCAAAGTCTCGCGCCATTCCGAGTCCGGCGGACGAAGTTGGCCAGCCCCACCCCCCAAGGCTATAGCCCACCCGTTTCTGTGGCCTTTTTCCGCTGGACGAACTTGGCGCCCCGGCCTTCGGGCGGTTATTTTTGGGCGCAGCTGTGCCCGGGGCCTATTTTTGGCACACGGAGGCCGCTCACAAAGTCTCGCGCCATTCCGAGTCCGGCGGACGAAGTTGGCAAGCCCCACCCCCCAAGGCTATAGCGCACCCGTTTCTGTGGCCTTTTTCCGCTGGACGAACTTGGCGCCCCGGCCTTCGAGTGGTTATTTTTGGGCGCAGCTGTGCCCGGGGCCTATTTTCGGCACACGGAGGCCGCTCGCAAAGTCTTGCGCCATTCCGATTCCGGCAGACGAAGTTGGCCAGCCCCCCCCCCAAGGCTATAGCCCACCCGTTTCTGTGGCCTTTTTCCGCTGGACGAACTTGGCGCCCCGGCCTTCGGGCGGTTATTATTGGGCGCGGCTGTGGGCGGGGCCTATTTTTGGCGCACGGACGAAGCTCGCAAAGTCTCGCGCCATTCCGAGTCCGGCGGACGAAGTTGGCCAGCCCCACCCCCCAAGGCTATAGCCCACCCGTTTCTGTGGCCTTTTTCCGCTGGACGAACTTGGCGCCCCGGCCTTCGGGCGGTTATTTTTGGGCGCAGCTGTGCCCGGGGCTTATTTTTGGCACACGGAGGCCTCTCGCAATCTCTCGCGTCATTCCGAGTCCGGCGGTCGAAGTTGGCCAGCCCCACCCCCCAAGGCTATAGCCCACCCGTTTTTGTGGCCTATTTCCGCTGGACGAACTTGGCCCCCCGGCCTTCGGGCGGTTATTTTTGGGCGCGGCTGTGGACGAGGCCTATTTTTCGCACACGGATGCCGCTCGCAAAGTCTCGCGTCATTCCGAGTCCGGCGGATGAAGTTGGCCAGCCCCACCCCCCAAGGCTATAGCCCACCCGATTTTGTGGCCTTTTTCCGCTGGACGAACTTGGCGCCCCGGCCTTCGGGCTGTTTTTTTTGGGCGCGGCTGTTACCGGGGCATATTTTTGGCACACGGAGGCTGCTTGCAAAGTATCGCGCCATTCCGACTCCGGCGGACGAAGGTTGCCAGCCCCACCCCCCAAGGCTATAGCGCACCCGTTTCTCTGGCCTTTTTCCGCTAGATGAACTTGGCCCCCCGTCCTTCGGGCGGTTATTTTTGGGCACGGCTGTGGGCAGGGCCTATTTTTGGCGCACGGACGCCGCTCGCAAAGTCTCGCGCCATTCCAAGTCCGGCGGACGAAGTTGGCCAGCCCCACCTCCCAAGGCTATAGCCCACCCGTTTCTGTGGCCTTTTTCCGCTGGACGAACTTGGCGCCCCGGCCTTCGGGCTGTTTTTTTTGGGCGCGGCTGTTCCCGGGGCCTATTTTTTGCACACGGAGGCTGCTCGCAAAGTATCGCGCCATTTCGAGTCCGGCGGACGAAGTTGGCCAGCCCACCCCCCAAGGCTATAGCCCACCCCCCAAGGCTATAGCCCACCCGTTTCTCTGGCCTTTTTCCGCTGGATGAACTTGGCGCCCCGGCCTTCGGGCGGTTATTTTTGGGCGCGGCTGTGGGCGGGGCCTATTTTTGGCGCACGGACGAAGCTCACAAAGTCTCGCGCCATTCCGAGTCCGGCGGACGAAGTTGGCCAGCCCCACCCCCCAAGGCTATAGCCCACCCGTTTCTGTGGCCTTTTTCCGCTGGACGAACTTGGAGCCCCGGCCTTCGGGCGGTTATTTTTGGGTGTGGCTGTGCCCGGGGCCTATTTTTGGCACACGGAGGCCGCTCGCAACATCTCGCGCCATCCCGAGTCCGGCGGACGAAATTGGCCAGCCCCACCCCCCAAGGCTATAGCCAACCCGTTTTTGTGGCCTTTTTCCACTGGACGAACTTGGCGCCCCGGCCTTCGGGCGGTATTTTTTGGGCGCGGCTGTGGGCGGGGCCTATTTTTGGCGCACGGACGCTGCTCGCAAAGTCTCGCGCCATTCCGAGTCCGGCGGACGAAGTTGGCCAGCCCCAACCCCCAAGGCTATAGCCCACCCGTTTTTGTGGCCTTTTTCCGCTGGACGAACTTGGCGCCCCGGCCTTCGGGCGGTTATTTTTGGGCGCAGCTGTGCCCGGGGCCTAATTTTGGCACACGGAGGCCTCTCGCAATGTCTCGCGCCATTCCAAGTCCAGCGGTCGAAGTTGGCCAGCCCCACCCCCCAAGGCTATAGCCCACCCGTTTTTGTGGCCTTTTTCCGCTGGACGAACTTGGCCCCCCGGCCTTCGGGCGGTTATTTTTGGGCGCGGCTGTAGCCGAGGCCTATTTTTGGCACACGGAGGCCGCTCGCAAAGTCTCGCATCATTCCGAGTCCGGCGGACGAAGTTGGCCAGCCCCACCCCCCAAGGCTATAGCCCACCCGTTTTTGTGGCCTTTTTCCGCTGGACGAACTTGCCGCCCCGGCCTTCGGGCTGTTTTTTTTGGGCGCGGCTGTTCCCGGGGCCTATTTTTGGCACACGGAGGCTGCTCGCAAAGTATCGCGCCATTCCGAGTCCGGCGGACGAAGTTGGCCAGCCCCACCCCCCAAGGCTACAGCCCACCCGTTTTTGTGGCCTTTTTCCGCTGTACGAACTTGGCGTCCCGGCCTTCGGGCGGTTATTTTTGGGCGCGGCTGTGCCCGGGGTCTATTTTTGGCACATGGAGGTCGCTCGCAAAGTCTCGCGCCATTCCGAGTCCGGCGGACGAAGTGGGCCAGCCCCACCCCCCAAGGCCATAGCCCACCTGTTTTTGTGGCCTTTTTCCGCTGGATGAACTTGGCGCCCCGGCCTTCGGGCGGTTATTTTTGGGCGCGGCTGTGTCCGGGGCCTATTATTTGCACACGGAGGCCGCTCGCAAAGTCTCGCACCATTCCGAGTCCGGCGTACGAAGTTGGCCAGCCCCACCCCCCAAGGCTATAGCCCACCAGTTTTTGTGGCCTTTTTCCGCTGGACGAACATGGCGCCCCGGCCTTCGGGCGGTTATTTTTGGGCGCGGCTGTGGCCGGGGCTATTTTTGGCACACGGAGGCCGGTCGCAAAGTCTCGCGCCATTCCGAGTCCGGCGGACGAAGTTCGCCAGCCCCACCCCCCAAGCTATAGCCCACCCGTTTTTGTGGCCTTTTTCCGCTGGACAAACTTGGCGCCCCGCCCTTCGGGCGGTTATTTTTGGGCGCGGCTGTAGCCGAGGCCTATTTTTGGCACACGGAGGCCGCTCGCAAAGTCTCGCATCATTCCGAGTCCGGCGGGCGAAGTTGGCCAGCCCCACCCCCCAAGGCTATAGCCCACCCGTTTTTGGGCCTTTTTCCGCTGGACGAACTTGGCGCCCCGGCCTTCGGGCTGTTTTTTTTGGGCGCGGCTGTTCCCGGGGCCTATTTTTGGCACACGGAGGCTGCTCGCAAAGTATCGCGCCATTCTGAGTCCGGCGGACGAAGTTGGCCAGCCCCACCCCCCAAGGCTACAGCCCACCCATTTTTGTGGCCTTTTTCCGCTGTACGAACTTGGCGTCCCGGCCTTCGGGCGGTTATTTTTGCGCGCGACTGTGCCCGGGGTCTATTTTTGGCACACGGAGGCCGCTCGCAAAGTCTCGCGCCATTCCGAGTCCGGCGGACGAAGTGGGCCAGCCCCACCCCCCAAGGCCATAGCCCACCTGTTTTTGTGGCCTTTTTCCGCTGGATGAACTTGGCGCCCCGGCCTTCGGGCGGTTATTTTTGGGCGCGGCTGTGTCCGGGGCCTATTATTCGCACACGGAGGCCACTCGCAAAGTCTCGCACCATTCCGAGTCCGGCGTACAAAGTTGGCCAGCCCCACCACCCAAGGCTATAGCCCACCCGTTTTTGTGGCCATTTTCCGCTGGACGAACATGGCGCCCCGGCCTTCGGGCGGTTATTTTTGGGCGCGGCTTTGGCCGGGGCTATTTTTGGCACACGGAGGCCGGTCGCAAAGTCTCGCGCCATTCCGAGTCCGGCGGACGAAGTTCGCCCGCCCCACCTCCCAAGGCTATAGCCCACCCGTTTCTGTGGCCTTTTTCCGCTGGACGAACTTGGCGCCCCGGCCTTCGGGCTTTTTTTTTGGGCGCGGCTGTTCCCGGGGCCTATTTTTTGCACACGGAGGCTGCTCGCAAAGTATCGCGCCATTTCGAGTCCGGCGGACGAAGTTGGCCAGCCCACCCCCCAAGGCTATAGCCCACCCCCCAAGGCTATAGCCCACCCGTTTCTCTGGCCTTTTTCCGCTGGATGAACTTGGTGCCCCGGCCTTCGGGCGGTTATTTTTGGGCGCGGCTGTGCCCGGGGCTTATTTTTGGCACACGGAGGCCGCTCGTAAAGTCTCGGGCCATTCCGAGTCCGGCGGACGAAGTGGGCCAGCCCCGCCCCCCAAGGCTATAGCCCACCCGTTTTTGTGGCCTTTTTCCGCTGGACGAACTTGGCGCCCCGGCCTACGGGCGGTTATTTTTGGGCGCGGCTGTGCCCGGGGCCTATTTTTGGCACAAGGAGGCTGCTCACAAAGTCTCGCGCCATTCCGAGTCCGGCGGACGAAGTTGGCCAGCCCCACCCCCCAAGGCTATAGCCCACCCGTTTCTGTGGCCTTTTTCCGCTGGACGAACTTGGAGCCCCGGCCTTCGGGCGGTTATTTTTGGGTGTGGCTGTGCCCGGGGCCTATTTTTGGCACACAGAGGCCGCTCGCAACATCTCGCGCCATCCCGAGTCCGGCGGACGAAATTGGCCAGCCCCATCCCCCAAGGCTATAGCCAACCCGTTTTTGTGGCCTTTTTCCACTGGACGAACTTGGCGCCCCGGCCTTCGGGCGGTATTTTTTGGGCGCGGCTGTGGACGGGGCCTATTTTTGGCGCACGGACGCTGCTCGCAAAGTATCGCACCATTCCGAGTCCGGCGGACGAAGTTGGCCAGCCCCAACCCCCAAGGCTATAGCCCACCCGTTTTTGTGGCCTTTTTCCGCTGGACGAACTTGGCGCCCCGGCCTTCGGGCGGTTATTTTTGGGCGCGGCTGTAGCCGAGGCCTATTTTTGGCACACGGAGGCCGCTCGCAAAGTCTCGCATCATTCCGAGTCCGGCGGACGAAGTTGGCCAGCCCCACCCCCCAAGGCTATAGCCCACCCGTTTTTGTGGCCTTTTTCCGCTGGACGAACTTGGCGCCCCGGCCTTCGGGCTGTTATTTTTGGGCGCGGCTGTAGCCGAGGCCTATTTTTGGCACACGGAGGCCTCTCGCAATGTCTCGCGCCATTCCAAGTCCAGCGGTCGAAGTTGGCCAGCCCCACCCCCCAAGGCTATAGCCCACCCGTTTTTGTGGCCTTTTTCCGCTGGACGAACTTGGCGCCCCGGCCTTCGGGCTGTTATTTTTGGGCGCGGCTGTAGCCGAGGCCTATTTTTGGCACACGGAGGCCTCTCGCAATGTCTCGCGCCATTCCAAGTCCAGCGGTCGAAGTTGGCCAGCCCCACCCCCCAAGGCTATAGCCCACCCGTTTTTGTGGCCTTTTTCCGCTGGACGAACTTGGCGCCCCGGCCTTCGGGCGGTTATTTTTGGGCGCGGCTGTAGCCGAGGCCTATTTTTGGCACACGGAGGCCGCTCGCAAAGTCTCGCATCATTCCGAGTCCGGCGGACGAAGTTGGCCAGCCCCACCCCCCAAGGCTATAGCCCACCCGTTTTTGTGGCCTTTTTCCGCTGGACGAACTTGGCGCCCCGGCCTTCGGGCTGTTTTTTTTGGGCGCGGCTGTTCCCGGGGCCTATTTGTGGCACACGGAGGCTGCTCGCAAAGTATCGCGCCATTCTGAGTCCGGCGGACGAAGTGGGCCAGCCCCACCCCCCAAGGCTACAGCCCACCCGTTTTTGTGGCCTTTTTCCGCTGTACGAACTTGGCGTCCCGGCCTTCGGGCGGTTATTTTTGGGCGCGGCTGTGCCCGGGGTCTATTTTTGGCACACGGAGGCCGCTCGCAAAGTCTCGCGCCATTCCGAGTCCGGCGGACGAAGTGGGCCAGCCCCACCCCCCAAGGCCATAGCCCACCTGTTTTTGTGGCCTTTTTCCGCTGGATGAACTTGGCGCCCTGGCCTTCGGGCGGTTATTTTTGGGCGCGGCTGTGTCCGGGGCCTATTATTCGCACACGGAGGCCACTCGCAAAGTCTCGCACCATTCCGAGTCCGGCGTACGAAGTTGGCCAGCCCCACCACCCAAGGCTATAGCCCACCCGTTTTTGTGGCCTTTTTCCGCTGGATGAACTTGGCGCCCCGGCCTTCGGGCGGTTATTTTTGGGCGCGGCTGTGTCCGGGGCCTATTATTCGCACACGGAGGCCACTCGCAAAGTCTCGCACCATTCCGAGTCCGGCGGACGAAGTTCGCCAGCCCCACCCCCCAAGCTATAGCCCACCCGTTTTTGTGGCCTTTTTCCGCTGGACGAACTTGGCGCCCCGGCCTTCGGGCGGTTATTTTTGGATGCGGCTGTGCCCGGGGTATATTTTCAGCACACGGAGGCCGTTCGCAAAGTCTCGCCCCATTCCGAGTCCGGCGGACGAAGTTGGCCAGCCCCTCCCCCCAAGGCTATAGCCCACCCGTTTTTTGGCCATTTTTCCGCTGGACGAACTTGGCGCCGTGGCCTTCGGGCGGTTATTTTTGGGTGCGGCTGTGCCCGTGGCCTATTTTTGGCACGCGGAGGCCGCTCGCAAAGTCTCGCGCCATTCCGAGTCCGGCGGACGAAGTTGGCCAGCCCCACCCCACAAGACTATAGCCCACCCGTTTTTGTGGCCTTTTTCCGCTGGACGAACTTGTCGCCCCGGCCTTGGGCGGTTATTTTTGGGCGCAGCTGTGCCCGCGGCCTATTTTTGGCACACGGAGGCGCCTCGTAAAGTCTCACGCCATTCTGAGTCCGGCGGACGAAGTTGGCCAGCCCCACCCCCCAAGGCTATAGCCCACCCGTTTTTGTGGCCTTTTTCCGCTGGACGAACTTGTCGCCCCGGCCTTCGGGCAGGTATTTTTGGGCGCGGCTGTGCCCGCGGCCTATTTTTGGCACACGGAGGCACCTCACAAAGTCTCACACCATTCCGAGTCCGGCGGACAAAGTTGGCCAGCCCCACCCCCGAAGGCTATAGCCCACCCGTTTTTGTGGCCTTTTTCCGCTGGGAAAACTTGGCGCCCCGGCCTTCGGCCGGGTATTTTTTGGGTGCGGCTGTGCCCGCGGCCTATTTTTGGCACATGGAGGCACCTCGCAAAGTCTCGCGCCATTCCTAGTCCGGCGGACGAAGTTGGCCAGCCCCTCCCCCCAAGGCTATAGCCCACCCGTTTTTTGGCCATTTTTCCGCTGGGGGGTTTGGGCGCGCTGACCTTCGGGTGGTTATTTTTGGGTGCGGCTGTGCCCGCAGCCTATTTTTGGCACGCGGAGGCCGCTCGAAAAGTCTCACCCCATTCTGAGTCCGGGGGACGAAGTTGGCCAGCCCCACCCCCCAAGGCTATAGCCCACCCGTTTTTGTGGCCTTTTTCCGCTGGACGAACTTGTTGCCCCGGCCTTCCGGCAGGTATTTTTGGGCGCGGCTGTGCCCGTGGCCTATTTTTTTTACACGGAGGCACCTCACAAAGTCTCGCACCATTCCGAGTCCGGCGGACAAAGTTGGCCAGCCCCACCCCCGAAGGCTATAGCCAACCCGTTTTTGTGGCCTTTTTCCGCTGGGAAAACTTGGCGCCCCGGCCTTCGCCCGGGTATTTTTTGGGCGCGGCTGTGCCCGTGGATTATTTTTGGCACATGGAGGCGCCTCGCAAAGTCTCGCGCCATTCCGAGTCCGGCGGACGAAGTTGGCCAGCCCCTCCCCCCAAGGCTATAGCCCACCCGTTTTTTGGCCATTTTTCCGCTGGGGGGTTTGGGCGCGCTGACCTTCGGGTGGTTATTTTTGGGTGTGGCTGTGCCCGCGGCCTATTTTTGGCACGCGGAGGCCGCTCGCAAAGTCTCACCCCATTCAGAGTCAGGCGGACGAAGTTGGCCAGCCCCTCCCTCCAAGGCTATAGCCCACCAGTTTTTTGGCCATTTTTCCGCTGGACGAACTTGGCTCCCCAGCCGTCGGGCGGTTATTTTTCGGCGCGCCTGTGCCCGTGGCCTATTTTTGGCACACGGAGGCCGCTCGCAAAGTCTCACCCCATTCCGAGTCCGGCGGATAAAGTTGGCCAGCCCCTCACTCCAAGGCTATAGCCCACCAGTTTTTTGGCCACTTTTCCGCTGGACGAACTTGGCGCCCCAGCCTTCGGGCGGTTATTTTTTGGCGCGCCTGTGCCCGCGGCCTATTTTTGGCATGCGGAGGCCGCTCGCAAAGTCTCGCCCCATTCCGAGTCCGGCGGACGAAGTCGGCCAGCCCCTCCCGCTAAGGCTATAGCCCACCCGTTTTTTGGCCATATTTCTGCTTGGGGGTTTGGGCGCGCCGACCTTTGGGTGGTTATTTTTGGGCGCGGCTGTGCCCGCGGCCTATTTTTGGCACGCTCAGGCCACTCGCAAAGTCTCGCCCCATTCCGAGTGCGGCAGACGAAGTTGTCCAGCCCCTCCCCCCAAGGCTATGGCCCACCCGTTTTTTGGCCATTTTTCCGCTGGGGGGTTTGGGGGCGCCGACCTTCGGGGGGTTATTTTTGTGCGCGGCTGTGCTCACGGCCAATTTTTGGCACGCGGAGGCCGCTCGCAAAGTCTCGACCATTCCGAGTCCGGCAGACGAAGTTGTCCAGCCCCTCCCGCCAAGGCTATGGCCCACCCGTTTTTTGGCCATTTTTCCGCTTGGGGTTTGGGCGCGCCGACCTTCGGGGGGTTATTTTTGGGCGCGGCTGTGCCCGCGGCCTATTTTCGGCACGCAGAGGTCACTCGCAAAGTTTCGCCCCATTCCGAGTCCGGCGGACGAAGTTGGCCAGCCCCTCCCCCCAAGGCTATAGCCCACCCGTTTTTTGGACATTTTTCCGCTGGGGGGTTTGGTCGCGCCGACCTTCATGGGGTTATTTTTGGGCGCGGCTGTGCTCGCAGCCTATTTTTGGCACGCGGAGGCCGCTCCCAAAGTCTCGCCCCATTCCGAGTCCGAACACGAAGTTGGCCAGACCCTCCCCCCAAGGCTATAGCCCACCCGTTTTTTGGCCATTTTTCTGCTGGGGGGTTTGGGCGCGCCGACCTTCGGGGGGTTATTTTTGTCCGTGGCTGTGCCCGCGGCCTATTTTTGGCACGCAGAGGCCGCTTGCAAAGTCTCGCCCCATTCCGAGTCCGGCGGACGAAGTCGGCCAGCCCCTCCCCCCAATGCTATAGCCCACCCGTTTTTTGGCCATTTTTCTGCTGGGGGGTTTGGGCGCGCCGACCTTTGGGGGGTTATTTTTGGGCGCGGCGGTGCCCGTGGCCTATTTTTGGCATGCGGAGGCCGCTCGTAAAGTCTCGTCCATTCCGAGTACGGCAGACGAAGTTGTCCAGCCCCTCCCCCCAAGCCTATGGCCCACCCGTTTTTTGGCCATTTTTCCGCTGGGGGGTTTGGTTGCGCCGACCTTCGGGGGGTTATTTTTGGGTGCGGCTGTGCCCGCGGCCTATTTTTGGCACGCGGAGGCCACTCGCAAAGTCTCGCCCCATTCCGAGTCCGGCGGACGAAGTAGGCCGGCCCCTCCCCCCAAGGCTATAGCCCACCCGTTTTTTGGCCATTTTTCCGCTGGGGGGTTTGGTTGCGCCGACCTTCGTGGGGTTATTTTTGGGCGCGGCTGTGCTCGTAGCCTATTTTTGGCACGCGGAGGCCGCTCCCAAAGTCTCGCCCCATTCCGAGTCCGAACACGAAGTTGGCCAGACCCTCCCCCCAAGGCTATGGCCCACCCGTTTTTTGGCCATTTTTCCGCTGGGGGGTTTGGTTGCGCCGACCTTCGGGGGGTTATTTTTGGGTGCGGCTGTGCCCGAAGCCTATTTTTGGCATACGGAGGCCGCTCGCAAAGTCTCGCCCCATTCCGATTCCGGCGGAAGAAGTTGGCCAGCCCCTCCTCCCAAGGCTATAGCCCACCCGTTTTTTGGCCATTTTTCCGCTGGACGAACTTGGCGGCTTCGGGCGGTTATTTTTGGGCGCGGCTGTGCCCGCGGCCTATTTTTGGCACGAGGAGGCCGCTCGCAAAGTCTCCCCCCATTCCGAGTCCGGCGGACGAAGTTGGGCAGCCCCTCCCCCCAAGGCTATAGCCCACCCGTTTTTTGGCCATTTTTCCGCTGGGGGGTTTGGTTGCGCCGACCTTCGTGGGGTTATTTTTGGGCGCGGCTGTGCTCGTAGCCTATTTTTAGCACGCGGAGGCCGCTCCCAAAGTCTTGCCCCATTCCGAGTCAGAACACGAAGTTGGCCAGACCCTCCCCCCAAGGCTATAGCCCACCCGTTTTTTGGCCATTTTTCTGCTGGGGGGTTTGGGCGCGCCGACCTTCGGGGGGTTATTTTTGTCCGCGGCTGTGCCCGTGGCCTATTTTTGGCACGCAGAGGCCGCTTGTAAAGTCTCGCCCCATTCCGAGTCCGGCGGACGAAGTCGGCCAGCCCCTCCCCCCAATGCTATAGCCCACCCGTTTTTTGGCCATTTTTCTGCTGGTGGGTTTGGGCGCGCCGACCTTTGGGGGGTTATTTTTGGGCGCGGCTGTGCCCGCGGCCTATTTTTGGCACGCGGAGGCCGCTCGTAAAGTCTCGCACATTCCGAGTCCGGCAGACGAAGTTGTCCAGCCCCTCCCCCCATGGCTATGGCCCACCCGTTTTTTGGCCATTTTTCCGCTGGGGGGTTTGGTTGCGCCGACCTTCGGGGGGTTATTTTTGGGCGCGGCTGTGCCCGCAGCCTATTTTTGGCATACGGAGGCCGCTCGCAAAGTCTCGTCCCATTCCGATTCCACCGGAAGAAGTTGGCCAGCCCCTCCTCCCAAGGCTATAGCCCACCCGTTTTTTGGCCATTTTTCCGCTGGACGAACTTGGCGGCTTCGGGCGGTTATTTTTGGGCGCGGCTGTGCCCGCGGCCTATTTTTGGCACGCGGAGGCCGCTCGTAAAGTCTCGCCCATTCCGAGTCCGGCAGACGATGTTGTCCAGCCCCTCCCCCCAAGCCTATGGCCCACCCGTTTTTTGGCCATTTTTCCGCTGGGGGGTTTGGTTGCGCCGACCTTCGGGGGGTTATTTTTTGGTGCGGCTGTGCCCGCGGCCTATTTTTGGCACGCGGAGGCCGCTCGTAAAGTCTCGCCCCATTCCGAGTCCGGCGGACGAAGTTGGCCAGCCCCTCCCCCCAAGGCTATAGCCCACCCGATTTTTGGCCATTTTTCCGCTGGACGAACTTTGCGCCCCGGCCTTCGGGCAGTTATTTTTGGGCGCGGCTGTGCCCGCAGCCTATTTTTGGCATGCGGAGGCCGCTCGCAAAGTCTCGCCCCATTCCGATACTGGCGGAAGAAGTTGGCCAGCCCCTCCCCCCAAGGCTATAGCCCACCCGATTTTTGGCCATTTTTCCGCTGGGCGAACTTGGCGCCCTGGCCTTCGGGCGGTTATTTTTGGGCGCGGCTGTGCCCGCGGCCTATTTTTGGCACGCGGAGGCCGCTCGTAAAGTCTCGCCCCATTCCGAGTCCGGCGGACGAAGTTGGCCAGCCCCTCCCCCCAAGGCTATAGCCCACCCGATTTTTGGCCATTTTTCCGCTGGACGAACTTTGCGCCCCGGCCTTCGGGCGGTTATTTTTGGGTGCGGCTGTGCCCGCAACCTATTTTTGGCATGCGGAGGCCGCTCGCAAAGTCTCGCCCCATTCCGATTCCGGCGGAAGAAGTTGGCCAGCCCCTCCTCCCAAGGCTATTGCCCACCCGTTTCTGTGGCCTTTTTCCGCTGGACGAACTTGGCGCCCCGGCCTTCAGGCGGTTAATTTTGGGTGCGGCTGTGTCCGGGGCTTATTTTTGGCACACGGAGGCCGCTCGCAAGGTCTCACGCCATTCCGAGTCCGGCGGTCGATGTTGGCCAGCCCCACCCCCGAAGGCTATAGCCCACCCTTTTCTGTGGCCTTTTTCCGCTGGACGAACTTGGCGGCCCGGCCTTCGAGCGGTAATTTTTGGGCGCGGCTGTGCCCGGGGCCTATTTTTGGCACACGGAGGCCGCTCGCAAGGTCTCGCGCCATTCCGAGTCCTGCGGGCGAAGTTGGCCAGGCCCGCCCCCCAAGGCTATAGCCCACCCGTTTTTGTGGCCTTTTTCCGCTGGACGAACTTCGCGCCCCGGCCTTCGGGCGGTTATTTTTGGGGGCGGCTGTGCCCGGGGCCTATTTTTGGCACACGGAGGCCGCTCGCAAAGTCTCGCGCGATTCCGAGTCCGGCGGACGAAGTCGGCCAGCCCCACCCCCCAAGGCTATAGCCCACCCGTTTCTGTGGCCTTTTTCCGCTGGACGAACTTGGCGCCCCGGCCTTCGGGCGGTTATTTTTGGGCGCGGCTGTGCCCGGGGCCTATTTTTGCCACACGGAGGCAGCTCGCAAAGTCTCGCGCAATTCCGAGTTCGGCGGACGAAATGGGCCAACCCCATCCCCCAAGGCCATAGCCCACCCGTTTTTGTGGCCTTTTTCCGCTAGACGAACTTGGCGCCCCGGCCTTCGGGCGGTTATTTTTGGGCGCGGCTGTGCCCGGGGACAATTTCTAGCACACGGAGTCCGCTCGCAAAGTCTTGCGCCATTCCGAGTCCGGCGGACGAAGTGGGCCGGCCCCACCCCCCAAGGCCATAGCCCACCCGTTTTTGTGGCCTTTTTCCATGGGACGAACTTGGCGCCGTGGCCTTCGGGCGGGTATTTTTGGGCGCGGTTGTGCTCGCGGCCTATTTTCGGCACACGGAGGCACCTCGCAAAGTCTCGCGCCATTCCGAGTCCGGCAGACGAAGTTGGCCAGCCCCACCCCCCAAGGCTATAGCCCACCCATTTTTGTGGCCTTTTTCCGCTGGACGAACTTGGCGCCCCGGCCTTCGGGTGGGTATTTTGGGCGCGGCTGTGCCCGGGGCCTATTTTTGGAACACGGAGGCCGCTCGCAAAGTCTCGCGCCATTCCGAGTCCGGCGGACGAAGTTGGATCCCGAGTCCTGCGGACGAAGTTGGCCAGCCCCACCCCCCAAGGCTATAGCCCACCCGTTTTTGTGGCCTTTTTCCGCTGGACGAACTTGGCGTAGCGGCCTTCGGGCCGGTATTTTTGGGCGCGGCTGTGCCCGCGGCCGATTTTAGGCACACGGAGGCGCCTCGCAAAGTCTCGCGCCATTTCGTGTCCGGCGGACAAAGTGGGCCAGCCCCACCCCCCAAGGCTATAGCCCACCCGTTTTTGTGGCCTTTTTCCGCTGGACGAACTTGGCGTCGCGGCCTACGGGCGGGTATTTTTGGGTGCGGCTGTGCCCGCGGCCTATTTTAGGCACACGGAGGCGCCTCGCAAATTCTCGCGCCATTTCGATTCCGGCGGACGAAATTGGCCAGCCCCACCCCCCAAGGCTATAGCCCACCCATTTTTGTGGCCTTTTTGCGCTGGACGAACTTGGCACCGCGGCCTTCGGGCGGTTATTTTTGGGTGCGGCTGTGCCCGCAGCCTATTTTTGGCATGCGGAGGCCGCTCGCAAAGTCTCGCCCCATTCCGATTCCGGCGGAAGAAGTTGGCCAGCCCCTCCTCCCAAGGCTATTGCCCACCCGTTTCTGTGGCCTTTTTCCGCTGGACGAACTTGGCGCCCCGGCCTTCAGGCGGTTAATTTTGGGTGCGGCTGTGTCCGGGGCTTATTTTTGGCACACGGAGGCCGCTCGCAAGGTCTCGCGCCATTCCGAGTCCGGCGGTCGATGTTTGCCAGCCCCACCCCCGAAGGCTATAGCCCACCCTTTTCTGTGGCCTTTTTCCGCTGGACGAACTTCGCGCCCCGGCCTTCGGGCGGGTATTTTTGGGCGCGGCTGTGCCCGCGGCCTATTTTCGGCACACGGAGGCCGCTCGCAAAGTCTCGCGCCATTCCGAGTCCGGCGTACGAAGTTAGCCAGCCCCACCCCCCAAGGCTATAGCCCACCCGTTTTTTTGGCTTTTTTCCGCTGGACAAACTTGGCGCCCCGGCCTTCGGGCGGGTATTTTTATGCGCGGCTGTGCCCGGGGCCTATTTTTGGCACACGGAGGCCGCTCGCAAAGTCTCGCGCCATTCCGAGTCCGGCGTACGAAGTTAGCCAGCCCCACCCCCCAAGGCTATAGCCCACCCGTTTTTGTGGCTTTTTTCCGCTGGACGAACTTGGCGTCGCGGCCTTCGGGCGGGTATTTTTGGGCACGGCTGTGGCCGCGGCCTATTTTAGGCACACGGAGGCACCTCGCAAAGTCTCGCGCCATTTCGAGTCCGGCGGACGAAGTAGGCCAGCCCCACCCCCCAATGCTATAGCCCACCCGTTTTTGTGGCCTTTTTCCGCTGGACGAACTTGGCGCCGCGGCCTTCGGGCTGGTATTTTTGGGCTCGACTTTGCCCGCGGCCTATTTTCGGCACACGGAGGCGCCTCGCCAAGTCTAGCGCCATTCCGAGTCCGGCGGACGAAGTTGGCCAGCCCCACCCCCCAAGGCTATAGCCCACCCATTTTTGTGGCCTTTTTCCGCTGGACGAACTTGGCGCCACGGCCTTCGGGTGGGTATTTTTGGGCGCGGCTGTGCCCGGGGCCTATTTTTGGAACACGGAGGCCGCTCGCAAAGTCTCGCGCCATTCCGAGTCCGGCGGACGAAGTTGGATTCCGAGTCCGGCGGACGAAGTTGGCCAGCCCCACCCCCCAAGGCTATAGCCCACCCGTTTTTGTGGCCTTTTTCCGCTGGACGAACTTTGCGTAGCGGCCTTCGGGCGGGTATTTTTGGGCGCGGCTGTGCCCGCGGCCTATTTTCGGCACACGGAGGTGCCTCACCAAGTCTCGCGCCATTCCGAGTCCGGCGGACGAAGTTTGCCAGCCCCACCCCCCAAGGCTATAGCCCACCCGTTTTTTTGGCTTTTTTCCGCTGGACGAACTTGGCGCCCCGGCCTTCGGGCGGGTATTTTTATGCGCGTCTGTGCCTGGGGCCTATTTTTGGCACACGGAGGCCGCTCGCAAAGTCTCACGCCATTCCGAGTCCGGCGTACGAAGTTGGCCAGCCCCACCCCCCAAGGCTATAGCCCACCCGTTTTTGTGGCTTTTTTCCGCTGGACGAACTTGGCGTCGCGGCCTTCGGGCGGGTATTTTTGGGCGCGGCTGTGACCGCGGCCTATTTTAGGCACACGGAGGCACCTCGCAAAGTCTCGCGCCATTTCGAGTCCGGCGGACGAAGTAGGCCAGCCCCACCCCCCAATGCTATAGCCCACCCATTTTTGTGGCCTTTTTCCGCTGGACGAACTTGGCGCCGCGGCCTTCGGGCTGGTATTTTTGGGCTCGACTTTGCCCGCGGCCTATTTTCGGCACACGGAGGTGCCTCGCCAAGTCTAGCGCCATTCCAAGTCCGGCGGACGAAGTTGGCCAGCCCCACCCCCCAAGGCTATAGCCCACCCGTTTTTGTGGCCTTTTTCCACTGCACGAACTTGGCGTCGCGGCCTTCGGGCGGGTATTTTTGGGCGCGCCTGTGCCCGCAGCCTATTTTAGGCACATAGAGGCCGCTCGCAAAGTCCCGCGCCATTCCGAGTCCGGCGGACGAAGTTGGCCAGCCCCACCCCCCAAGGCTATAGCCCACCCGTTTTTGTGGCCTTTTTCCACTGGATGAACTTGGCGTTGCAGCCTTCGGGCGGGTATTTTTGGGCGCGGCTGTGCCAGGGACCTATTTTTGGCACACAGAGGCCGCTCGCAAAGTCCCGCGCCATTCCGAGTCCGGCGGACGAAGTTAGCCAGCCCCACTCCCCAAGGCTATAGCCCACCCGTTTTTGTGGCCTTTTTCCGCTGGACGAACATGGCGCCCCGGCCTTCGGGCGGTTATTTTTGTGTTCGGCTGTGCCCGGGGCCTGATTTTGGCACACGGAGGCTGCTCGCAAAGTCTCGCGCCATTCCGAGTCCGGCGGACGAAGTTGGCCAGCCCCACCCCCCAAGGCTATAGCCCACCCGTTTTTGTGGCCTATTTCCGCTGGACGAACTTGGCGTCCCGGCCTTCGGGTGGTTATTTTTGGGCGCGGCTGTGCCCGGGGCTTGATGTTGGCACACGGAGGCTGCTCGCAAAGTCTCGCGCCATTCCGAGTCCGGCGGACGAAGTTGGTCAGCCCCACCCTCCAAGGATATAGCCCACCCGTTTTTGTGGCCATTTTCCGCATGACGAACTTGGCGCCCCGGTCTTTGGGTGGTTCTTTTTGGGCGCAGCTGTGCCCGCGGCCTATTTTTGTCACACGGAGGCCCCTCGCAAAGTCTCGCACCATTCTGAGTCCGGCGGACGAAGTTGGCCAGCACCATCCCCCAAGGCTATAGCCCACCCGTTTTTGTGGCCTTTTTCCGCTGGACGAACTTGGCGCCCCGGCCTTCGGGCGGTTATTTTTGGGCGCGGCTTTGGCCGCGGGCTATTTTTGGGGCACGGAGGCCCCTCGCAAAGTATCGCGCCATTCCGAGTCCGGCAGACGACGTTGGCCAGCCCCACCCCCCAAGGCTATAGCCCACCCGTTTTTGTGGCCTTTTTCCGCTGGACGAACTTGGCGCCCCGGTCTTCGGGTGGTTATTTTTCGGCGCGGCTGTGTCCGCGGCCTATTTTTGGCACACGGAGGCCCCTCGCAAAGTCTCGCGCCATTCCGAGTCCGGCGGACGAAGTCGGTTAGCCCCACCCCCCAACGCTATAGCCCACCCAATTTTGTGGCCTTTTTCCGCTGGACCCACTTCTTCGGGCGGTTATTTTTGGGCGCGGCTGTGCCCGTGGCCTATTTTTGGCACACGGAGGCCCCTCGCAAAGTCTCGCGCCATTCCCAGTCCGGTAGACGTAGTGGGCCAGCCCCACCCCCCAAGGCTATAGCCCACCCGTTTCTGTGGCCTTTTTCCGCTGGACGAACTTGGCGCCCCGACCTTCGGGCGGTTATTTTTGGACGCGGCTGTGGCCGGGGCCTATTTTTGGCACACGGAGGCCGCTCGCTAAGTCTCGCGCCATTCCGAATCCGACGGACGAAGTGGGCCAGCCCCACCCCCCAAGGCTATAGCCCACCCGTTTTTGTTGCCTTTTTCCGCTGGACGAACTTGGCGACCCGGCCTTCGGGCGGTTATTTTTCAGTGCGGCTGTGCCCGGGGCCTATTTTTTGCAGACAAAGGCCGCTCACAAAGTCTCACGCCATTCCGATTCCGGCGGACGAAGTTGGCCAGCCCCACCCCACAAGGCTATAGCCCACCCATTGTTGTGGCGTTTTTCCGTTGGACGAACTTGGCGCCCCGGCCTTCGGGCAGTTATTTTTGGGCGCGGCTGTGCCCGGGACCTGATTTTGGCACACGGAGGCTGCTCGCGAAATCTCGCGCCATTCCGAGTCCGGCGGACGAAGTTGGTCAGCCCCACCCTCCAAGGATATAGCCCACCCGTTTTTGTGGCCATTTTCCGCAGGTCGAACTTGGCGCCCCGGTTTTCGGGTGGTTATTTTTGGGCGCAGCTGTGCCCGCGGCCTATTTTTGTCACACGGAGGCCCCTCGCAAAGTCTCCCACCATTCTGAGTCCGGCGGACGAAGTTGGCCAGCACCATCCCGCAAGGCTATAGCCCACCCGTTTTTGTGGCCTTTTTCCGCTGGACGAACTTGGCGTCCCGGCCTTCGGGCGGTTATTTTTGGGCGCGGCTTTGGCCACGGGCTATTTTTTGGGCACGGAGGCCCCTCGCAAAGTATCGCGCCATTCCGAGTCCGGCAGACGACGTTGGCCAGCCCCACCCCCCAAGGCTATAGCCCACCCGTTTTTGTGGCCTTTTTCCGCTGGACGAACTTGGCGCCCCGGCCATCGGGCGGTTATTTTTTAGCGCGGCTGTGCCCGCGGCCTATTTTTGTCACACGGAGGCCCCTCGCAAAGTCTCGCACCATTCTGAGTCCGGCGGACGAAGTTGGCCAGCACCATCCCCCAAGGCTATAGCCCACCCGTTTTTGTGGCCTTTTTCCGCTGGACGAACTTGGCGCCCCGGTCTTCGGGTGGTTATTTTTTGGCGCGGCTGTGCCCGGGGCCTATTTTTTGCACACGGAGGCCCCTCGCAAAGTCTCGCGCCATTCCGAGTCCGGCGGACGAAGTCGGTTAGCCCCACCCCCCAACGCTATAGCCCACCCAATTTTGTGGCCTTTTTCCGCTGGACGAAGTTGGTGCCCCAGCCTTCGGGCGGTTATTTTTGGGCGCGGCTGTGCCCGTGGCCTATTTTTGGCACACGGATGCCCCTCGCAAAGTCTCGCGCGATTCCCAGTCCGGTAGACGTAGTGGGCCAGCCCCACCCCCCAAGGCTATAGCCCACCCGTTTCTGTAGCCTTTTTCCGCTGGACGAACTTGGCGCCCCGACCTTCGGGCGGTTATTTTTGGACGCGGCTGTGCCCGGGGCCTATTTTTGGCACACGGAGGCCGCTCGCAAAGTCTCGCGCCATTCCGAGTCCGGCGGACGAAGTTGGCCAGCCCCACCCCCCAAGGCTATAGCCCACCCGTTTTTGTTGCCTTTTTCCGCTGGACGAACTTGGCGACCCGGCCTTCGGGCGGTTATTTTTCAGTGCGGCTGTGCCCGGGGCCTATTTTTTGCAGACAAAGGCCACTCACAAAGTCTCACGCCATTCCGATTCCGGCGGACCAAGTTGGCCAGCCCCACCCCACAAGGCTATAGCCCACCCATTTTTGTGGCGTTTTTCCGTTGGACGAACTTGGCGCCCCAGCCTTCGGGCGGTTATTTTTGTGTACGGCAGTGCCCGGGGCCTGATTTTGGCACACGGAGGCTGCTCGCAAAGTCTCGCGCCATTCCGAGTCCGGCGGACGAAGTTGGCCATCCCCCCCCCCCCCCAAGGCTATAGCCCACCCGTTTTTGTGGCCTTTTTCCGCTGGACGAATTTGGCGCCCCGCCCTTCGGGCGGTTATTTTTGGGCGCGGCTGTGCCCGGGGCCTATTTTTGGCACACGGAGGCCGCTCGCAAAGTCTCGCGCCATTCCGAGTCCGGCGGACGAAGTTGGTCAGCCCCACCCTCCAAGGATATAACCCACCCGTTTTTGTGGCCATTTTCCGCATGACGAACTTGGCGCCCCGGTCTTCGGGTGGTTATTTTTGGGCGCAGCTGTGCCCGCGGCCTATTTTTGTCACACGGAGGCCCCTCGCAAAGTCTCGCACCATTCTGAGTCCGGCGGACGAAGTTGGCCAGCACCATCCCCCAAGGCTATAGCCAACCCGTTTTTGTGGCCTATTTCCGCTGGACGAACTTGGCGCCCCGGCCTTCGGGCGGTTATTTTTGGGCGCGGCTGTGCCCGCGGCCTATTTTTTGGCACGCGGAGGCTGCTCGAAAAGTCTCGCGCCATTCCGAGTCCGGCGGACGAAGTTTGCCAGCCCCACCCCCCAAGGCTATAGCCCACCCGTTTTTGTGGCCTATTTCCGCTGGACGAACTTGGCGCCCCGGCCTTCGGGTGGTTATTTTTGTGTGCGGCTGTGCCCGCGGACTATTTTTGGCAAACGGAGGCTGCTCGTAAAGTATCGCGCCATTCCGAGTCCGGCGGACGAAGTTGGCCAGCCCCACCCCCCAAGGCTATAGCCCACCCGTTTTTGTGGCCTTTTTTCGCTGGACGAACTTGGCGCCCCGGCCTTCGGGCGGTTATTTTTGGGTGCGGGTTTGGCCGGGGCCTTTTTTTGGCACACGGAGGCCGCTCGCAAAGTCTCGGACCATTACGAGTCCGGCGGATGAAGTTGGCCAGCCCCACCACCCAAGGCTATAGGCCACCCGTTTTTGTGGCCTTTTTCCGCTGGACGAACTTGGCGCCCCGGCCTTCGGGCTGTTATTTTTGGGTACGGCTGTGCCCGGGGACTATTTTTGGCACATGGAGGCTGCTCGCAAAGTATCGCGCCATTCCGAGTCCGGCGGACGAAGTTAGCCAGCCCCACCCCCCAAGGCTATAGCCCACCCGTTTTTGTGGCCTTTTTCCGCTGGACGAACATGGCGCCCCGGCCTTCGGGCGGTTACTTTTGTGTGCGGCTGTTCCCGGGGCCTGATTTTGGCACACGGAGGCTGCTCGCAAAGTCTCGCGCCATTCCGAGTCCGGCGGACGAAGTTGGCCAGCCCCACCCCCCAAGGCTATAGCCCACCCATTTTTGTGGCCTATTTCCGCTGGACGAACTTGACGCCCCGGCCTTCGGGCGGTTATTTTTGGGCGCGGCTATGCCCGGGGCCTACTTTTGGCACACGGAGGCCGCTCGCAAAGTCTCCCGCCATTCCGAGTCCGGCGGACGAAGTTGGCCAGCCCCACCCCCCAAGGCTATAGCCCACCCGTTTTTGTGGCCTTTTTCCGCTCGACGAACTTGGCGCCCCGGCCTTTGGGCGGTTATGTTTGTGTACGGCTGTGTCCGGGGCCTGATTTTGTCACACGGAGGCTGCTCGCAAAGGCTCGCGCCATTCCGAGTCCAGCGGACGAAGTTGGCCAGCCCCACCCCTCAAGGCTATAGCCCACCCGTTTTTGTGGCCTTTTTCCGCTGGACGAACATGGCGCCCCGGCCTTCGGGCGGTTATTTTTGGGCAAGGCTGTGCCTGGGGCCTGATTGGCCATTTTTCCGGTGGACGAACTTGGCGCCCCGGCCATCGGGCAGTTATTTTGGGGTGTGGCTGTGCCCACGGCCTATTTTTGGCACGCGGAGGCCGCTCGCAAAGTCTCTCCCCATTCCGAGTCCGGCGGACGAAGTTGGCCAGCCCCTCACCCCAAGGCTATAGCCCACCCGTTTTTTGGCCATTTTTCCGCTAGACGAACATGGCGCCCCGGCCTTCGGGCGGTTATTTTTGGGCGTGGCTGTGCCCGCAGCCTATTTTTGGCACGCGGAGGCCGTTCGCAAAGTCTCGCCCCATTCCGAGTCCGGCGGACGAAGTTGGCCAGCCCCTCCCCCCAAGGCTATAGCCCACCCGTTTTTTGGCCATTTTTCCGCTGCACGAACTTGGCGCCCCGGCCTTCGGGCGGTTATTTTTGGGCGCAACTCTGCCCACGGCCTATTTTTGGCACGCGGAGGCCGTTCGCAAAGTCTCGACCCATTCCGAGTCCGGCGGACGAAGTTGGCCAGCCCCTCCCCCCAAGGCTATAGCCCACCCGTTTTTTGGCCATTTTTCCGCTGCACGAACTTGGCGCCCCGGCCTTCGGGCGGTTATTTTTGGGCGCGGCTGTGCCCGCGGAGGCCGCTCACAAAGTCTCGACCCATTCCGAGTCCGGCGGACGAAGTTGGCCAGCCCCTCCCCCCAAGGCTATAGCCCACCCGTTTTTTGGCCATTTTTCCGGTGGACGAACTTGGCGCCCCGGCCATCGGGCCGTTATTTTGGGGTGCGGCTGTGCCCACGGCCTATTTTTGGCACGCGGAGGCCGCTCGCAAAGTCTCTCCCCATTCCGAGTCCGGCGGACGAAGTTGGCCAGCCCCTCACCCCAAGGCTATAGCGCACCCGTTTTTTCGCCATTTTTCCGCTAGACGAACATGGCGCCCCGGCCTTCGGGCGGTTATTTTTGGGCATGGCTGTGCCCGCAGCCTATTTTTGGCACGCGGAGGCCGTTCGTAAAGTCTCGCCCCATTCCGAGTCCGGCGGACGAAGTTGGCCAGCCCCTCCCCCCAAGGCTATAGCCCACCCGTTTTTTGGCCATTTTTCCGCTGGAGGAACTTGGCGCCCCGGCCTTCGGGCGGTTATTTTTGGGCGCGGCTGTGCCCGCAGAGGCCGCTCTTAAAGTCTCGCCCCATTCCGAGTCCGGCGGACGAAGTTGGCCAGCCCCTCCCCCCAAGGCTATAGCCCACCCGTTTTTTGGCCATTTTTCCGCTGGACGAACTTGGCGCCCCGGCCTTCGGGCGGTTATTTTTGGGCGCGGCTGTGCCCGCGGAGGCCGCTCGCAAAGTCTCGCCCCATTCCGAGTCCGGCGGACGAAGTTGGCCAGCCCCTCACCCCAAGGCTATAGCCCACCCGTTTTTTGGCCATTTTTCCGCTAGACGAACATGGCGCCCCGGCCTTCGGGCGGTTATTTTTGGGCGTGGCTGTGCCCGCAGCCTATTTTTGGCACGCGGAGGCCGTTCGCAAAGTCTCGCCCCATTCCGAGTCCGGCGGACGAAGTTGGCCAGCCCCTCCCCCCAAGGCTGTAGCCCACCCGTTTTTTGGCCATTTTTCCGCTGCACGAACTTGGCGCCCCGGCCTTCGGGCGGTTATTTTTGGACGCAACTGTGCCCACGGCCTATTTTTGGCACGCGGAGGCCGTTCGCAAAGTCTCGACCCATTCCGAGTCCGGCGGACGAAGTTGGCCAGCCCCTCCCCCCAAGGCTATAGCCCACCCGTTTTTTGGCCATTTTTCCGCTGCACGAACTTGGCGCCCCGGCCTTCGGGCGGTTATTTTTGGGCACGGCTGTGCTCACGGCCTATTTTTGGCACGCAGAGGCCGTTCGTAAAGTCTCGCCCCATTCCGAGTCCGGCGGACGAAGTTGGCCAGCCCCTCCCCCCAAGGCTATAGCCCACCCGTTTTTTGGCCATTTTTCCGCTGGAGGAACTTGGCGCCCCGGCCTTCGGGCGGTTATTTTTGGGCGCGGCTGTGCCCGCAGAGGCCGCTCTTAAAGTCTCGCCCCATTCCGAGTCCGGCGGACGAACTTGGCCAGCCCCTCCCCCCAAGGCTATAGCCCACCCGTTTTTTGGCCATTTTTCCGCTGGACGAACTTGCCGCCCCGGCCTTCGGGCGGTTATTTTTGGGCGCGGCTGTGCCTCATGGAGGCCGCTCGCAAACTCTCACCCCATTCCGAGTCCGGGCGGACGGTTGGCCAGCCTCCCCCAAGGCTATAGCCCACCCGTTTTTGCCATTTTTCCGCTGGGACGAACTTGGCGCCCCGGCCTTCGGGCGGTTATTTTGGGGCGCGGCTGTGCCCACGGCCTATTTTTGGCACGCGGAGGCCGCTCGCAAAGTCTCTCCCCATTCCGAGTCCGGCGGACGAAGTCGGCCAGCCCCTCCCCCCAAGGCTATAGCCCACACGTTTTTTGGCCATTTTTCCGCTGGACGAACTTGGCGCCCCGGCCTTCGGGCGGTTATTTTTGGGCATGGCTGTGCCCGCGGAGACCGCTCGCAAAGTCTCGCCCCATTCCGAGTCCGGCGGACGAAGTTGGCCAGCCCCTCCCCCCAAGGCTATAGCCCACCCGTTTTTTTGCCATTTTTCCGCTGGACAAGCTTGCCGCCCCGGCCTTTGGGCGGTTATTTTTGGGCACGGCTGTGCCCACGGCCTATTTCTGGCACGCGGAGGCCGCTCACAAAGTCTCGCCCCATTCCGAGTCCGCCGGACGAAGTTGGCCAGCCCCTCCCCCCAAGGCTATAGCCCACCCATTTTTTGGCCATTTTTCCGCTGGACGAACTTGGCCCTCCGGCCTTCGGGCAGTTATTTTTGGGCGCGGCTGTGCCCGTGCCCTATTTTTGGTACGCGGAGGCCACTCGCAAAGTCTCGCCCCATTCCGAGTCCGGCGGATGAAGTTGGCCAGTCGCTCCCCCCTAGGCTATAGCCCACCCGTTTCTTGGCCATTTTTCCGCTGGGGGGTTTGGGCGCGCCGACCTTTGGGGGGTTATTTTGGGCACGGCTGTGCCCACGGCCTATTTTTGGCACGCGGAGGCCGCTCGCAAAGTCTCGCCCCATTCCGAGTCCTGCGGACGAAGTTGGCCAGCCCCTCCCCCCAAGGCTATAGCGCACGCGTTTTTTGGCCATTTTTCCGCTGGACGAACTTGGCCCCCCGGCCTTCGGGCAGTTATTTTTGGGCGCGGCTGTGCCCGTGCCCTATTTTTGGTACGCGGAGGCCACTCGCAAAGTCTCGCCCCATTCCGAGTCCGGCGGATGAAGTTGGCCAGTCGCTCCCCCCTAGGCTATAGCCCACCCGTTTCTTGGCCATTTTTCCGCAGGGGGGTTTGGGCGCGCCGACCTTTGGGGGTTTATTTTGGGCACGGCTGTGCCCACGGCCTATTTTTAGCACGCGGAGGCCGCTCACAAAGTCTCGTCCCATTCCGAGTCTTGCGGACGAAGTTGGCCAGCCCCTCCCCCCAAGGCTATAGCCCACCCGTTTTTTGGCCATTTTTCTGCTGGGGGGTTTGGGCACGCCGACCTTTGGGGGGTTATTTTTGGACACGGCTGTGTCCGCGGCCTATTTTTGGCACGCGGAGGCCGCTTACAAAGTCTCGCCCCATTCGGAGTCTGGCGGACGACGTCGGCCAGCCCCTCCTCCCAAGGCTATAGCCCAACCGTTTTTTGGCCATTTTTCCGGTGGACGAACTTGGCGCCCCGGCCTTCGGGCTGTTATTTTTGGGCGCGGCTGTGTCCACGGCCTATTTCTGGCACGCGGAGGCCGCTCGCAAAGTCTCGCCCCATTCCGAGTCCGGCGGACGAAGTTGGCCAGCCCCTCCCCCCAAGGCTATAGCCCACCCGTTTTTTGGCCATTTTTCCGATGGACGAACTTGGCGCCCCGGTCATCGGGCAGTTATTTTTGGGCGTGGCTGTGCCCACGGCCTATTTCTGGCACACGGAGGCCGCTCGCAAAGTCTCGCCCCATTCCGAGTCCGGCGGACGAAGTTGGCCAGCCCCTCCCCCCAAGGCTATAGCCCACCCGGTTTTTGGCCATTAATCCGCTGGACGAATTTGGCGCCCCGGCCTTCGGGAGGTTATTTTTGGGCGCGGCTTTGCCCACGGAGACCGCTCGCAAAGTCTCGCCCCATTCCGAGTCCGGCGGACGAAGTTGGCCAGCCCCTCCCCCCAAGGCTATAGCCCACCCGTTTTTTGGCCATTTTTCCGCTGGACGAACTTGCCGCCCCGGCCTTCGGGCGGTTATTTTTGGGCGCGGCTGTGCCCGCGGAGGCCGCTCGCAAAGTCTCACCCCATTCCGAGTCCGGCGGACGAAGTTGGCCAGCCCCTCCCCCCAAGGCTATAGCCCACCCGTTTTTTGGCCATTTTTCCGCTGGACGAACTTGGCGCCCCGGCCTTCGGGCGGTTATTTTGGGGCGCGGCTGTGCCCACGGCCTATTTTTGGCACGCGGAGGCCGCTCGCAAAGTCTCTCCCCATTCCGAGTCCGGCGGACGAAGTCGGCCAGCCCCTCCCCCCAAGGCTATAGCCCACCCGTTTTTTGGCCATTTTTCCGCTGGACGAACTTGGCGCCCCGGCCTTCGGGCGGTTATTTTTGGGCGCGGCTGTGCCCGCAGAGGCCGCTCTTAAAGTCTCGCCCCATTCCGAGTCCGGCGGACGAACTTGGCCAGCCCCTCCCCCCAAGGCTATAGCCCACCCGTTTTTTGGCCATTTTTCCGCTGGACGAACTTGCCGCCCCGGCCTTCGGGCGGTTATTTTTGGGCGCGGCTGTGCCCGCGGAGGCCGCTCGCAAACTCTCACCCCATTCCGAGTCCGGCGGACGAAGTTGGCCAGCCCCTCCCCCCAAGGCTATAGCCCACCCGTTTTTTTGCCATTTTTCCGCTGGACGAACTTGGCGCCCCGGCCTTCGGGCGGTTATTTTGGGGCGCGGCTGTGCCCACGGCCTATTTTTGGCACGCGGAGGCCGCTCGCAAAGTCTCTCCCCATTCCGAGTCCGGCGGACGAAGTCGGCCAGCCCCTCCCCCCAAGGCTATAGCCCACACGTTTTTTGGCCATTTTTCCGCTGGACGAACTTGGCGCCCCGGCCTTCGGGCGGTTATTTTTGGGCATGGCTGTGCCCGCGGAGACCGCTCGCAAAGTCTCGCCCCATTCCGAGTCCGGCGGACGAAGTTGGCCAGCCCCTCCCCCCAAGGCTATAGCCCACCCGTTTTTTTGCCATTTTTCCGCTGGACAAGCTTGCCGCCCCGGCCTTTGGGCGGTTATTTTTGGGCACGGCTGTGCCCACGGCCTATTTCTGGCACGCGGAGGCCGCTCACAAAGTCTCGCCCCATTCCGAGTCCGCCGGACGAAGTTGGCCAGCCCCTCCCCCCAAGGCTATAGCCCACCCATTTTTTGGCCATTTTCCAGCTGGACGAACTTGGCGCCCCGGCCTTCGGGCTGTTATTTTTGGGCGCGGCTGTGCCCCCGCCCTATTTCTGGGACGCGGAGGCCTCTCGCAAAGTCTCGCCCCATTCCGAGTCCGGCGGATGAAGTTGGCCAGTCGCTCCCCCCTAGGCTATAGCCCACCCGTTTCTTGGCCATTTTTCCGCTGGGGGGTTTGGGCGCGCCGACCTTTGGGGGGTTATTTTGGGCACGGCTGTGCCCACGGCCTATTTTTGGCACGCGGAGGCCGCTCGCAAAGTCTCGCCCCATTCCGAGTCCTGCGGACGAAGTTGGCCAGCCCCTCCCCCCAAGGCTATAGCGCACGCGTTTTTTGGCCATTTTTCCGCTGGACGAACTTGGCCCCCCGGCCTTCGGGCAGTTATTTTTGGGCGCGGCTGTGCCCGTGCCCTATTTTTGGTACGCGGAGGCCACTCGCAAAAGTCTCGCCCCATTCCGAGTCCGGCGGATGAAGTTGGCCAGTCGCTCCCCCCTAGGCTATAGCCCACCCGTTTCTTGGCCATTTTTCCGCAGGGGGGTTTGGGCGCGCCGACCTTTGGGGGTTTATTTTGGGCACGGCTGTGCCCACGGCCTATTTTTAGCACGCGGAGGCCGCTCACAAAGTCTCGCCCCATTCCGAGTCTTGCGGACGAAGTTGGCCAGCCCCTCCCCCCAAGGCTATAGCCCACCCGTTTTTTGGCCATTTTTCTGCTGGGGGGTTTGGGCACGCCGACCTTTGGGGGGTTATTTTTGGACACGGCTGTGTCCGCGGCCTATTTTTGGCACGCGGAGGCCGCTTACAAAGTCTCGCCCCATTCGGAGTCTGGCGGACGACGTCGGCCAGCCCCTCCTCCCAAGGCTATAGCCCAACCGTTTTTTGGCCATTTTTCCGGTGGACGAACTTGGCGCCCCGGCCTTCGGGCTGTTATTTTTGGGCGCGGCTGTGTCCACGGCCTATTTCTGGCACGCGGAGGCCGTTCGCAAAGTCTCGCCCCATTCCGAGTCCGGCGGACGAAGTTGGCCAGCCCCTCCCCCCAAGGCTATAGCCCACCCGTTTTTTGGCCATTTTTCCGATGGACGAACTTGGCGCCCCGGTCATCGGGCAGTTATTTTTGGGCGTGGCTGTGCCCACGGCCTATTTCTGGCACACGGAGGCCGCTCGCAAAGTCTCGCCCCATTCCGAGTCCGGCGGACGAAGTTGGCCAGCCCCTCCCCCCAAGGCTATAGCCCACCCGGTTTTTGGCCATTAATCCGCTGGACGAATTTGGGGCCCCGGCCTTCGGGAGGTTATTTTTGGGCGCGGCTTTGCCCACGGAGACCGCTCGCAAAGTCTCGCCCCATTCCGAGTCCGGCGGACGAAGTTGGCCAGCCCCTCCCCCCAAGGCTATAGCCCACCCGTTTTTTGGCCATTTTTCCGCTGGACGAACTTGCCGCCCCGGCCTTCGGGCGGTTATTTTTGGGCGCGGCTGTGTCCACGGCCTATTTCTGGCACGCGGAGGCCGCTCGCAAAGTCTCGCCCCATTCCGAGTCCGGCGGACGAAGTTGGCCAGCCCCTCCCCCCAAGGCTATAGCCCACCCGTTTTTTGGCCATTTTTCCGCTGGACGAACTTGGCGCCCCGGCCTTCGGGCGGTTATTTTGGGGCGCGGCTGTGTCCACGGCCTATTTCTAGCACGCGGAGGCCGCTCGCAAAGTCTCGCCCCATTCCGAGTCCGGCGGACGAAGTTGGCCAGCCCCTCACCCCAAGGCTATAGCCCACCCGTTTTTTGGCCATTTTTCCGCTAGACGAACTTGGCGCCCCGGCCTTCGGGCGGTTATTTTTGGGCGTGGCTGTGCCCGCAGCCTATTTTTGGCACGCAGAGGCCGTTCGCAAAGTCTCGCCCCATTCCGAGTCCGGCGGACGAAGTTGGCCAGCCCATCCCCCAAGGCTATAGCCGACCCGTTTTTTGGCCATTTTTCCGCTGGACGATTTTGGCGCCCCAGCCTTCGGGCGGTTATTTTTGGGCGCGGCTGTGCCCGCGGCCTATTTTTGGCATGCGGAGGCCGCTCGTAAAGTCTCTCCCCATTCCGAGTCCGGCGGACGTAGTGTGCCAGCCCCTCCCCCCAAGGCTATAGCCCACCCGTTTTTTGGCCATTTTCCGCTGGACGAACTTGGCGCCCCGGCCTTCGGGCGGTGATTTTTTGGCGCGGCTGTGCCCGCCGCTTATTTTTGGCGCGGCTGTGCCCGCCGCTTATTTTTGGCGCGGCTGTGCCCGCCGCTTATTTTTGGCACGCGGAGGCCGCTCGCACAGTCTCGCCCCATTCCGAGTCCGGCGGACGAAGTGGGCCAGCCCCTCCCCCCAAGGCTATAGCCCACCCGTTTTTTAGCCAATTTTCCGCTGGGGGGTTTGGGCGCGCCGACCTTTGGGCGGTTATTTTTGGGCGTGGCTGTGCCCGTAGCCTATTTTTGGCATGCGGTGGCCGCTCACAAAGTCTCGCCCCATTCCGAGTCCGGCGGACGAAGTGGGCCAGCCCCTCCCCCCAAGGCTATAGCCCACCCGTTTTTTGGCCTTTTCTCCACTGGACGAACTTGGCGCCCCGGCCTTCGGACAGTTATTTTTGGACGCGGCTGTGCCCGCGGCCTATTTTTTGGCACGCGGAGGCCGCTCGCAAAGTCTTACCCCATTCCGAGTCCGGCGGACGAAGTTGGCCAGCCCCTCCCCCCAAGGCTATAGCCCACCCGTTTTTTGGCCATTTTTCCTCTGGACGAACTTGGCGCTACGGCCTTCGGGCGGTTATTTATGGGCGCGGCTGTGCCCATGGCCTATTTTTGGCATGCGGAAACCGCTCGCAAAGTCTTACCCCATTCCGAGTCCGTCGGACGAAGTGGGCCCGCCCCTCCCCCCAAGGCTATAGCCCACCTGTTTTTTGGCCATTTTTCCGCCGGACGAACTTGGCGCCCCGGCCTTCGGACGGTTATTTTTGGACGCGGCTGTGCCCACGGCCTATTTTGTGCACGCGGAGGCCGCTCGCAAAGTCTTACCCCATTCCGAGTCCGGCGGACGAAGTTGGCCAGCACCTCCCCCCAAGGCTATAGCCCACCCGTTTTTTGGCCATTTTTCCTCTGGACGAACTTGGCGCCCCGGCCTTCGGGCGGTTATTTATGGGCTCGGCTGTGCCCACGGCCTATTTTTGGCATGCGGAAACCGCTCGCAAAGTCTTACCCCATTCCGAGTCCGTCGGACGAAGTGGGCCCGCCCCTCCCCCCAAGGCTATAGCCCACCTGTTTTTTGGCCATTTTTCCGCCGGACGAACTTGGCGCCCTGGCCTTCGGGCGGTTATTTTTGGGCGTGGCCGTGCCCGCGGCCTATTTTTGGCACGCGGAGGCCGCCCGCAAAGTCTCGTCCCATTCCGAGTCCGGCGGACGAAGTTGGCCAGCCCCTCCCCCCAAGGCTATAGCCCACCCGTTTTTTGGCCATTTTTCCGCTGGGGGGTTTGGGCACGCCAACCTTCGGGCGGTTATTTTTGGGTGCGGCCATGCCTGTAGCCTAGTTTTGGCATGTGGAGGCCGCTCGCAAAGTCTCGCCCCATTCCGAGTCCGGCGTTTGAAGTTGGCCAGCCCCTCCCCCCAAGGTAATAGCCCACCCTTTTTTTGGCCATTTTTCTGCTGGACAAACTTGGCGCCCTGGCCTTCGGGCGGTTATTTTTGGCGCGGCTTTCCCGCGGCCTATTCTTGGCACGCTGATGCAGCTCGCAAAGTCTCAACCCATTCCGAATCCGGCGGACGAAGTTGGCCAGCCCCTCTCCCCAAGGCTATAGCCCACCCATTTTTTGGCCATTTTTCCGCTGGGGGGTTTGGGCGCGCCGACCATCGGGCGGATATTTTTTGGCGCAGCTGTCCCCGCGGCCTATTTTTAGCATGCGGAGGCAGCTCGCAAAGTCTCGCCCCATTCCGAGTCCGGCGGACGAAGTTGGCCAGCCCCCCCCCCAAGGCTATAGGCCACCCGTTTTTTGGCCATTTTTCCGCTGGACGAACTTGGCGCCCCGGCCTTCGGGCGGTTAATTTTGGGTGCGGCTGTGCCCGCGGCCTATTTTTGGCACGGGAGGCCGCTCGTAAAGTCTCGCCCCATTCCGAGTCCGTCGGACGAAGTGGGCCGGCCCCTCCCCCCAAGGCTATAGCCCACCCGTCTTTTGGCCACTTTTCCGCTGGACGAACTTGTCGCCCCGGCCTTCGGGCGGTTATTTTTGGGCGCGGCTGTGCCCGCGGCCTATTTTTGGCACACGGAGGCCGCTCGCAAAGTCTGGCCCCATTCCGAGTCCGGCGGACAAAGTTGGCCAGCCCTTCCCCCCAAGGCTATAGCCCACCCGTTTTTTGGCCATTTTTCCGCTGGGGGGTTTGGGCGCGCCGACCTTCGGGCGGTTATTTTTCGGCGCAGCTGTCCGCGCCGCCTATTTTTGGCAAGCGGAGGCCGTTCGCAAAGTCTCACCCCAATCCGAGTCCGGCGGACGAAGTGGGCGAGCCCCCCCCCCCCAATGCTATAGCCCACCCGTTTTTTGGCCATTTGTCCGCTGGACGACCTTGGCGCCCCGGCCTTTTGGCGGTTATTTTAGGGTGCGGCTGTGTCCGCGGCCAATTTTTGGCACGCGGAGGCCGCTCGCAAAGTCTCGCCCCATTCCGAGTCCGGCGGACGAAGTTGTCCAGCCCCTCCCCTCAAGGCTATAGCCCACCCGTTTTTTCGCCATTTTTACGCTGGGGGGTTTGGGCGCCCCGGCCTTTGGGGGTTATTTTTGGGCGCGGCTGTGCCTGCAGCCTATTTTTGGCATGCGGAGGCCGCTCGCAAAGTCTCGCCCATTCCAAGTCCGGCGGACGATGTTGGCCAGCCCCTCCCCCCAAGGCTATAGCCCAACCGTTTTTTGGCCATTTTTCCGCTGGGGGGTTTGGGCGCGCCGACCTTCGGGCGGTTATTTTTGTGCGCGGCTGTGCCCGTGGCCTATTTTTGGCACACGGAGGCCGCTCACAAAGCCTCGGCCCATTCCAAGTCCGGCGGACGAAGTTGGCCAGCCCCTGCCCCCAAGGCTATATAGCCCACCCGTTTTTTGGCCATTTTTCCGCTGGGAGTTTGGGCGCAATGATATTCGGGGGGTTATTTTTGGTCGCGGCTTTGTCCGCGGCCTATTTTTGGCACGCGGAGGCCGGTCGCAAAGTCTCGCCCCATTCCGAGTCCGGCGGACGAAGTTGGCCAGCCCCTCCCCCCAAGGCTATAGCCCACCCGTTTTTTGGCCATTTTTCCGCTGGGGGGTTTGGGCACGCCAACCTTCGGGCGGTTATTTTTGGGCGCGGCCATGCCCGTAGCTTATTTTTAGCATGCGGAGGCCGCTCGCAAGGTCTCGCCCCATTCCGATTCCGGCGTTTGAAGTTGGCCAGCCCCTCCCCCCAAGGTAATAGCCCACCCTTTTTTTGGCCATTTTTCCGTTAGACAAACTTGGCGCCCCGGCCTTCGGGGGGTTATTTTTGGCGCGGCTTTCCCGCGGCCTATTTTTGGCACGTTGATGCAGCTTGCAAAGTCTCGCCTCATTCCGAATCCGGCGGACGAAGTTGGCCAGCCCCTCCCCCCAAGGCTATAGCCCACCCGTTTTTTGCCCATTTTTCCGCTGGGGGATTTGGGCGCGCCTACCTTCGGGCGTTTATTTTTCGGCGCGGCAGTCCCCGCGGCCTATTTTTGGCACACGGAGGCCGCTCACAAAGTCTCGCCCCATTCCGAGTCCGGCGGACGAAGTTGGCCAGGCCCCCCCCCCCAAGGCTATAGCCCAACCGTTTTTTGGCCATTTTTCCGCTGGACGAACTTGGCGCCCCGGCCTTCGGGCGCTTATTTTTTGGCGCGGCTGTGCCCACGGCCTATTTTTGGCACACGGAGGCCGCTCGCAAAGTCTGGCCCCATTCCGAGTCCGGCGGACGAAGTTGGCCAGCCCTTCCCCCCAAGGCTATAGCCCACCCGTTTTTTGGCCATTTTTCCGCAGGACGAACTTGGCGCCCCGGCCTTCGGGCGGTTAATTTTGGGCGCGGCTGTGCCCGCGGCCTATTTTTGGTACGGGAGGCCGCTCGCAAAGTCTCACCCCATTCCGAGTCTGCCGGACGAAGTGGGCCGGCCCCTCCCCCCAAGGCTATAGCCCACCCGTTTTTTGGCCACTTTTCCGCTAGACGAACTTGTCGCCCCGGCCTTCGGGTTGTTATTTTTGGGCGCGGCTGTGCCCGCGGCCTATTTTTGGCACGCGGAGGCCGCTCGCAAAGTCTCGCCCCATTCCGAGTCCGGCGGACGAAGTGGGCCAGCCCCTCCCCTCAAGGCTATAGCCCACCCGTTTTTTGGCCATTTTTCCGCTGGGGGGTTTGGGCGAGCCGACCTTCGGGCGGTTATTTTTCGGCGCGGCTTTCCACGCGGCCTATTTTTGGCACGCGGAGGCCGCTCGCAAAGTCTCCCCCCAATCCGAGTCCAGCGGACGAAGTTGGCCAGCCACCCCCCAAGGCTATAGCCCACCCGTTTTTTGGCCATTTTTCCGCTGGACGACCTTTGCGCCCCGGCCTTCTGGCGTTTATTTTTGGGTACGGCTGTGTCCGCGGCCAATTTGTGGCACGCGGAGGCCGCTCGCAAAGTCTCGACCCATTCCGAGTCCCGCGGACGAAGTTGGCCAGCCCCCCCCCCCCCCAAGGCTATAGCCCACCCGTTTTTTGGCCATTTTTCCGCTGGACTAACTTGTCGCCCCGGCCTTCTGGCGGTTATTTTTGGCGCGGCTTTGCCCTTGACCTATTTTTGGCACGCTGATGCAGCTCGCAAAGTCTCACCCCATTCCGAATC